>OY744516.1:61219816-61297316 GCA_963556195.1 Sepiola atlantica | reverse complement strand
CTACCTCTTACTCTCATATGGGAAACATCTGATGTCATCTTACGTAACTTCTGTAGTAATTTGATTAAATCGTTAATCCATTATGTTATCTATTATATACATATACATATAATGTTTACATACGAAACGAAAAGAGTATATCTGAATCAGCGTGTTCTTTGGTTGAAGCTGTCTGGTATCTTCTGACATTTTTCGGGCTTCACTCTGAGGGATTCTTCTAAAGGTCAGTCGGTTAATTAATTTGTTTTGGCTTTCATAACGGTTCTTTCTTTGGAAGTATTTATATATGTCTACACTGGGGTTCCATTGGGTTCGTGTTAGTATTAACAATTATTATTATTATTATTATTATTATTATTATTATTATTATTATTATTATTATTATTATTATTATTATTATTTGTGCTCACTAGGTAGTCTTATCTGTTTCTTCATTAATGTCGGATTCTGTTCTTTCTTCAATTTCCTGAAGTTCTTCTTTAAAGTTTTTCTCAGCCTTTGGGAATTTGTGTTGTCTTATGTTGGTGTGCTGGCAAACCCCTCATACGTATAAAAAGGTTTACAAACAAGAACAGTTACAGGAAAACATCACAAAGGTGGGTTTATATTCATATGCATGGGAGAGAGTAATACAGACAGATCGATAGACGGATAACTCGTTTCGATACACCCAACAACACTGTGCGCGCTGAGCCCATTTAGAACCGCGCCCTAGAAACGTCTTTCTTGTTGAGTGTATCTCGAGACAAAGAGCCAGAAAATATATTCCCTGGAATCACAGTGTTTCTCGACTTTCATCTTGGATATTTTTTACTTGTAAAAGTTGCCCTCATATTCTTACTATTGAAACAAAGTCCTCATTATGAAACAAAAAATCAATATTGGCTACTAAAGGAAGCATATGCGAACAATTAGCCCAATATCATTCTTGTGAACCTCTTGGCTTAAATTTCCTTTTGGTATATTTTTATTATTTCATTAATGTATATAGCAACACAAAGCGAACGTTTTATTTATGTAACGACTCCATGTTGGCTATCATATAAGCACATGCAAACAATAAAGCCGGAATATTTCTTCTGAGCGTTCATGCTTTAATTTATTTTTGGTAGTATGTCTCATGCTTTAATAAATGTATGTGACAACAACAGACGAACATGTAATGTATGTATCTGCGAGTGTATGTTGGCTATCAAAAGAGCACTTGCAAATCCTAAAGCCAACTTTTTTTTTTGAACCTCATGACTTTACATTTTGTTTGTTATAATTTATTATGCTTTAATCAATGTATGTGGCTACACTAGGCCAACGGTTTATTTATGTAACAGCGAGTTAATGTTGGCTATTGAAAAAGCACCTGCAAATTGCTAGGTCCAGATCGTTCTTCTAAGCCTCATGGCTTAGATTTCTGTATGGTATACATTTTATGCTTTTATCAATGTATATGGCAATATAAGGCGAACGTTTGATTTGCTGTGTTCTTTTCGCAATAATAATACATTATAGAATGAGCAGTGCACTACTACGCAAACTCATGGAAGACAGTAAGAACACGCGTAGACAAAGACAAGCATTTTGAGATTGTAAAATCACCAAAAGCTATTAAAGAAATAAAAATATATGTATTGATTTAGTAATTAATATAGAGGGTAACATTAAACAAATATAGAAATGAATATCTATATACACATTGTTTTTCTGGAAAATTATACATGTAACAAAAACAATGAAGAAAATGTTAAAAATGATCGATGAAAAAAGGAAAGTACTCGTGATACATATAGAACATTTTTAAACAAAACAAACTATTAGAAACATTGAAAAAATAAAACAATGGTATAATTAAGCAGAAGTATTCTTGCATAAATGAAAGTATGCTGCCTAAATACACCAACACATTATATATATATATATATATATATATATATATATATATATATATATATATGCAAATATTGTTAAAAAACAGAATTCGTCAGTTTTATTATACTTTTTTCAAGTTTTACGTGTCTTTTTTGCATAAAAATAAAAAAATAAAATGTTCCATAGGTATCACGAACGTTTTCGATAATTCGTCGAATTGTCTTCAAGTGTCTAAATCAAATAAAATAGCAATAAAAAGACTAATAAAAAACGGCGGAGAAACGCACAGAGACCGCTATTTTTTTGTATTTTAATAAAAAACAACGGACCATCATACAATTGAAAAATACAAAAATGGTATAATTAAACAGACGGATTCTGTTATTTTTAACAATGTTTTTATAAATGAGAAAATGTTGCCTCAATACACAATATATATATATATATATATATATATATATATATATATATATATATATATATATATATATATATATATATATATATATATGTATATATATATAGGCTATAAATAAATAAGTAAAAAAAACTAAACAAAAACTTAAAAATTAAAAAATTTAAACCTAAAATAAAAATAAAAATAAACAACGTGTTAAAATAAATTCACCCATTATATTGACACACAAAGGAAACAGGATATAGGCCAATCTATAGAAAACAGAACAATATAACAGGATATAGTCAGTAACAAAATCAAGATCTTTGTTCGCGAGAAGCCCAAGATTGGCTGAGAGAACGACAAAGAATCTGATTTGTTAACTGGTAAGCCGTGTATATAAAAACACCCACCAAAAATAACTCCATGGATTCCAGCCTGAAGATTCCCCCCGAGGATGAAACGCGGGAGCCTCTATGTAGCTTAATTGCCATGAGTATATTTGCATAGCTTACTACCTAGCTCTACTTACGTATCGAGCACTGTTGAAGTAAATACTGAAAATTGATACATAAAAAATTATATCTTCTTATAAGATTTTATGTGGATACATGACATACTAATATTATACACACACACACACACACACACACACACACATATAATATATATATATATATATATATATATATATATTAATTAGAATTTTGATATTTAGATGCTTGACCTCCATCAAAACAGAACGGCTGGGATGAAGAATAACGGTAGTTTTTACAAGGAATTTAATCGTGTAAACCATTTTTTATGATAATAATGAGGTGTTTGCATCGACACCAAATATAACTCAGTCTAAATAGCACGAATATATTTACCTACATATGTATTGAAGAGAGCTTGTTTTCAAAATTCAGAAAAGGTGAAGATAGATGTAAACACGAGACAGAAAGATAAGAAACAAAAATAAATGTTGTCGAACGCAATAAAATATCTAGAACAGATATTAATGCTGAATAACATTTACATATATATACTTAATATAAATTACATATTGTTGAACTGGAATTGGCGTCATATCGTGGATATAGACGTGAACTGTTGGTCTAACGTTCCGGGTTCGATTTCTGTGAGGGATACAGAATCACTTTCACGATTATCTTGGAAATATACTTGGGAAAACTATGAATTCATTCCATTATAGTAGGGCAGACTTAACTGTACATCTTTTGTTTTGCATCATATCTAGGATAAATAACACTCTGAAATTCTTAAACTCTGTAAAGTTGTAAACGGGCAAAGTTGTTTAAAGTTTATTTTTATGTTAAAAGTTTTTTAATCAAAAATATTTTTAGTTGAACTTAACCTTGAATAGGTGTTGTCTCGGTATCTGTTCGGAGTATGTAAGCTGAATGTCTAGATGTTCATTGCGGAAAAACACTGAGACAACGCCTATATAACCCTAGGAAACATTTCAACACTAACTTCTGAAGCCAGCAAACAGTACCATGAACAACACAGGGTTATGCAACCACACATATGCTATATATCAAATACAATGTACGGTATGCAATGAATTCTACATCAGCAGTACAGTAGGACATTCACTCATAAGCGTTAATGAACACATAACTACCAAGGCATCATCTTTCCAAAAGCACATAGCACATGACCACAACCCACCAAAGACATGCGAACTCAATTTCAACTTTTTAGGATAACCACACACGACAATTTATTACGAAAGTAAAGACACAAAAAGTGTTTTCATTTTTGAAAAGTACATATGATGCCATTTTGTGTTGTTTCTATCCAAGTTGCTGCCATGTATTGGACTGGTGAGCATCGCGCTTTCATTGTGGAAACGTTTATCAAAACAAATAAATCTGTGACTGCAACACAACGAGCGTTCCGTTTGCACTTCAATCTTGGTAAACATGATCCCGTACCAGCTCGAAACACGATGTTGTTATGGGTTACCAACTTTAGAGCTACTGGATTAGCATTGAACCGAAAATCAACCGGCCGACCTCGCACCGCCAGTACTCCAGGAAATGTGACATCGGTAAAAGCTTAAGTTCATTAAAACGCGCACAGTCTCTTAGACGTTCCGAAAGAATTTTGCTAAGAATTCTTCACAATGATCTTCAAATGCATCCATACAAAATGATGTTGGCACAAGAACTCAGCAAAAGAGACACTGAAACTCGCAAAGCATTGTGTTTGTAAATTCAACAACATGTTCCCCAATCATAAGTGGTCTTGCTTAGTGACGAGGCACAGTTTAGCCTGTGTGGCGAAGTGAATAAGTACGACATCAGATACTGGACCGAGAACAACCCTCGTGAGTTGCATGAACGCTCTTTGCATTGTCCTAGGGTGACTGTATGGTGTGCTGTGGCAGAATTTGGTGTATGGAGTCCGTACTTCTACGAAGAAGACAACGTTACAGTGACTGTGAACTCTAATCGATATTGTGAGATGTTAGAGACTTTTCTCAGACCAACATTTAATATGCTCCACGATATAATTATATCGTTGATGAACAAATAACATTTATGATTCGAAACTTTAAAATAAACCCACGACAAATAATAATATCCAATATCACAACTCAAACTATATTAACATATACTATTGTAATCAAATGCTATCAAACTTCAGATTAGAAGAAAAAAGCCATTAAAATATTATACATACACATATCTTCAATTGATGATAATAATAAAATTAGACTTATCATTTACTATGAGAAATTTAAAACCAAAATATTGTTCTTAAACAACAACTCGTCCCTAACCTCAAAACAACTAAGAACCAATGTTATTTATATGTTTAAATGGCTTTTGGAATAATGTGACTCCCATTATAATAATAAAGCTAATAGCTACATTGGTTTTCGAACCACTACTCTATCCAACTGCTTTACCGTGCATTTTGCAAACTCTAGCTCAATTAACCAACATCTACACAAACATAACTGCCCCCACTTTATTTTAGACACATTCTAGTTAATAACACTAACATTATACATTCCGAAACCAATTAAAAAAAAAATATTGGAAGCTATCTGGATGAAAAACACACCACCACCTACTATTAATAGCATCACGTATGAAACCAGTGGTAACATTTTAAAATGCTTAAGGTAATACGATTTTATTCTGCCAATCCACTCCAGCGTCGCTGAATTTAAATCGCCAACGTCTTTCCTGGAACACTGCGAAAAAGTTATCTGTGCGTTTTTCCGCCGACTTTTGAAAAATTATCTTCTTTTTCCAGCTTTTTTATTCATTTGCTTTTGACACGTGAGGATGATTCGACGAAGAATCGATAACGTTCGTGAAACCTATGAGAAATATGTATTTTTTTTAATACAAAAAAACACCATAAAAAAATTGAAAAAATATACGAGGTATAATTAAACAGAATATGCTGAGTGTTATTTTGAAATAAAAAAAACTCATTATTCTTTAATTATCTGTTTCCGCTCGTCGTTAGGGTAAGATATTATATTTTTCATAACAATAAACACTAGGTAATAAATACTAGATGAATACCCATTCCAGGAGGGATAAAATTAATTCCCCGAACAAAACAGTTTTGCACCACTTTTATGTTTCCTACAGATTAAAAACAAGATATAATTATATAAACCTCAGCTCCAGACTCCTTATACATAATTTGGATCCCAGGAAATATCTAATTTTAAAGGCTTAAAATAGAAGTTCTAAATAATAAAAAAATGAATTCAGGGACTTTTGCTTACTTTGTGTATAATGACTATCGATCAAATACAATGCAATTTTAATTTTAAAACAAAAGGTTGTGCTTATATTATGCTTTCTAAAATACCTTTAAAACTCCAAATAAACTGACATTTCGGGAACCTTTATTAATTGATGGCTAAGACCTATCGTTACAAATTTTCAAAGATCGGAGGTATCTACATTTTCACGAAAGTCTTCTCCGCCCTTTTTAATGATCGGTGAAGTAGTTTAGGCGTTAATTCTATACACACGCATATATAAATATATACGCATACCCAACTTTATATAGATAGAGATTCAGATAGCCTGAGTAGACTCACCTATCAGGAACAGTAGTATCATTTGTCAGTGAACCTGTTACAAGTCATTATGGCACTGTGGACATATGCCAGGTCCTGTCGTAAAAGTAAATCAATATCACCATTAAGCTTGTCAGCACACGGAATGATCAATTCTCTAATATCTTGCAGACGGCTGCGTTAGAATTGTACGTGGTAAAATACAGTGTGGAAATGCCACCACATCTAACGACACTTTAAATAACTTAAAGGATGGAATTTATGCTAGACTTCATGTCATTTGCGTTTTGTACCTTTATTTCTACTACTGAGTCCCCACTTATAAAATCTCAGGGGCCACTCAAGGATAAGGGGTAATCAGTTTTTTTAGGTGTACGGTGAGATAACACCGTGCTGATTGATAACGATGACTGATGACGGGCAGAATAATATATAAGAAGACGGGCTAACTAGTATTTGTTTACATTTGAATTCTAATACGCCCATGTTGCAGTCAGCTGGAAAGCAGGCCTGCGGTATTCTATTCAACAGACGGGTAGTTCTAGGAACAAAAATTGCTCTTGGGAGCTCCGTTAAGTTTTACGTACACAGAGGGAGAAAGGGACATTTTGACAGTTGTCGTAGCTAGACGAGTTTTTTGTTAATGTTTTACAGAGTGGGGCGAATAGATTGGAGCTCAGTCAGGCACTTACTATGAAAATAACGATACATCATAGAAAGACTTGCAACATCTCTTTTGTGAGAAAGTGGTTGCAGATAAGAGAAAAGGGCAGCCCCCACTAGTCGGGTTTGTACTCTGTAAAGCAAGGAAATTATGTTCTTATCGGCGCCTGCCCCCGATGTCGTAACAGTACCCTGTCTCAGGACGTATTTGCACTGTCTTCGTTTTTTATCGAGGGACAATATGTATATCATTGTTTTCAAATATTATGACTAAATATTTATTGCACTCTAGAATGTATATAATATAAAACTAATGTAATTAAAACACATTACGATTCCATTTAAATAAATTTCCGGATACTTCATATATAAGTGCGTTTCACATATTTCAATTGCCTTGTTTAGTACCGTCTGCTTTGTTTAACATTGCTTTGCCTGAACTATTACTGCTTCATAGCAGCCTCACATTATTTATTGTCCCTCATAATTATTCCAACGATTAGAACTTTACACTTAGATGCCTAAATAATATGGCACAGTAAAGAATAACCGACAAAAGATTATACACACTAAATCACATGAAACTTGTATTCAGTAACATTTTTCTTTTATAATATATTTTTCCTTGCTTTGTAATAAGTTTTGGACACTGGGCAATAGCTTATTTCGTGCTCAACAAAACATTTTACCCCCGGCGTAAAAATAACAGCAGGATACTGATTTCGAAGCCACTGCTTACTTTCAAGTAGAAACAAATAGTATGTTGATCATGTAATTTTCGATGATGCATACATATATTGTATTTAATAGACATGCTGTAAAATAACGCGTAATCGTCCTCCTATTCATGATGGTTTGTGGTTGTTTGTCTCAGAATAATCAATTATTTGAAAAGATCTGTATATATTGCTGTCGATCAGGACCTATTTATCTGGATCTGTTATCTGGGCAAGAAACGGCTTTCCAATTATCTAACGTCATTACCTTTGAATTCATAACCTCGAACATGTTGTTATTTTGTCAGAATAACCCCTTTATTAGCATAAATTAATATGAATTACTATTTTAAATCTATTCAGCTTTTTATATAGTAAGTTCAGTCATCTGTATGAAAGGTTATAATATTTGTTTAATCATTTTGTAATGCTTATAATAACATTATCTATGGTCTGTCGCACTGAAGTTTAAAATAACACGTTATAACTATCATTATCCACCTTACTCCTAACCAAATGACGTCACCAATTTGGCTGTTTTTGAATTCGGGTGGCCACTTTGTACTGCTCGGACGAAGTTGCTGCACCGATGAAGACCTCTCTCCCACCTTGTGATTAAAAGATTACATATAAATAGTCCGACGCTTGTCAGCAACTTGGTACCAGTGCGAAGCGAAGGGTCATTTCAAGCAGACAATGAATACAAATATTTCAAAAACTCCGTCTGTTTTGGGTTTTCTTTACAACGATAATTTTTTGGTAAAGAAAAAAACTATTTGTTACAAAGCGGGGTAATTTCACACTTCTAACTTCTAAATCTGTGCTTCGGACCGGAAAAAAATTAACACGTTCTGGGCGATCTTGATTTGGCGATATGAAACCTAAGTACGCGGGTTCGTTTCTTAACGGTGGGCTTCCCCGATGCCGCCACACCCATGGATCAACTCATGATTAATGGACTAGATGTGTAAGCTTATTGGCACAAAACAAGCACCCACTTTGCCCTCGCCACTCAATCCAAAACCAACATGACACTACAAAGTTAAAAAAATCAAACCTAAACCAGACACCCACCAAGGAACATCTTCGCCTCTGCCCTTGGGACTAGCAGTCACAAATATCCGGGGGCTTAGAACCAACATCAATGACGTAGAAACCTTTATTCTAGCAAACTTCTTTGATATCCTAGCACTAAGTGAAACACACATTCAATCCTCAATCTCCTAACACCATTTTGACATGACTGATTACCTCTCACTCTACCGTACGACTCTCAAAAACATATGCACGAGCTAGGAGTTTATGTTCGGAACACTCTTTCCTTGACTAGAGAACATAGGTTAGACTCCGATGATGAAGACTCCATGTATTTTAGATTAAGCCCACAGCACAGTTTTCGTTACTTATATTTCTTATACCGTTCTCCTTCGACCCAGGCCTGCATCTTTCTAAATTCTGTCTTTGAAATACACATAGCACTCTCACTTTACTCGAGTGCCTAAATACATCTATTTGGGGAGTTTATTGCACATCGTCGAGACTAGATAGGATTCTCCAGCTATACAGACGCAGCTAGTAGCTAAACGTATAGTTTCACCATAGCTCTTTGCCTCTTACAGACTGTCACGTTCCTGACCCGCTTCCCTGATAGTATAGACCATTTCGCATCACTCCCCGACCGGTTCTTGATCTCACTGCCCGAGGCTTGTGTGCCGAATGCCAATAGCTCGCTCGGCAACGCTGATCACGTTGGGGGTAATGATTGATATCACACTAAAATCTCGCCCAAAAGCTGAAGAGCCGTTGCTCAAAACGACCAGATACTTCAAGCAGACTGATTTTTATTTTATTAGAGACCAGATAAAGACGTGGAATCTTTCTCTTTCCCTGCTGAACAGTGCGCAAATATAGTAACAGAATGGGTCAAAGTAGGCATTGATGCACATGTTTCTCCGGGAAAATTCTACAGCAGTCCTATACTCCACAACGGATTGTGCACTGCTATTGATCAGAGGCAAAAAGCATTCCGTGAATACGGCAGCCATAAGCCTACTTCAAATAGACAGAAATTTGTAGAATCAAGAAAAAGTGTAAGACTGTGAGAGCTGAGGAAAAGAGGTGGTATACAGAGATGTCCAAGAAACACATTCAGTCGCAGAAACTAGGTTTTCGTGGTTTCTGGAAAATCTGCAATTGGTAATCAAAAATTCCGTCGCACTCGAACAGAAATGCTGTCGTTTGCACAGCAACTGACAATGCTGACTTTGTTGCTAAACGTTTCGCGTTAAAAACCACATTGTACTCCGCAAACCACTTTCTCCATAATTTCCCACTGCAGACATAAGCCACACTCGATGATCTGGTAATCACTTTATCACATGTCTTGCACATTATAAAACACATTGACACCTCGAAAGCATGTGGGCCTGATCGTATAACAGTAATAGTGATAAAGAAATGCTCTGCTTAACTGCCCCCTGTCCGCTTCAAATTCTACAACAAATAACTTGTTGAATCTTGCTACCACGATAGCTGTAAACCTTTCATTGTGATACCAGTCTTACAATAATTGTGGAGATAGAACCGATTCTCAAAAGTATCGCCCGATCAATCTATTCCTGATCTTCGCTAAACTCTATGACTCCTTAATCAATCTATAGAAACATTCCGGCACCTTGTTAATGCTAAACTTCTTTCTGACCCTCAGTATGGATTTAGGCAAACAAGGTCTACTGCGGATATCCTAAGGGTCATCCACGAACTCATATACCATACAATGGACAAGGTAGATAAAACTAGGACGGAATAGCCTGATATATCCAAAGCCTTTGACAAAATCTGGTATATAACGATTCTCATTAAAATTGATTAATATGGTATTACTGGACGAATATTTAATATAATTAGATCCTTCCTATCCAACAGAAAGATCCAGATTGCCCTCGATGGCTGTTCATCCACACAACATGACATACATGCAGTTGTACCTCAGGGGTATACCTTTGGACTATTATTGTTCCTGATGATATTGTGTCTGAGATGGGTATATTTGCTGACGACACTATGCTCTACTCTCGTCATGTGGGTAAAACTGACGCGCACACATCTGAGGCAATGGCTGAGTCCTTAGAAAATGACCTCAACCCTGTATAGGAATGTGATAAATGTTCGCACTTACCCAGTTAAAAGCGCCCGCGGTGTCTGGCGGCCATTTGCAAGAACTGTAATGCCCATAACAAGGGTCAGAATTATATGCTTAAGCATAATTTTCATATGAAGAAACCTTACCTGCTTAAAAGACGTATCACAATACTGGGAGCGTAAACGATTGCAGTTAGGAACACGTGTACACGCCGAGGGACAGATCAGAAACGTTACTTGTCAACAGCTAAAAGTGGAATTATTGTAAGGTGGTGATGAGTCCAGAAGATAGAGAATCAAATAGCTGTCAAGCGATACAATATTAGTCAGATGTAGCAACATCTGGACTATAGGCTAAATTCAACAGAACTCAGACACGGTGTTATTCTTTCATCTTGCTGATGGTCTTTCTGGTGGTATCAAAATACACCTTTTCGAAGAAGGAGACTTAGGTATTTTTCGTAGACTCGATGAAGTTACTCACATTAAAAGTCAACGTTGATGACGTTACTATTAGGCACACGTTGAACATGTAAGATTCCTCCTTTTAAATATCCGTGGAGGGTTTACAAGAAATGTCCTCTACCTAAAATACAACGTACTTGACGCGGGCACGCACCTGGCTGAAAGAAACTAAACACGTCGTATGGCCTGAAGAAATATGACACGCTTGATTGTCGAAAATAATGTAATTGATGGCTCATTCAAAATCACTCGAAAACGTTTATACTCTCCCAAAACTTAGCTACAGACAAAAATACACCGTCGATAAATAAACGTCCTAGGAGCGAGACTACATTTGACAGTAAAGTCAGCATCCAGGAAACAAGTGAATGTGTGGGTGTCACACACTATTATATAAACTAACCCGACATTAATATCAGTAGTTGACTGACGTTCAAATCCTATGAAACCACTACGTCAATTCTTATGTGCCATCCTTCGAACTTGTTGATATATCATCATATTTTTATACATCAGTGTTTGTTTTCATTCATTTAAGCATAGAAAAAGTACAACATTTCGAATTCCCACGAATTTAAAACCATTTTATTCTATCTAAATCACTTAACCTAGTACACGGTTTTTTCCTCCACGGAGTATACATATACACTTTTACGAATAAGACTATAGACTTCGAGCTTGCCAAGATTGTTTAGATATTTTGTACACAGATCTGGTGATGTGATTGATTTCTGTGTCGTTATTAAAATCTTTAAAAAGTATTCCTGACATATTTACAATCGAATTCACTGTTATTTATTTGAAATTCTTTCGAATTCAATAAAATACAAAATAGTATTCAAATGTCACGTATCTAATAGAAACAGATTAAAAATTGAATACACGGATATATATATATATATATATATATATATATATATATATATATATATATATATATATATATATATATATATATATGCTAAGACAAACATTATTAAACAACACGGAACGCTTCTGGTTAATAAGTCATTTTTTGTTATTTTCTCGGACAAAGATAATTATAGGATCCGTAAGTTATATGTTCTATTCTTCGGCAGTAATCTTTATGTATTCATTCAATCGTTTTCAGGTGGGGTATACGCCTGGCTTGTTCATATCTGTTGAGTTCGTCGAACAGTGAGGCAATGTATGGTTGATGAGATACCATATGCGAGACGTGATCACGTGCAAAGCGCGTGACTAAGTAAACATTACAAAATAAAAAAAAAATACCCCGCTTTAAAAAGATTGAATGAATCGATCGAGAGTACTTGCGAAGAATGGAACATAAAAAACTACGGATCCTACATACTACAATTTAACAAAGATACTCGATGAACCATCCGAACACTCGAAAAAAAAACAAATTAAGAAGAAGCCTTCGGTGTTATTTAATAACGTTGGTCTTAATACAGATATGCTGCCTAAATACACACACTTACATATATATATATATATATATATATATATATATATATATATATATATATATATATATATATATATATATATATATTCGCACTGATATTTATATAGAACTATAGAATTATATGAGTATTTAAATCTTTCATATACAAATTATTATCATTTTCATGACCTAAAGTAAACGAACCTTTAGACCACTGACTTTGTAATTAGAGTAAACCATTCTTTTCCAAATATACTTCAGGCGGCGAGGGGTGCCTGACTCTTATTTGCTTTCTTGCTTCTTTTATTCACTTGAAATGCTTTAATCTTAAGTGTTTGCTAGGAAAACGTACGTTATTTTACTCGCTAACATTTTTCGAGGAGAAAAAAATTCAATTGTATACAAATAAATACACGTCGGCCTTTATTATAGAGCAGAGGATATATAATAATAAAGATACACTACTCTCTCCATCTTGGACAAGGTGCAAAAGAGAATATCTAATTTTATAGGTGCCTCACTATCTATCAAGCTCAAAACCTTGCCCCATAGTCGCAATGTTTCACCATTGTGCTTAGTTGGCAAGTACTACAACAGAGTGTGTTCCGAATAACTTGCTACACTTGTGCCCCCTGAACGTTACTAACCTGGACCAGCCTGGCAAGCAGCAAAATCACACCTCTTCACCGTAGAGATCTGCAGATGCTGGAAGGCTTTCTATTTTAATAGCTTCTTTAATCGAACCGAGAGAACTTGAATAAATACAGTATGCCGAGTTGTTTGTGAGCGTCTGTATCCACTACACTACCACAATTACATACAGATTCATCTTGTTCAACTTTTACATAATTAAAAATAAATATCTTATATATATTCTCGAATTTCCATATTTATTGTTATTTGCTTTTAGGACTTGTGCATATTCGAAACGAGTAAGAAATATGCGAGTATCTGAACATAATCAATTCGTAACGAGCTTGGCTTGTGCTATGATTAATTTTCTCGGATGCAACACATTATGGCTTCATAAATAAATTGCCGATTTTGCCAATAGCTTTAACAGCGTTCACAAACATGCATACTTATCACGTATAAGAAATAGAAGAGGCTGTATGTTTTCTTGTGCCTAGCCATCAGGCATTCAAAGTTGAGGAAACTTGTCATGCAAGTTTGGAAACATCGCAATAATATGCACAAACAAATCAGTGTGCGTGATTGGTATAATAGATAGAAAACCGGAATATAGTATAGGCTTCCAATCAATCGGGGCTATTATGTTTATTTACACACACGCGCACAGATAAACAGGGGCACATTTATATAAATGTCATCCTTAAGCAAGCAGTAAGTAGGCTTTAAAAATATGTAATGTTTTCTTCGGCTTTCATCTCGCTAAAGCGGAGTTCATACTGTATTTTTACATTCAAACTTCAATGAAAAATCTCCCATTTCTATTTATCTTTCTCTCTGTATTTCTCTCTCTCCTTTTCCCTCTACATATAATGATGCACATTTTGTTGAATTCCACATAATCTTTGCGTTTTATTTATTTTTTAGCAATATTCTTGCGCGACTTGTTTGCGTTCGGGTTTCTGGTGGTAGCTAGTATAATATATCAGAGAAGCAGAATAACATTACTAAGACATTTCTAAAAAAGTGAAAATTTCGTAATATTCGATCAAACATGCATCAATAATTACCTGTTGCCTGTATATATATATATATATATATATATATATATATATATATATATATATATATAATTACTATTTCATGTTATGCAAATATATTTATGGCCATTAAACTACACACAGGCTCCCGCGTTTCATTCCCGATGGAATCTTTAGGGTAAAATGCATGGAGTTAGTTTTGCCGGATGTTTTTACATACACGGCGAGCTAGTTAACCAATCACATTCTTTGTTGTTCTTTCAGCCAATCGTTGGGCTTCCCACAAACAAAGGTCCGGTTAATGTTACTTCCTATACCCTGTTCTGTGTTTCTGTTTTCTATAGAGTGGCCTATATCCTGTTTCTTTGTTGTGTCAATGTAATGGGTGAACTTATTTTAACACGTGGTTCCTTTTATTCCTATTTTTGTTTTAGTTTTTAAATTGTTAGGTTTTAGTTTAGTTTAGTTTTTTTTAACTCATTTATTTATTTATTAATTTATTCATGTATTGTTAGCCTAAGGTAAATTTATTTCTGTGCAGGCAGCTGTTTACTGTCTCACTGCTACAGTTTAATAGATTTTAGGGGTATTTACAGTTTAAAAATTCAATTCTTTCATTCATATATAATCTACACGGGTGGTTAAAATTTCTACATGTACTGGCCTGTCGTATTATTTTCCATTCAATTATTGGTGAGCGTCCATTTTCTTTGAGCTCCCAATAGTGATTTGCTAGTACTGTTTTAATTCGACGTTCTCTGTTTTTAAATGTCATTTTGTTGTCATAATATCTGGTTTTAAAATCTAGGGAGGTCATACACACGTAGTACTGCTTGTTATTCGGTCTTTCCTAGACAAATAGTGTGGCTTGGTATATAATACATTTGGTTAGGCATTTATTTTGTAGTAGACAAAGTGTACGATTTATGCAGTTACATTTTTTCTCTTCATTGCTATCTTTTTCATTTCTATTAGTGTTTACTATTAGTGTTTTGTTTATTTATATTTGTATTTTTTAATATTTTTGTTCTTTTTGTTATTTTTTCACTTTTTATATAATTTGTTATTTTTGTCTTCCTCTCAGCTGTTCTCTTTCACTATTTTGTTATTGTGTGCTCTAATTATCATTTCTAGGCTTTCGCAGCAGCGATTACATAGTTTTAGGTTATTTTTATTGAATATTTTATGCAGGGGATTGGTAACGGGAAGTGTTTTTCAATCAGATTCAGGAAGTTTTTGCCCAGTTTAGTTTTTAGCATCTGGTTATAGGGTGGTGTATAGTAGATTATATTTCTTTTTCTTTTCTTTTTAATTTTCTTTTTAATTATTAGTGTCCTGTTTCTCATATTTAATTTCGGTATCATCGTAACTACTATTTTTTAGAGTTGTATTGTAAATGTTGCTTGATTTTTTTAAAACACATTCGTTGCTATTAATAAGCCAACGTTCGATAGAATTCGGAATATATTTTATGATTTCTTGGGTGATTAGACTCTGGGTTTACGTATATTGGATTGGCGTTATCTTTCAGGTATGGTTCGTAAGTATTTTTTATTTAAGTTTAACGTGACATCTAGAAAAGGAAGTTGTTTTTATGTTAGCCAGTACTTCTACTTTTAGGTCTAGTTTTTTCATTTCCATATTCATAATTTTCTTGAAGCCTTATCCCTTGACTTTGTTAGAATCTCTTATTATCGCTAATCCATCATCTCTATAAAAGCGGATATCTGTATTATCAAATATATTTGTGAGTGTATAGAATATGAATAACCCCACAAGATCTGATGCCTCCGCAGATTAAAGGGGACTACTTTGATTTGGCCATGGGTTCCCTTGACTCAGAAATGGGGCGATCAATTATTGCTATGAGTAGATGAGGCTACAAAACTGACCCAACTATCTGTGACTATGGAGATGAGGACTGTACGATGCAACACTGCCGGGCCTGCCCCCCCCCCTACTGCAAAACCGGCGTAGCTTGACAGATCTTGCAGAGTGCAACACTACTATTGTAAATGACTGCATAACATGTGAGAAACTGTCATATGGCTACACGGAAAGAAGAAATTAACTTGGATGTTTTGTAAATAAAAAATAGTTAATAGATGTTATTAATTGATTATTTTGGCTATAAATTACAAGACAAGTTAAGAAACTTGCCATAGACGGGTACTTAATACATTTTATTTAAAAGAAACCTCCGCCTGTGTGTATATCAGTGTCAAAATACAACTGCAAAACAAGAATCGTTAAAAGAAATACATATATATTGCTTATTTTAGCATATTCATAGCATGATTTTATCGTAAGGTGTTGCAGAAATAACACGCACTTGACAAGAAGTAAACGTTCTATCGTGTGATGCTGAGTATCGTGGTGACCCCCTCGATAGAAAATATCGCAACCAGACGCCACTATGTTTTGCAGAAGGACTCCCTTCCTGCACAAAGGCCAAACCAACCCATGCGTGGCTGCTCAATAACATCTCCTCACCACTGGTCGTCGGAGTTGTGGAAGCCCTTCTCATCCAACTGCAACTGCTATAACTATTTTTTCTGGGGCGTGATCGAGGCCAATACCAACACGCACGTCAATAACGCGGTCGACTTTCTGAAAGCTGCTATTGTGGAGGTGTACTCCGCTACAAAGACACAGTCGCCTCAGCGCGTGACTCATTTCGTGCTCGCCTTCATATAGTTGTTTTTACCGGAAGCGGGTACATTTACAAATAATGTAGTATGCAACTCTGTTGCTAAATAAGCTGTTTGGTCTCTGCATATACGACGTTTGTTTTTATTGCTTATTTTTTTTTGTACAGGTGTCGGATTTTGATGCAACACTGTATATAACATTTTAATCAGCAGTGAATTTTACTAATTACTTTTTAAAAATTGAAATCACTCCAGACAAGGTATGAAGTCAGTTGATGTAAGGAGCTAACAAGAACGAAATATGATTATCGCAAAGACAGGAGATGCCTATTGACCTTAGTCTTAAAAAAAATAGAAATCAAATTCAAACAGTCACAATTTCTCATGGCAACCAATTTTCAACTATCACGATTGCTAATTAAATTCAACTCAAATCTGTCGCAATAGCTAATGGGAACAAATCTAAATCATTCACAATTTTTAATGGAAACAAACTTCAAAATTACAATTACAAATATAAAAACACAATTGAAACTATCACAATTGATAATTGGCAAAAAAACTTTCACACTGGCTTATAGCAACAAATTTTAAAATTGCTAATTTAAACCAAATTCAAACTGTTACAATTACTAATGACAACTAACTTGAGACTGTCACAATTGTCAAAGGAAATGAACTTGAAAATGTTACAATTGCTAATGGTCACCAACTTGAAACTGTCTCAATAGGTAATGTCAACGAACTTAAAACTGTCAAAATTACCAATGGCAATCAACTTGCCACTGTCAACATTTCTAATAGCGAACAATGTGACACTGTAGCACTTTCTTATGGCATTCAGACTGTTAAAATCGCTAATGCCAACCATCTTAAAATTATTAAAATTTCTAATGGCTACAAACTTGAAACTGTAACAATTGCTCATGACCATCAATGTAAACTGATACAATTGCTAATGGCAACCAACTTGAAATTTACCTTGTTGATTATAAAACTGAATATACTAGATTGTATTAATTTTCCCTATTTGTTAGCCTTTTCACGAGAAGAGAGTAAGAAAGAAGGATTTATTTTAATATGGAAGAGGAACTCTCGATTTGGATAAAAATTTAAAAAAATCAATCTAAAAGCATTTCAATTTTACGAAACGAAGGAAGAAAAGAAAAAAAATAACATCAGAACATATACTACACTTTCTTCTAAGCCGCAACATTGCTTTGTCATTCATTTAATATTTTTTACTACACTACAACGTTTTATAATTCAACGAGATGCAGCTGAAGCAGGTAAAAGGTTACATCAACTGAAACGTCGTGAAAATAAAAATATAATAATAATGCCTATTATTTTTAGGAATTAAGAGTCAAATATTTGCCGGGTATTGTCGTTGCTAATACAAACGTATGTCGTGAGCGTTTGAGCAATAACCACGCCATACGTATAGGAAAGTAAAAGATAGTTAACGGACAGTCAATTTCAATTGTTATTAGTTTATCTACGAACAATTATAACGAGAGTTAGAAGACAGATTTAACATACAGATGATTCTATACAATAGAAGGTATTCACAATCCTTTAAATTTAAAGGTAAAAATAATGCTACGACCGAAATAACAAAGCAAAGTTTCACATTTTATTATATAGTGTTATGTTTGATACTTGATATTCTCAAACACGCTGCGGTCAATGGGATATCTGAAGAGCTAAATAAACACAGAATCCCTCTCATTTCTCGGTCAAGATAATAACGTAGATAATGAGGTCTTGAAATAAGTAGTAAAGATCACTTTTTTCAACTCAGTATTCCATGACAATGTCTCTGATCGAATTCATAAAAGTTTCATTTAGAGTAGTTTCCTTTCGGTCCACAGGGATAATTCACTATCATTAACCTCGTGGTGCCAAGTTGACCAATTAACCGATTACAATGATAATACAATTTATATATATATATATATATATATATATATATATATATATCGGCCGAAACGTTGTGATGAAAAAGATGAGAACAGTAGTCCGAATATACAAAATTCTACGAATTATCAACGCTCATCTAAAAGATTCCGAAGAAATGAGTGATTTTTTGTTTTCATTTAGCTCTTCATATATCCCATTAAGCGGACCGTGATTGAGAATATAAAGTATATATATATATACATATATATATATATATATATATATATATATATATATATATATATATATATATATGTATATACATATATAAATATATATATATACATATATATATACATGTATATACATATATATATACATATATATATATATACATATATATACATATATGTATATATATATACATATATATATACGTATATTTACATATATATATACATATATATATATATACACATATATATATATATATATATATATATATATTGCTTCAGAATTTGTTAGATGAGGGTTGATAATTCGTAGTATTTAGTATATTCGGACTACTGTTCTCATTTTTTTATCGCAACGTTTCTGCCGATGTAACCTCAGGTGTACTTTGTCGAACTCGGGAATCTTTTTGTCGAACTCTGGAATCTGGACGGAATTTCGAACGGAGCCCTTTATTTAATCCACGAGGGTAGCAATGTGTTTCTATGACAACAATTCAGAATAGAATACCTATTAGGAAAAGTGCTTATCTTTTTATTTGGTGATACATATATATATATATGTATATATATATATATATATATATATATATATATATATATATATATGTGTGTGTGTATATATATATACATTATATTACTAAATAATAATACTTTTATATACTAAATAATACTTTCATATTTTAAATAATAATACTGATATATACTAAATAATACTTATATATGCTAAATCATAATAGTTTGATACTAAATAATACATTCATATACTAAATCATAATACTTTATATACTTAATAATAATAATTCTATGTACTAAAAATAATACTTTTATATAATCAATAATAATAGTTTCATATTATTAGTATTAATACTAATATACTAAATACTAATATCATAAATAATAAGATTTTAATATTGTGCAACATATAATTTTCTAATTTTTATATAAGAATAACGCATTTTATAGTAATAATACTTTTATCTAATGGTAACATCTTTTATATGGTTCTAAAAATACTTTTAGATAATGATTAAAATATCATTATTATTATAAATAAACATTAAAAAAAAACATGCAGAAAGTCAAGGGAATACCAATACTCATAGAAACACTAGGGACAATCCTGAAAAATAAAACTTGAAAAAGACAAGGACAAATCAGAATTAAAGGAAAAACTCGGACGAAAGGTAATGGTGAAAAAGAAGTACAGTCGTAGGGAAACCTTCGAATGCGGAAACCAACTGAAATAAACTACGAACGCTACCAAGCCACTTGAAAGTTGCAATAGAAATAACAGAAAAACATACAAAGAACACCACGTGCATCAAATGGAACTGAAACTGACCCTCCTCCAAAACACACACACAATGTGATGTCACCGGCCTCAGCTGATACCCCACAAAATGGTTGTGAAGTAGCAAGGAGGGTAGAAAATCTAATAAGGATGGAAAGATCTAAGGGTACCTCCAGTCAAAGACTATGTAGCGTACTTGCACATTGGTGAGGCTTACCTAAACACTAATCATAGTGAAGGCTAATAGTCTTTGCCATTGAGAAATATATGGTATGCAGCTGTTGGAGATCAACACTCACATGCTTTACATTTGCTTTGAGGAGTTGGCTTATTGCTGGTCGCCTTGGCGGCCACTGCAGGGGAATGCCAACAGGACGGCTCAGTAATTTTTTGTAAGCTGGAGTGCACTTCACCTAGTGCACTTGCTTTTTTTTTTGACCGTGTGTATACTATTCTGTCGAAGAGGTAACTAAATATACGTGTTTCGCAATTACAAGTCGTGGTACGGCGAACCAGCTGTATGTTGAGGACTGATGCATGTAGTTATCAGTTTTTTTCTTTTGACATGTTATTGCAATTAAACGCGTTTATCTTAATTATGATAGCGGACGGAAAATGAGATCGATTGATTGAGTCGGTTATGATTAGAAAATCGAAAGATCGAAGTTTTCGACAACCTACGCGCCCTATCAGCGGCAAAATTAGATAATGCAATTACGAAAAGGCAGCGACGTGTGTAACATCCAATCAACGTTTAACACAAAATAAAAGAAAGAAAAACAAGATGAAGTTTATTTTATATTCAATGCCATACGGAATACGAATTTAATCAGAGTAACTTATTGAACTTCTGCTATTTTACGGTCGATTCGACTTGATCTGAAATTTCTGCACGATTCGGAGAAACGAGCGTTATCAATTCTAATTACTTGTTACGGGGAGACCACAGAAGCGAACAATAATACAAATAACACTTTAAAGTAGGGGTGGGACGTAATGGGTGAACATTTCAGATTCATGCGAGTAGTATTTTTTTGTGTTCAGTTATACATAAATAACACTAAACAATCAAACATTTTGAAAATTTTGCAAAATTCAGAAGGTGCAGGCCAAAAATAGCCGTTAGGGCTCCACGGGACTCAAAATCCATCATTTTTCGGTGAAAAAGTGGTTTCATGCGACATTGCCGGTACTAAAACATCCTTAAAAGCTATGAATGGATATAGATGGTTAAATCTGATATAGTACTTTAATTTAGGACCATTTTCAGGCTGTGAAAGGGTTTTCATGAATGTAAAATAGCCAGAAACTATTGGCCTGCACCTTCTAAATTTTGAAAAATTTTCAAAATGTTTGATTGTTTAGTGTTACTTATGTATAAATGAACACAAAAAATAATACTCGCATGAATTTGAAATTATAACCCATTATGCCCCACCCCTATTTAAAACCTTTACTTATGAACATCATGTTATAAATATGGATATATCAAATACCCGGTGATTTTTACTTTATATATCCTAAATATTAACTCATCATTATACTACTAAAACAGCAGTTGTGTTACTATGCCGCTACCTCACCGACCTTTGACCCCCAAAACGTATTTTCCTCGTTTTCTTCTTCATCTTATTTGGCTGTGTCGATGCTAGTATTAGCTATTGTCGAGGACGCAAAGGCACACATTTATAAGTTGCATTGAAAGTAAGTTTCAACGAAAGAACGTATAAAAAATATTGTGCAAAATAGACTTGTTAAACACGTGTGCGGGTGAGTGTGTGTCGTTATGACACCGTCGTTAGTTTTACTACTTCTGAGCTCTATTCTCATCTTTCACGTACAGAGGAGCTTAGAGTATACTGAGGTCTCACGAGCCGATCTCCTTGTCGAGACCACTCCCTCAAACTCGTCTTGTCTTTCTCCTTGACCTGACTACTCGTCTACCGTGATTAAGATACTGCTCTATGGTCAGTGTTCCCTTTAATATATCACTTTTCTACTAGAAATCCGATATGTCCAATCCCCCAGTTTCTCCCAGATTACACCAAATGGAAACGACTACTTCCTTCCGAATTCTCTATCCCGACCCTTCCCCCGGCTAATTGTTATAGGCCTCATATCGTATATACAACACAATCAATCTGTCTCACTCACATTGTCATCCACTTTCGTATTGTCATTTACTTTCGTACAATTCCCACGATGTTATTTACTTTCGTATTGTCATTCACTTCCGCATAACATTCGTATAATCATCTAATTACTAGCCAACATATTTCGGCGGTCAGGCTGTTGGTGGTTGGGGTCAGTCTATTGTATCAAAACGTAACAAAGTTGGTATAGGCGTAGAATATAAATAATAGATTTAATTAAGTCGTTCCAAGAAGTTAGACATAGAAATACAAAAATAGTGAGTGTCGAAAAGTAATAAGCCTCAGCAGAATCAAACAGAAACTGTTTTCTGAATAAGCTATACATTCCCGAAACAGTTTTTCATGGTAAACAACTGATGATCTCTTAAAATAGTGTTAGAAACTAACTAATATAATAACTGTAAAAAATAAATTGACTTACATGAGTGATTTTCCACTGGAAGACTTGAGACTATAAGTTTTTTTTTAGTTTTTTTTTTTTATATAGTTTTAATGGTTGAGAAACTTCCGAGACTATATATATATATATATATATATATATATATATATATATATATATATATATATATAAATATATATACATATATACATGAAATTGTACTTCTTGATATAACTTTTCTTCTATGCATTTTGTTGTGGGAGTTGGCTGCAAAAAAGGTGTTTTGAGCCGTTGTTTCTCTGTAGAGTTATACTTTTCTTTAATATACTTGTTTTTTGCTAAAACCCGTGTTTGTGTTTACATTCCTGACTCGAAACAGATCTACAACCACTGGCGACTAGTTATTTGAACTTACACAGGGCTCTACGGCTACATTAAGGATTTACTTGCGAATCAAGAGATTCGCAAGTAAATCCTTAATGTTGCCGTTGAGCCCTGTGTAAGTTCAAATAACTAGTCGCCAGTAGTTGGAATACCACAACAACCGATCGCGTAGGATTCCAAAATTACACCACCACAACGACTGATGACCTGGTTACAGATAAATATTATGGGGAAGCTTTTAAATAAACGTCAACACTGGCAACAATTATATTAAGGGTTTTTGGGGCAATCTTAAATAAGGACAAACGTAGAGAAATCAAAGACAAAATTTACCTGACTACGTCTTTGTTAAAAAAACTGGCTTTTACCGGTGGAAAATAAACACGTAAAGAACAACTTTTTCCTCTCATTTAGAAAAGGTCAGTGATTTTGTTATTGCTATTCCGACACTGTTGTTAATTATATACAAGAGAATAGATGAATTTTCTTTTGTTACTCCAAAAGAAAAAAGTTTACGACAGCCGAAAGAAATAAAGATAAAACCTTATCTTTTCTTTTTCTCTGTTGACTTTAGTGCCAACCGCAAATTCTACGCGAAAATCGTACTAAAATTATTTTTTCGAGGTAAAAGAAGAAACAAATCTTTTTGCAACTAAGATTACGTTTAGAAAGCGTAATCTAAAATACTTTTGTAAAACTGCATTCTAAAAAGACACATTTTAATAATTGTATTCTAAAAGGACGCATTTTAATGGAAGACTTTAAAACTACTATGACAAAACTGGTTAAGTTTAAAATATTACCGCAACACCACGAAAAACTTCTAGAACAAAATAAAAGACTACAGTAAACTGAAGAACAATTTCAACAGGTTCTATTATTATAAAATAAAGAAAAACTTCTAGAACAAAATAAAAGACTACAGTAAACTGAAGAACAATTTCAACAGGTTCTATTATTATAAAATAAAGAATCCGACGATACTATTAAAGTATTAATACAAACAATATCGATTCGGGGTCAAAGTAACGAAAACAATGATGCTTTCTCGTAGAATGCCGTTTGGAGTGCAATTGACGAATTCAGATATCCCCCAGACAAAGATAAAACATTTGATTCATATTTTAGAATATATGCGAATCTATACAAAATAGATTGTGAAAATTGGGTACACATTAAAATCGTACACCTACGGCTCGAAAAAATAGGTATCACCGAACATACTAAGCTCGTGGCTTTGATTATGCCCCGACAAACGAGTGATTTAACTTTTGATGAAGTTATCAATCTTTTAACTGAATTATTTAGTCCCAAGACTTCTTTGGTTCACAAACACTTAGAGGTGTTTGCACCTGGTAGAAAAGACAACGAAGATTATTCAACGTTAGCATAAGTCATCAATAAACACTGTGAGGATTTTAAATTAGCCGAACATAGTGCTGATAATTTTAAATGCTTAATTCTCGTTCAATTATTGGTACCAAGAAAAGACGTTAACATCAGACGGAGAGTTCTAAATAAATTAGAATATGAACCGAAATTAACACTTCATGAATTAGCTGAAAACTGTCAGAGGTTTATAAGTGTTAAACATGACTCGAAGAGTCTGGCATTGCACACATTAGAAAAGTACGTAAACAATCGAATTCAGCTCCTCCTCGAAAACAATTCAAAATTAAGAAAGGGGGTTTCACCCCTCTACACAGACACACCAGCTCAATAATAAACAGGATAAATTGCTGCTTAGCTCTTATTTTCGCTCTGGTAGCCAGCATTATCCATTTCGTTTTAATACCTACCTGACTCGTAACAAAGTCGGACACAAAGGTTCGCATTGTAGAATGAATAGAGGAAGTATAACGAAGGTTCAAGTGAAACGTACAAATAAGCAGGACTGCATTAATATAGGAAATATGTGCACGTGTCAATAATAAACCTACATATGTGGAAGAGATTGATTAAACCATCCTATTAAGAACCACCATAATAGTCAGTACAGTGACTTGTGAAAAGGATTAAATTTGAGGGTGAGCTAATTACAAACGTGACTCTAATGAGAACTATCAAAAAGTGAAACTACTTGTGTTAAAAGACACTAACAACCTTTTCTGCACTGATTGGATGCAAGCGTTCAATTTAGTAGTAACCATTAAATACGTGTAGACACAAAATAGACAGTCGGACAATTAAATCAGAAAATTAAAGCTGGATTTGAAAAATATCTTTCTCGAGGACTTTTCTGGAGGTCTTGTTCGATGCACAAATATGGCGGACAAAATTTCAACTGATCGAAAACGTTCAGCCCGTATTTAAGAAAAAAGGAAATGTTCCTTGTGCCTCTGTAGACAAGATAAATGAGTAATTGGACGGACTACTGACGACCGGCATCTTTTCGAAAGTGAAATAGTCAGTAGGCAGCACCCACGGTCTATGTACAGAAGAAAGCAAAATAAATCCGCGTGCGTGCAAATGCATCAACAAGATTAAAAGCAGTGCAAAAGGATGATCACTACCCACTACATAACCCGGAGGAAGGTTTTTCTCAAAATCAAATGAAGGCAATTTTTTTCAAAAACAGGTCTGAGATACCCGTGAAAGAAGAGATAAATACGCATTGCGGTTTATACAAGTTCGAAACGTTTCAGCAAGTGATGAATACCCTCCTGCGCGAACTTAGTTTTGATATTGTATACACTGATGACATTATAATCATTAGTAAAACATAGAACAACATCGTGAAAGTGTCAACAAAATGTTTTCGGGAATCCAGGACGACAGGTAAACGTTGAAATAGAAAAATGTGATTTTTCTTTTAGAAAAAATAAAATATCTGAGTCATGTAATAGCCAAGGAGGACAGATTACCGGACCCAGAACTGGTCACCGCAATTAAGAACATGATGGCACCGGAAAATATCACTACACTTCAGAGCTTCCTGGGACTGGACAATCACTATGAGGCTTTAATCCCAGAGATGCATAACCTCCGTGCTCCACTTCATGAACAATTAAACAAAAAGAATAAGATTAGGGAGTGGACGCCCGAATGCCAGGAGGCATTCGACAAAACTATTGAAATGCTGACATCAGATTTATTCTTTACATATTGTAACCCAGATATAATAGTGTCTAGCGACGCTAGTTCCTACGGATAAGGAGTGTGTATTTTTCATGATATACCTAATAGCACGCATACACCCATTGCGCATACATCAATGACCCTTATTCCTGCGGATAAGAAGTACTTATTGAAAGGAGGCTGCAGGAATAATTTTTGCTGTAACTAAGTTTCACAGCTATATACACGGTAGATTGTTCACATTAAAGACGGTTCATATTCGCTGTATACACAGGCAGACCTTTTTCTGAACCTAAAATGGTGATTAACGGTTGTTAATCACCATTTTAGGTTCGAAAAAGTATGCCTGTGTATACGGCGAATAGACTACGAAGATGGTGAACAATTTTACTGAATTATAATTTTTAAATTGAATATTAACTATCAAAAAAGATCTATCACGCGGATGGATTGTCTAGACTCGTGCTGAGACAGAGAGATCAACTTAAAGACATCGTGATTGCTTCTCTGCGAGCGGAATGGAAGATTAAAGCTATGTTATGCAACACTACATGATATTTAAAAGGAAGCCTGCATCATCAGTACAAAAACTAAAACGGCTGATAAAGGTCAACATTTTGCAGACAGCTTCGCATTATGCGACTATGTACGCTTGTACAACGAGAGCGTCGTAATTTCAAAAAATATTATAGGAGAGAATCCTGAAGAATTTTCACATTGGCCATCCGGGGACAAATAGGCTTAGAAGTTTGATGCGCAGTTTCGTGTACTGGCCTTAAATAGATCAGGACATTGAGAACATCATAAATACGTGTAACAATTGTGTCTTGGCGGCAAAGACACATCATATCTAACATAGTCCATGCTCAAAGATTGACCGACCTTGCAGGCTTGTTGGAGGGATTTAACTATCTAATTGTAAGCTATAGTTTTTCAAAATAGACCGAAGTGTTACCATATCAAAAGCCCACTACAGAGGTAACAATAAACTTTCTGCACTAATTGTTCGGCCGTTTTTGGGTGGTCGATTGTTTGGTCAGTAACAACGGAACGCAATTTACGTCCTCCGACTTTAAAGAGTTCTGTGAGATTTTTCTACATAAAACACATCAAGATTCCCCCATATCATCCTAGGTCAAACGGGCAAGCGAAGCGTTATGTGGAGACTCTAAAAAGAAGTCTTCAAAAAGCTCGCGGCACGCTCACGGAAACTTCTATGTGGCAGCTTTTACGAGTGTACAGGATCACGCTAAACGTTAACACACCATCATTATTATCTCTTACAGAGATGATCTTTGTGCAAAAAGTGGATTACTACCTAAAAAGGCCAAACAAGGTCCAACCTTTATTGCACCAACAAAATGATACATCCCAGGTGACAGAGTACATTTAAAAATGTTTCAAAATAGACATCCTTGTCTGAACTTGATACGATAGAAAAGAGAATTGGAAATAAGGTTTACATAATCCAAGGACCTAAGTTCTCTCATAACAAACATCTTTAAAAAATAGGAAACAAAGACAGCACTCCCCAGGTAGAAGTATAAGAAGTAATTGACATCATATACGATACTTTTGAAATATCAGTACTCCAAGTATCCCCATAAAAGCAGCAATCTAAAAGGAGACGGTAGTATCTGGATCAACTTGCCTTGTTTAAGGTGAACTAAGTTTTTAAAAATCCCGTAGTAATTGGCAGAACTTCTTTGTAATAGTTATTACAAAGAAGTTCTGCCAATTAATACGGGATTTTTAAAAAATTAGTTCACTTAGTTTACTCAAGACTTCATGAGTGGCTGAAAAATACATTGGACTATATTATTGTATTGTGAGGGATAAGCGGATCCAATAAAAGGCGAGAATAGTAATGTATATTAATATATATGTTGATACATCATGCATCGATATGTCTTTTTTGGCAGTTATTCTAAATTTGATGCAAGAAAATAAGCCTTAATTAATTGTAAAGAACAGTAAAAAGTAAAAAAACAAAATTCAAAAAAAAAGAAAGAGATGTAGGAAAGTAAGCCTTAATTAATTGTAAAGAACAGAAAAAAGTAAAGAAACAAAAATAAAAAAGAAAGATGTAGGAAAATAAGCCTAAATTAATTGTAAATAACAAAAAAAGCAAAAAACAAAATAAAAATAAAAATAAAAATAAATATATAATGTGACGCCAAATGTCAAACTGATAAAAGGAACGCTTTGACCTTAGAAATAATTTAAGATATTGAAAATATTAGACATTTTAATAAATGTATTACATTTTTTACATACACTGTACATATAGATAGCGCGATGTCAGCGTAATGTATGTAAAATATAAGAAAATTTTAAAATGAATATTAACAAAAATTAAATTCCTTCCTGTTCCTGTAAAAACAGAAAAAAAAGAAAATGCCGCACTCTAATTTTCCCCTCCCCAAATTGATAAACCGTTTGGTTATACGTCTCGAATTATCGCTAACTGGTGTTTATTTTACCTTAAATAAATGCACGAAACTTATACCCCAACTAAAATAAAAAAAATATTTTGTTTTTATTTCCTTGTTGTTCGTTTTTTTTTGTTTTAGACTGTTTACATGTAATCGTCCCCCAAAATGTAGAATTTTAAGTTTTTGTAGGGGGTAAGATTTACCGTAATTATATATGTTGTAATTTACTGTGCCATTCCGTTCAGTTGGTACGATAGTTCGTCATTGAAAAGTACAGCAAGATTTTTAACCAAGAAAAATTGGAAACAACTTCAATAAAGTCTAGAAGTTAGTGGAGTACAAAGTATTAGTGGGTTTGGAATCAGGTGTAGTCTTTCAGCGAGAGAACGATCCTAGACTTACTGCAAAGCTTACAAATTCCTAATTAGTTTAAAAAAGAAGAGACGTTTCAAAATGGCCTTGCCAATCCCTAGATCTCAGCAGACAGAGCTGACTTTAAAAATTCAAATAGCAATACTAACATATTGTTAAAATAATACAAATTAAAATGTAGTAAGAGATAAGGATCGCACGGTATTTAACGTCTCCTATTCCTGTAATTCTCTGATGGTCCGTGTTATTATGTCTTTCAATTCCTATTTTGTAACATTTACTGCGTGTGAATTATCTATTTTTTATCAGTAACAAGTTATATTTGCGTGGCGTGACCAAGGAATAGTTTTACATAAATGTGTGTTCATATTTTCTCATTAAGAAAGTTGTGTCCTATTTGGGTTTTTTTCATGTATTCGGTTGAAATGTGTTTCAACATCATTCACAAACACTTAACATTGACAACACTAACAAAATGCAAGATTGATCGTACACGTAATACATTGAAATGTAAATAACTACAAAAATATATGTGTTTAAGACTCCCAGACCGTTTTACGCTGTCTACAATAATGTTTACGATTTATTTTTAAATAAAGCATACTACTTAAACTCTGGCTTTAAATGTTTTATTATTTAAAATTTTAAAAGTTCAAACATAATTTTGCGAAAACCTCCGATAGATTTTAAAAAATATGTTTGGTAAAAATAAAGTACCAGAGACTCTAAAACAACTACTCAGCTACTTTGGCCCTTTGGCTAAGATCAAAGTGTAGTATCTGTTCCGATGGATACTGCACCCCATAGACTGGTATTGTCTTGGCCTTCGGGGCTTGATTTACGCCGGTCAATGAGTTTGTCCTGTGCAGTTCTAGGAGGTCTACTCTTCCAGGCTTCGCCTCCCCTCTTTGGGGAGGAGTAAGTATATTGCTTACTGTCTGAGGCGCCTCTACCGGGGAATGCCGACGGGGTTGCCCAGGCAATTTTTAAACCCCACTTTCCCGACCCGAACTTGGGTCACATCTTACTTGTGGGAGTAAGATAAAAAAAAACTGGCCTTGTATCTAACTCCTGGAGAGGAGTAAATCAATACTATATATATATATATATATATATATATATATATATATATATATGTTGATCAAGTTCAAATGTGTAAACATAAAACCAAGTTTTTCAAGAGTGTTTAATACTGGGTAAACATTTATAAAATTACGTAAACACTGTTATAGCCTTACGTCAATCAACCAACGTTTCAATGCGTATTACCGCATCTTGCCAATTGATTTTGAATTTATTTTAGCTCTTCCTTTGACAAGATGCGATAATACGCATTGAACCTTTGGTGATTGACCTAAGGCTATAATATTGTTTATGTAATTTTATATATATATATATATATATATATATATATATATATATATATATATATATATATATATATATATATATATTTATATATGTAACATAGTTATTCAAAATACATTCTAGATTTCATCCGACAACACTTTACTATTAGATAATTGTTTATTCCTGTTCCGAAAAATATAATTTTCAGAAATTAATATAAGTTCCGAATGGCAAAAGCAATGGTGTGATAAATTTTAAAAGATATTTTCTGAATAATTATCCTTATATTCTTTTACATTATCTTTGATGTTTTATTGTACAAAAATGAGAGATAAATATGTACGAATGACAACTCTATTTTAACTTCGATTGTTCAATGCAAAGTGTACTCGGTAAAAAAGATGTGTATCTTTCTTTCCTTAAACCAATACTTTTCAAAGATTAAAATCTTATCATCAGAGGGATTACATAGATTGATAAGTTGGCCATGGAAACGCATAAATTCAAAATTTTAAAAAAATAAAGTAATGGAGAGTAAGAGGGTGCGTGTAAAAATATGGAGTCTGTCCAGTTGGTTAATGTCCGTAGATAAGATGTCCGGTGAAAGGAGATTTAAAGATGGTAAAAAGGGTTAAGGAAAGAAAAATAAACATGTTTTACCGAGTACACATTGCATTAAACAATCGAAGTTGAAATAGATTTGTCATTCGTACAAATGTATCTCTCTTAATTATTTTATCTGTATATATATATATATATATATATATATATATATATATATATATATATATATATGTGTGTGTGTGTGTGTGTGTAAGTTCCCACTTGTCTATAGTTATGACAAATATTTATTTGTAATACTTCAGTTATTTTTAAACGTGATATAATATATAAAGAAATGCAGTCGGGTGTTCGACTTTAGTACTATGTAGCATGCAATCTGATGAATCGATATTTTTTTCTGACCAGCGATTTCTTCCTTTTTATTATAGCACATATATATATATATATATATATATATATATATATATATATATATATATATATATACATGTTTTTCACTATTTGAAATAAGGAGGTATAGTGAGGAGAAAACATTCAGATTTACCTAGTTTTAGAATTATACTCATTGACGCCGAAATTGTGTTTAACACAGCGCTTATAAATGCTGAAAGACAAACACCAAATCTATTATCATTACTATCATTAATCGACAGCAGACTACAATGCATTAACCACCAACTCAACTATAAACGCGAAAAACATCATTGCCAAGTCGTTAATATTTAAGCGCGGATTTCTCAATTATTTTCTCTTGCTCTCAATTTAAGCTTAAGCAAATTCTCAATCCCCACTTGTTATAGTCTCTACGTCATCTCCTACATTTTTACACCATTTGTACTAAAGCGGTATTGAAGAGACAGGTCCCCAATTCCGCAATAGATTTAACAACCACAGATGGGGTATATTATATTATTTTATCAGCTAACACTGTAGCTTTATTATATTAGTGCGCACACAAACAGGTTTGTTCGATATGTGTTTTATTCTCGTCAGAAAAATCTGTCACAACAAGCTCACCTACTCAACCACCTCCTCCCAAACTTTGAAGATTTACATAGCAAAACGCTGTCAACTGTAAACTTACCGAATACAGAAGTGAACCTTTATCCTCACGCATACGTAGATGTTTTTGTTGTATATCAAAATATGGCCGACTGAGACCTCACAATGTTATCATAAATATTGTCTTAGTAGAATAAACATATAAAATACGCTCTGCGTCTAACAAATAGAGTATCAATCCGAGAAGACAAACGGCAGAGCATCATTCCGCACAGCAACCAACACCACACAACACTCCATTAACTACCAGCAGAATAGAAATGCGACAATCATTATTGCGAATTCTGCAAATGTCCGGTTGCAAATTACTCTACCTAACTTCCTAACGATACTTATGATCATTATTAGAGGTGAAGTTTAATATCAGAAACTAAATCTGACCGAACACCGTTAGCTGCTGACTTTGAGTCGAAGACTTCTGGTTTGTTTGAACTTTTGTCCTCGCCCACTCGTAGATCTTCTCGTTGTATTTCAAAATAAGACTGGTTATAACAAATATAGTTTTAGTATAATAAACATATAAAGTGACCACGAAATACGCTCCATGTATAACAAATAGCGTATCAATGCGAGAAAACAAACGCCAAAACATCATTCCGTACATAAACCAACAGACAAACCACAATCCGTTAACCACCACGAACGGAATATCAATGCGACAATCATCATTGCCAAGTCTGCAAACATCCGGTACGAGATTTCTCGATTACTCTACGTAACTCTCAATTAAAGATCAAGCTTCCTACACTCACTTTCAGATTTTATTGCGCTGATATTTGATCTATACAGATCCGGCTAGTTCACGTGATTTGAATGTGAATTGTTCTCTGCGAATAAAATAAGTGATTAGATTACTATTTATTTGTAAATTAAATATTTAATCGTACATTTTTTATAACTTGTCAAATCACGTCTGATATTATTGTAGCAAAAAAATAAATCAAATCAAACAAAAGTGTATAACATACAATCATATTATCAGAACACATTTATTTATTTTCTTTTTTTTTTAACTTTGTTTCTATACTTTTAAAAATGTGTCCCCTTTTCGGATTTCCTGGATAGTAATTAAGATTCCTCTTAAACAATGCTAAGGTTCAAATTGGATTTGATCAGTGCGCTCTAAATCAGAGTTCAAGTGTCTGCACCCGGTGAGCCGGCTTATTTGGCAGTGCTCATCACAGCTAATTGACGGCTGGACCAACTTCCGTTGATTAACGCATGCGTTAACATTCACATCTCGTCGACCAGCCACTCCATTTTTTTCACTGACGTCGAGATCAGAATATAAAAATCACAATTTGATCAGAGTGTGCATCGTATTTATAATCTTATTTTAGTTTTGTGTTTTTTATTAGTTTTTATTTATTATGTTTCCGACATGCATTCGTCTTTTGTTTCATTTTTATATATTTGTGTTTTTGATTTTCGCCTATTTTTCCATCGTTGGCTCACATTCTTTACTGGTTCTTTTTATATTTTTATTCATTTTTTTACCATTTCTTATACATTGTTTTCCAATAATGTTTTACATCTTTCTAATTTATTTGTTGATTTTTTTTTCAGAATGCATTTGTATTTTTTTTTTTACTTATTGTTCGATTTTTTTCTTTAATTTTGAAGCTTTTTTTTAGTACTTTTATTCTTTAATAATGCGCCTTGTTCACCGATTGTTTTAGATCCGTCGCTCGTTCAGCCTGTCACGCTCTTGTTTAAAACAGCATGGAGTATTGCATAGTCGCATATAACGAATAGTGTTCTTGCTAAAGTACTAAATAGTTAACACTCGAGAAACTGTAAATAAAAAAAATAAAATACCAATAATTTATAGTTAACGCAGTAGAATCAAATTCTCTATTGACCGGTACACATTTAACGCGTGAAAACTGCTTGTTTGTCATGGTTTTTTTTTTAATTTCGTCTTTAGTGTATAGATAAGCAAACGAAAAACAACATGGTGGTCGAGATCATTGCTTAAGTTTAGTTAACTTAGGCGATAACGTGTGGTTAAGCGAGGATTTCTCTATTGGGAGCGGTTGCCACTTAGCGACATACGTATATCGACTTAAAACTCTGAATTTAAAAATCGCAGTTTCACACGTTAAAAGTAGACGGGTCGGTATAACACTTAATTCTACTACGCTTTCCATCGCTCGGTTAGTGGTCCACGCTTTTTGGGATATTCCATGAAGTATTCAATGGACGCATATAAAAAATATATTTTATTTCTATAGGGTAAATACAGAATAGTTAACAGTCTTTAATTCGAAAACAATAAATAAAAACAAGAAATAATTTATAGCAAACGCAGTAAAGTTAAATTATTTACTGAATCACCCATATAATTTTAACGTGTGGAAACTGTAAAGTATTTTTATTAAGAAAATTTTATTTCGATGTTTATAAGACATAAAAACAACAATATAGCGGCCGTGATTATGGTTTAACTTCCCAAACTTCAGCGATTACGTGTAGTTTTACGATCGGGCCGTTCGAGGTGAGACAGTTTGCCACACGGACTTTGGGTTATTAGTAGTGTAAGCATTTTTTACTATATTTTTAAGATGAGGTTTACCAAAGTTAAGCCATCCCCTCGGTTACCATATCAAAATAAAATGTTGCAATAAAATATTGTACAGTTTTCTTATACGTGAAAAGTATACAGGGCGGAAGAAGATTACATTCTACTGCTCTTGCTGGGAATTATTTGTTATTTTTATTTTGGGTTTACGATTTCTCGACTGTTAACTATTCTGTAGTTAAACTATTCTTTTCTTTTCATATCATTTTTAAATACGAACTAATAAAACAAAAACAGGAGTTAGAAAACAAATATAATACAAATAAACTATACCAAAGCGACAATAACTTATTTCGATTAGTCTTTGTGTTTTAACTTATTCTAAAACGTGTTTTAGTTTAATACACAGCTAGAATACACTTTGCAAAGTTAGAACGAGAAAAATATGGCTGAAATTAGACGGTCGCGTGGAGTCTCGATAATCTTTCAAATATCGAATATTAAGCAGAATTACAGCTAATAAGTGTAACCAATCGTGCAAAAATGTTAAACCGAACTGTATATTTTTATTACCAGTATTTTTGTCTAATTTTCGATTTTTGAGCGATTATTTACATTTTCCAGGTGACCGTCTAATGTCGGCCATTTTGTTTCTTATTCTAACTTAGGAGTTGACACTAGTTGTGCATTAAGCTAAAACACACTTTAAAATAATTTAAAACATACAAACAAACTTATCGAGGTCGGTAGAAGACTTGGTAACATTTATTACTTGTATATTTGTTTGTTTTTTTCACCCATTTTTTTTGTTTTATTAGATTTTGTTAAAAATGCCCTCTTTTCCCTTTCATTGGTTTACAGATTCTGTACTTATTCCATTTTTATTCTTCCGTTTCTTTTTGTCATGCATATCTCTTTTATTTACTTCTTTATTTATTGTTATTTGTTGTCTTTAATTTTCTCTCTTTGATTCTTTTATTGCACTTATTCATTCATATTTTTTATTTTTAATATTTTTTTTAATGTTTTCTTCATTTTCTTTTGATTGTTTAGTTTTATCGTCATTCTATTTTTTGTTATTTTTTTTCGGTTTCATTTATTTTAATTTTTGTTTTTCATTTATTTCTTACTTTTATTTAGTTCATTACTTACTTTATTTAACGTTTCTTTATTATGTTCTTATTTCCTTTTACTTTGTCTTTGCTTTCTTTCGTTTTTATTTGATTTTGTATTATCAAAATCGCTGCAGACAAGCAATGAGGCAATTTAGTGTAAGTATATTGAAATAACAACACATGATTATCCAAGTAACAGGTGATGCCTATTTGACCTTAGTCTTGAAAAGACAAACGCTGGAAAACAGTCACAGGAAAGATAGTTTAACAAGCATGTAGTTTCGGCAAAGAAGCTACTGGAATAGAAGTTGTGTTATAACGAGGTACAAAAGTAGCGAATTTGTTATGCCACTAGACAAACGAGTCAGACTTGCTGGAACAAAGGAAGCCGGAGATAGATAAGAACATTCTGAAAACACATGCTATAATAGCATTTATAGAAAACACTAGTAACATTACCTTTTTAGAAGGGAGAGAAAAAAGAGTGGGCCACTGTTCACTTTTATATTTTTAATTTTCTATCAATTTCTGTTCTTTATTTCCTCTCATATTTTCTATTTTCCTTTCATGTGTTCGTTTCATTTTGCCATTTATTTATTTCATGACTTTATTGTTGTATTATTGTTATGAGCACCACAAACCTGCATTTGTACTTCTGTAAATATACCACGGTGTTGTCTTAATGTTACAACACTGCCGATGATAATTCGGACTTATGTCGCACACAAGACTGGCAACGACTCAGATTTATATTAGATACAACATAAACATTACTACAACTGGCAATATTACATTTTCGGAAAAGACTAAAGTGGTATGTTAAAAAAATATTAGCAGAAACAGCAAGCAGTTAAAAGACTTATTGAATTATTAACACACAACATGTTCCAAATGTGCGGAAGAAAAGTCTCCAACGCCAGAAAATAGAACTCTAAAACGTTTTAATTCTTGAGGAGGAAGAAAAAGATTTCAAGTCATTTCCAAACACGAAGTTCGGAAATCTTAATCGTTCGATCACGAAAAATAAAACAAGAAATCTGTCAATTTTTATTCGTTTTTTTAATTTTAATCACGAACACGTAAATAAGTTTCAACAAGCTTACTTTTTGCTCTCGCTGATAAGTTAAAAATACATCTTCCAGTGGGAAAATATACGACCGTTAACAAAACCATCAAAAAGTCGGTATACAATTTAAGTTACGAAAATAGAGGAATTTAAAAGTACTATGTTGGACAACGTTCAACACAAACACAAAAAACAACTTTAACTATAAGATATATTAAAAAAGACAAATTTCTAGAAAAAAACAATTAGAGCAAATTACAAGATTCGAGGAAATGTTTCTTCATACTCAACAAGAACAGAAAAAATTATATAAATTATCGAATAGGTGTCAAACTTGACGATGAAAGAGCATTTATACAAAACATTTTCGGAGTGCTATCAGAAATATTTCTTGCGACCATGAAAACAACATTACGTTTGCTGTGTATTTCAGACGATACAAAGATCTATCGAATTCAGATTGCGCAAACTTAAACTGTAGCCAACGAACTGTTTTAACATGTCAAAATCGTCAGTTATATATTTCGACAAAAAACAAGAACCTTACATTTGTTGAAGCGGTACAATTATTTACTAAATTGTAGTTTGATCCTGGCAATTAGTTAATCCTTGGTGTTACCAGCGTAAAGTTTGTGTCTTTCTCAACTGTGCTTCGCAGATACCAGCCGATGATGGCGTGGGCAAGTGTATGGACTGGTAAAGCCGTGAAATGTCTCGGACAGCTACTTCTGAGTTTTTCTTGAGATGTTACACAGATCGCTTTTATCATATGGATGTTCTTCTCACAGCCACCCTCTCCAACCAGAGCTTGACATCAGTAGACATCAACTAAGTACAGCTATCGGAATTAAGTGTGAATCCTTTTCTAAGTCATGACGTTGGCTGTTATTTTAACTTTTCTAGGGAATTAATGTTTCCTGAAAAAATTTATTTAGTTTCCTAATTAGCCTTGAAACTCCCTTTACGTGTTTAATTTTCCTCGATGAAAGGAATTCCATTGTAAATATATATAGTCTCAGGAGACTTTTCCCAATTTTTGCGAGCGATTCACATTATTATCTAGTATGGCTTTTTTAAATCCAGATATTAATAGTAATAGACGATAGTCGGTTTGCAAAATAAATATTCTTCTATGTGAATATTTATGATTTTTACTGAAAATACTATACTTTGTTCCCCTATCTAATTAAAGCTGACAAAATCAGGAAATTCGTGCAGATAAAATATGAAATGCGAATATAAATCTACAAGTTCATTCCGAATCAAATATATTAATGATTAATCTTCAATCGTGGTAAAAAGTTGTAAAATCAACTTTGATGAGAACAAGCAAAATAACTAAAAACGCCACTGGTATAAATATCACACATGTTACAAATGTAGGCGAGGTTATTAGCAACGTTCAATTAAAACGAAATACTTTGGAATTAATAATGATCGTAATCAACAACTCAAACAACCTATTTGTCACAAACTGAATTAAATATGCCGATATAAGCTTTCTGTCAAAATATTAAAACATTAAATGCCGGAGCATGGGGACGAATGAAATAATTAAATGAAATCTGTTCGGAGGTTTTCTCGGGTAGACTGTGAATATGTAACAAATGACTGCTAATTTGGAATTAAATCTCAATATTCAGAAAGCGTCCATTCGCGTCATGAACTAAGATTTAAGCGAGAGTAAAGCGAGAGGACCTCGCCTACAGTCTACGTAAAAAAGTAAAGAGATCCGTGTCTGTGACGACTTCTTCATAAGATTGAACAATGCACCGAACGATTACCACTATTCTCTGCCTTGTTCAGAGGACATTTTCGCGTAACTCAACGAAGTATTTTTATCAAAGGTTGATTTAAGTTATGCTTGTCTAAAAATACTTGTAGACGAGGATTGCTCAGAGTTACATTGTATTAATAACGATAGGGGGTTGAACAAATTCGAACGATTGTTATTTGGAGTTAATGTTGCACCAGCCATTTTTCAAAACGTAATTGCACATTGCCTAGCGGACTAGAATTTGCATCACCATTCTATATGGCATTGTGGCGATCAGTCAAAGAACGATCCAACACAAATCACATGTACCAGGAACATTTAAGAAAGTCCAGGGCTATAGGTTAAAGTTTAAGTAGGGCAAATGTGATGTTTCCATGGTAAATATCCTTGTCTAATTATAGACAAAGACGGTAGAAGACCAGACTCAGAACGAGTTAGCCCGATAATAAATAGTCCGGCTCCGGAAAACGTATCGTAACTATAAAGTGTTCCTAGGTTAGCAAATTAGTATGTGTTTATTCTCAATGGTAACAATTTACGAGCTGCTCTTAATGAGCTACTAAAAAATAATTGGGTGCACGAAATTATGCCAGGAAACATTTTAAAAGAAAAATATGCTCACATCAGAATGATTTTTGGCACATTACAATCAAGATATCGAAATCATTATGGTTACTGATGCTTGCTCGTATGACATTAGAACCTGCATATTACACACAATGTAAAACGGATCGCTTAATCCTACTGCTACAAATCGAAAATGAAGTATTGGGTACTATTTTTGCAGTCACTAAATTTCATCGATTTGTTCACGGAAGACATTTTAAGTATCAAACCGACCATAAGCCACTGCTAAAAATGTATGGGTAAAAAACAAACTACAGAGATGGAGGACCATTCTATTTCATTTAGTTTGTTCAATGGTCAAAAAACAATCATGCTGACGAATTATCTAGACTTATCACAAAATATGCTAAACATCTTAAACACACACTGATTGGCTTACAACAAACTGAGGAAAAATTAAAAAATATATTGTGTAACGCCATTAGAGAACTTCAACTAACACTCAAAAGAAAGGAAGGCAAAGGCGTTAGACGATTTGTTTTTAAACATCGACAAATCTCGGAAGTGTATTCAATCTGTTATGAAGTAGTTATGTACGGCGATTGGGCTGTTATTCCTGTAGCGTCATAGAAAAGAATACGATAAAATATTCATCTCGGTCACCCGGGTATTTTGTAGAATCGGAAGTCTCATGAGAAGCTATGTATTTTAGAAAAGGTTGGACACATACATTGAAAATTCGGTGAACCTATACAAAGGTTGTGCTTTAGGACACCTCTTATGAAGTTCAGACTCTGACCGAAAGTTAACCGACCATCCTTTAGTATCCACATAGATTTTGCTGGATGGTTTCTTATAGTTTATCGAAATGGCTAAAACATTAAAATATAACAAAACAGTCACAGAAGTAACCATTGGTTTTACATGAATTGTTCGCTCGATTCGACATCGATGACTATATCGTATCCGACAAAAGAAAGCAATTATGTCAGGTGAATTTAAACTATGTTCTCAAATATTTGTTGTGGAGCATATCATATAACGATCGCGCCGCACCATGCGAGAAACAATGGCCAGATAAAACGTTTCCTGGATAGGTTTAAAAAAGCGGTTAAAAAGTCTTCGCAATTGATCGTATCGCCCACACCGAATATTGAACCTTCAACCTTCAGATGACTATCACTTAGAACTGAATTTAACTTAGTACTATATCCATTCCCAGACATGGGTGACGGTACAAAGGCACGCTACCTCCGTGGATTAAATAAATGGTTCGATTCTACATACTGTCCAGATTCCCGAGTACGACAGAAATTTTCGTCAGTGTGGAAGAGATACAACTGAAGTAGAGCGGAGTTTACTGCGGTCAAAACGTTGTGATTATATCACTCAAGATGAAAATGTAGTTCGAATAACCAATATTATACAAATTATCAATCTTCATCTAAAGAATTCACAAGTAGAAAAGTAATAATACTAAAAAAAAAACAGAAAAGACTTCAGACCAAAAACTAGAAAACAAGAATTCGAGGTGCCTTTCGGTAGACACATTTTCAAGACTGAAACGTCGGTGGATAACGTTTAAAATAAATAAATGAGTCACATAACGTTAACTTTAGAGCACAAACAAAAAAGGGATAAAGCTGGCAGAGAAAAAAATGAATAAATATCGCCGAAATTGTAACGAAATTAAGGGGAAATCGGTTCCTGAAAAAAAAGTACAGAATAAAGAATATATTAACGAGATAAAGGCCAATTATTTTTTAGTTCTTTTAGAGCTCTTTGAATAGGTCTAACTATTGTGACAGCTTTTTGTTTGCTGCAGAGAGAGGGTTTTCGTATGGTCATACTTACATATTCCATAACATTAAACTAGTGTTTAGAGCGAACCTTGTGTCTGATTAGAAAGCAACCATTAGAGTACGCCCTACAACACACTTTATTGTCATGCAATATTGGCCAATCGATGCCTCATGAATTTGTGAGCACCCGGATGTGCTTTGTAAACATCCGGTTCGCCATTTCTACATCCACCCGTGACTTGCAAAAACATGCAGGTATTTGCTGTGCCATTCTGACATCAAAGCGTTGAAGAGTATAACCAATATAGCCAGCTTCACACTGACATTTACATTTTTATATCATTAAGCGTTTTTGTAGTGTGGAAAGTATATCTTTCTGAAAGGCTGCGTGCCAAATACTACACGTAGCTGTACTGCATAAAAATAACGAGACAAAACAGGCGCAAGTTTATAAGAAAAACCTTGACTGATAGCACCAATAAAGGGAAGTTTCAAATAGACCGTCACTTAGATGGACCAAAATATGTGATAGTATTACATTTCGCAAGTTTTCGTGAATACACTTGGAAATTATGCCCTCGAAGATACAATTATTGATAAGAATATCATATTTTTAAATTCAACCGCAAGTTTGCTCATCGTCAAATCATAACAACGCGGTGAAAAAGGGTCTTGATTAAACTTAGTTTTCATCTCATAGAAACAAAGTTCTCCCAATTAATATACAGGCCCGTAAAGTCGGTTTCTTATATATAAGATTCGCGCCCGCCGACCGTTGAGAATTAGCTTCCTGCACTGAAAATTGCGTTAGCATGAAACATCGATCTCTGTAGGTATTAAAATAATTAATATTTATTTATAAATATTATTATTAGCTCCCTTCACCAAAGGCCGGGCACTCTGGTGACTTTAATAACAAGCAGTATTAATAGCTGGATTCACGATCCGAATACGTTCGTTGATAACTCTTACCGCCGATTCGCTATTTACAAAGTTAAATTCCTCCCTTATTATTACCTAATTGTCTATGTCCGAGGGGTTAAGCCTCTTGACTACAGATCATTGGCGATTTGTGATCAGGGTTCGCGGCCGCCGAGAATTAGCTTCCTGCACTGAAGATAGCGTTAGCATGAAACATCGATGTCTATAGGTATTAAAATAATTAATATTTATTTATAAATATTATATATATATATATATATATATATATATAATGAGAGAAATGCATATGATTTCAGCAGGAACCTCTCATAATGCCAGTATGACTCCCCCTTTCATTATATCATTATTATCCACTCTCTCAATATAACCGTATTACTCTCTTATTATGTCAGTATGACTCTCTCTGTCATTACATCTGTATTACTATTTTATTATATCAGTATGACTTTCTCTCTCTCTTATTATATCAGTGATACCCACTCTCTTAATATATGCATATGGTTTTCTTATTATGTCAGTATGACTCTCTCTCTCTCTGATAATATCAATATGACTCTTTCTCTCTCTCTCTCTCTCTACTTATATCAGTATAATCATCTCTCTTATTCAATCTGCAAAACCCTATGAGTCTTACTTACAAATATGCAAATCACCTACCCGCCATCTATGAGTATAGCTCTTTTTCTCTCATTATATCTCTATAAGTAACTCTATCATTTTTAGTACTCTATCTCTCTATCTTATAATTTTTCATCATCCTCATCTTTTTACCATTCTCTGTCTTTCTGCGTTTTTTTTCGGTCCTCACATTTCTCTTGTCCCTATTTCTTTTTTACTCGCCAATATTTTAATAATCAATCAACCATTCCCACCGCACCACTTAGTGATACACAATGTCAATATTTCTTTCGTAAACCTGCTTTCATGAAAAACCTTATAATTATTTAAAGTGTCTCAGAGTGTACGTGCCGTGAATAAGTGTTAGTTTGTAGACACTCGTCTTCATTTCGAACCGCCTTAACACTCGTCACGATGACTCATTAATATCAAGTGATAATTAAAGATGCCCCTTCTGTTCTATAATAAGTTGAGCCGTAGTCACTCTGGGGGAAATACGCGTGCCACACGAGGAAAAACGTGAAGAAAAATATTGATCTTTTCTCAGTATGCAAAACAAGAAAACCAAATTAAAACTTTGAGCGCTAAACGAGCAAAAGACTAATAAACAACGTGTGTTCAATTTGTGCACAAAAATGATCGCTAATTACCTCCGCCAAGGAGCTTATGTTTTCGGTCGAATTTATTAGTCAATATGTTTGTGCACAACCTAGCGTAAACATCGCTTGACCAATCGACAACAAACTTTGTCAAAATATCAGTCATGATAAAGCTTAGAACTGATTTGAAATATATATTCTCGGCAACCCGTTTATTATCATGGCTACGTTATCTATTTTTGTAAACTTTACCATCGAAACCATGATATCTATTCTAACCTTATTGACATTAAAACGGTGTATGCTCATTTAATTCTTTGTAGTATATTTTCATTCGTCATGATAAATTCTCCCAAGATTACCTTTTTTTTGTATAGGGGGTAGCATACTATCTATTCTGTAGTCATAGTAAAATTCTCCCAGGCAGGAACTCCTACTTTTGGGTCAGTGTATGTAGTTTGTTCATCATGATATAATCGTCTCAGCCTAGCAAATATATTCGACTGTAGGAGGGAGCATATATTTGCTAGTATATATATATATATATATATATATATATATATATATATATATATATATATATATGTAACCAATAATGTTTGTATAAATAAAAATCTATACTTATATATATATAATAGGTAAACACAATATAGGTATATATGTATACATAAAACGTATGTATGTATATTGAAATATAGAATATTAGTAATAGAAGTAGTAGTATATTTTGCTTTCAGAGAGACAGATACGAAATCTATATTAGTCATAAATGAGCTGAAAGAACAAAATACGATAAACATGTTCGTGTAGTGTATGTATAAGCTGTCAGTGTATTAAACACAGATAACTTGTTTTAAAAATGTTTATGGAAAAGTTACGTTTCGGAATGTCTGTAAATATATTTAATCAATTCTTGACTACACATTTGAAACAAATATTAATGATTTTTATAAAAAATATAGTGATTGAGAATAGGTTATGAATTCGGTTATGTGGGTGTAACATATGATATTAGATATTCCTACTTTATCATTTTCTCTGTGCAGGTGGTCGCCATCATTCCTGTGGTGTTATCGTTGATAACACACGGGCGTCGTAATGAGTAAAGGATATCAGATAAGGAACAGATGTATTTAATAACATACATGTATTAAAGCTTGTCGTAGAAAATAGAATATACATATGTTACATAAAAAGGATCACGTTAGAATCGAAAAGTGGGAGCGACTCTTTACAGGGCCAGAGTTGGCCCTAAACAGAAGTCGTGAAACCATGTGATTTCCAGGCGAATATTTTCGGTCTCTTTGCTGGTTGGATTTAAAGGAGGAAAGCCAAGGCTGAGGTGCTATCCCCAATGGATGGGGGTTCACACAATAGAACAAGGTATAGCGGGACGAGCTATTTGTCTATCTATATGTGTCTTATTTTCTGTCTCTCTCTCTCCCTCACGCGTAGGAAAGTAACCTATATATCTAATGTTTTATGTATCTGTTATTCACCTTTTTTTAATATGTTTTTAAAAATTAACATCGGTGTCCGAGTAGTTTTGTATTCATAGACAAGTAGGAACCTGGATTTACGACGACACGGGTTTATAAGGGTTTATGTACTCACTGGGAATATAAAAATATAACGCATATATTACGTGAACTATATACATATGAATAACTTCAGAAATGAATACTAAACACGGAATACACTTGTTTTCATTACAGTAGAAACCACACTTAAAGGTTAGAGAAAGATTAAGCGTATGTGAAAATAAATTGAATATTTGAATTATACTTGCATTGAATTTGTCTCTGGCAGAGACACACAGATTGGAAGAAATGCATGAATACGTCATTTGGTTTTTAGAAAAACTAACAGCTAGTCGTACACATTCAGCAGCTTTGTAAGTCGCGTCAGAAAAAAGGGTTTATCGTTTTGAATATTCCACACATGAGCTGAACGAGATTAAAACGTATCCCAACATAACTGACCCAACAGTGAGCCACTGTAACACAACATCGGTAGCAAAATAGCCGCCGGAAAAGAGTAGCGAACATAAATGTGGAAATAGCGCCACTTCCGTTGTTCGTCCGTTTCATTTTCGGGTGCACGAATTCAAAAATAACAAAGTTATTTGATTGTAGTAGACGTTTCTATCATATTTAATGAGAGAAAAAACTTTTAAGTCTTATACAGAAAATAACAGCACCTCGGTGCAGCTAGGCGCACGTAGAATGCCAACAATCCTCATCGTCGACAAACATTACAACACAAGTACTATAATAGAAGACGTCATGGAATAGAAATACAGAACAATAGTAACTTTCACACATTTCAAATTTCGATTTTGTCGTGATGTGCAAACCGCTAACCCTATTTAAATTATGGTTGTGAAGAGTAAGATTAAAACAAAGCACCGTTTTAGTTATTGATGTAACTTAACATTCATACTGAATTTTAGTAATAACAATACTCTTACTTTCAATCATTTAAATGATGGTTGCTAAGCGTAAGATTTAAACTAAGCACCGTTTTAGTTATTGATGCAAACTAACATTCATACTGAATTTTAGTAATAACAATAATCTTACTTTCAATAATTGAAATTATGGTTGCTAAGCGTGAGATTAAAACAAAGCCCCGTTTTAGTTATTGATGCAACTTAACATTCATACTGAATTTTAGTAATAACAATAATCTTACTTTCAATCATTTAAATTATGGTTGCTAAGCGTGAGATTAAAACAAAGCCCCGTTTTAGTTATTGATGCAACTTAACATTCATACTGAATTTTAGTAATAACAATAATCTTACTTTCAATAATTGAAATTATGGTTGCTAAGCGTAAGGTTTAAACAAAGCATCGTTTTAGTTATTGATGCAAACTTAACATTCATACTGAATTTTAGTAATAACAATAATCTTTCTTTCAACCATTTAAATTATGGTTGCTAAGCGTAAGATTAAAACAAAGCCCCGTTTTAGTTATTGATGTAACTTAACATTCATACTGAATTTTAGTAATAACAATAATCTTACTTTCAATCATTTAAATTATGGTTGCTAAGCGTGAGATTAAAACAAAGCCCCGTTTTAGTTATTGATGCAACTTAACATTCATACTGAATTTTAGTAATAACAATAATCTTACTTTCAATCATTTAAATTATGGTTGCTAAGCGTGAGATTAAAACAAAGCCCCGTTTTAGTTATTGATGCAACTTAACATTCATACTGAATTTTAGTAATAACAATAATCTTACTTTCAATAATTGAAATTATGGTTGCTAAGCGTGAGATTAAAACAAAGCCCCGTTTTAGTTATTGATGCAACTTAACATTCATACTGAATTTTAGTAATAACAATAATCTTACTTTCAATCATTTAAATTATGGTTGCTAAGCGTGAGATTAAAACAAAGCCCCGTTTTAGTTATTGATGCAACTTAACATTCATACTGAATTTTAGTAATAACAATAATCTTACTTTCAATAATTGAAATTATGGTTGCTAAGCGTAAGGTTTAAACAAAGCATCGTTTTAGTTATTGATGCAAACTTAACATTCATACTGAATTTTAGTAATAACAATAATCTTACTTTCAATCATTTAAATTATGGTTGCTAAGCGTGAGATTAAAACAAAGCCCCGTTTTAGTTATTGATGCAACTTAACATTCATACTGAATTTTAGTAATAACAATAATCTTTCTTTCAACCATTTAAATTATGGTTGCTAAGCGTAAGATTAAAACAAAGCCCCGTTTTAGTTATTGATGCAACTTAACATTCATACTGAATTTTAGTAATAACAATAATCTTACTTTCAATCATTTAAATTATGGTTGCTAAGCGTGAGATTAAAACAAAGCCCCGTTTTAGTTATTGATGTAACTTAACATTCATACTGAATTTTAGTAATAACAATAATCTTACTTTCAATCATTTAAATTATGGTTGCTAAGCGTGAGATTAAAACAAAGCCCCGTTTTAGTTATTGATGTAACTTAACATTCATACTGAATTTTAGTAATAACAATAATCTTACTTTTAATCATTTAAATTATGGTTGCGAAGCGTAAGATTAAAACAAAGCACCGTTTTAGTTATTGATGTAACTTAACATTCATACTAAAGTTTACTAATAACAATAATCTTACTTTCAATCATTCAAATTATGGTTGCTAAGCGTAAGATTTAAACAAAGCACTGTTTTAGTTATTGATGCAACTTAACATTCATACTGAATTTTAGTAATAACAATAATCTTACTTTCAATTATTTAAATTATGGTTGCTAAGCGTGAGATTAAATCAAAGCCACGTTTTAGTTATTGATGTAACTTAACATTCATACTGAATTGTAGTAATAACAATAATCTTACTTTCGATCATTTAAATTATGGTTGCTAAGCGTAAGATTTAAACAAAGCACCGTTTTAGTTATTGATGCAAACCAACATTCATACGGAATTGTAGTAATAACAATAATCTTACTTTAAATCATTAAAATTATTAGAATGTCGTAATTTGGCAAATATACAACCTATTAAATGACAGAGAGAATAATTACAGAAACTAATTAAATATTTACTTGATTCCGAACTTATACATTTCAATCTATTCTAATTATTTCAAGCATAGAAGTACACGATATATTATACCAAACTGATATACTGTACGTGTTTAAATTATCGTTACCCAGGCTCATTGTGGGTTAGTGAAGTGGACAGAAGACGTGTTGGGCTAGGTTCAACTTTTTAGCAATGTTAGACTCAAGGCTGGTTTTAATGTAAGGAGTTCCATCTCTACAAAAAATGACAGTCTGGATAATGACAGAAAAAAATCGCTTTCCTCTAGACAAACCTCTCCTTCACCGAGCGAGGACAGAACAGATGAAGTGCAGTATAATACTAAAGGACCAGATTTCCAGCCAAGGAAGACTTTTTTAAAATGGCTAATATTTCCCACCTCACGTTTTACTGAGCTTTGTTGCATCCACGAACGAACCCTCTACTGGAATTTTTATTCTCTGGATTCTATCTATTTTCGCCGCACCTGAAGATGTGGTTTTTCGAGTTTAACTTAGAAACCTCTCATTTTATTTTTCGTGCCTTCTAACGAGCTACCTACCTACAAATCACTTTCTCCGCTGGACTTGTTGACACCGGATTTTTTTGCAATCGGACATTTGCTTGCATTCGGGCGGCGTTTTGCCTTGTTTTTCCCCACAATCTTTATTTTACTTTTAAAAATTTTAAATCTTGGTCTTTGCCAACTTATCTATCCCAGCGATTTCCTCTGATGATAAGATTTTGATCTTTGAAAAGCCTGGCTTAAGGAAAATAATAATTGAATAAATTGCGGAATATACCTTGCATTGAGCAACGGAATTGAAAAAGATCTGCCTTTCGCTTTTCTAATTCCTTTTCATCCTTCTACCTATATATATATATATATATATATATATATATATATATATATATATATATGTATATATGTATATATATATATTTAGGTAGAAGGATGAAAAGGAATTAGAAATTATATATATATATATATATATATAAACTATATTTCCTGCATACTGAGAAATATCGTTGAATGTTAAACTATTCTGATCATGATTACAAAATGTTAATGATGTCATAAAGTTTGTATTCTACAGAATTAAAATATATAAACTCTTTTTAACATTAAGTGTCACTCATTGAGCTTTAGCTTATATGCAGTCTAGTTATATTTTTGCTATTAATATTATTTTATTAATGTTTATGACATATATGTGTAATCTAATCTGCTAGAGATATACAAGGACTTTTAGTTCTTCAACTAGACTTTTAGCTATATATATATATATATATATATACATATGCATATACATATATATATATATGCATATATATATATATATATATATATATATATATATATATATATATATATATATATATATATATATATATATACAGGGTGACTAAAAAAAAACGGGCCCGTGTACACATCCTTTATTTATTCACCGATTGCCGTCATTTAACAGGACATGGCAGAATCAACGACTGTGAGTACACTAAGAACTCAGTGGGAGCTGCGAATACACTGTGATAAATTTTACTACAAGACAGGCTCGTTTAAGAAAACCCAGGACAGTTTCATGCATCAGTTCGGATGTGAAAATGCTTCACCCAAATGCAGAATTCAGAACTGGGTGGACCACTTCGAAAAGTATGGGACCGTGGAGAACTTCAACGCTTCCAGTGAGAACCGTCCAAGCCACTTGGCACGTCCCAAGAAACGGAGAGCCGAGCTGGTCGAAAGTGTGAGAGAGTCTCTCCAGGAGAGTCTGAAACGATCTGTGCGTAAGCGAAGTCAGTCCCTCGGTTTCTCCCGTGAGACTTGTAGGAGAGTGCTGGTGAACGATATCAGGGCTTACCCATACGGAATACAGACGCTGTATACCCTTACAGCCTCAGACAAGAAGCAGAGGAGCGCTATGGCAGTCAAGATGCTCGATAAGATCGAGGAGACACCAGGTTTCCTTAACCTCCTTTGGACCTCAGATGAAGCCCACTTCCATCTTGACGGAAAGGCAAACTCCAAGACAAATGTCTTCTGGGGATCCTCCAGACCCAATGAAGTAGCCACAAGCCCCTGCACTCTCCTAATTGCACGGTGTGGGCTGCAATCTCGGTCAGAGGCATCATCGGACCAATCTTGATCGAAGAATCTGGCGCAGCAGTGACAGTCACCAAGGTGCGGTATGTGGAGGTCCTCAAAACCTTCAAGAGTGAGCTTCAGACCCTCTACCCGTCGCTCATGAGCAAGCTCTGGTTCCAGCAAGACGGAGCAAGTTCTCACACCTCAAACCTGTCCCGAGATTGGCTGAAAGAGAATTTGGAGGCCGAGTGATCAGTCTCAAGACTAATCTTGAGTGGCCACCCCATAGCCCGGACCTAAGCCCCCCCCCCGATTATTTCCTTTGGGGCTATCTTAAGGACAGAACGTACGCAGGGAAATGCAGAACCATCACAGAACTCAAGGAAGTCATCAGGAAGGAGATGAGATCCATTCCCAATTCAGTCTGTAAGAACGTCATTGACAACTTCGTTCTGTGCCTCAAGAAATGCACGGAGCTAAAAGGAGTCCATCTAGAACACATGCTGCAGAACGGAGAAAAAAAAGCCACATACCCTAGTGTTTTGATATGATGTTGTGAATATAATAAACTAGTTATGCCCCAAAATTTGTTTAATTCGGACGAAACTCTAAGAAACAGAGCCTAATTATATTTGGGGCCCGTTTTTTTGCCCACCCTGTACATATATATATATATATATATATATATATATATATATATATATATTTGTTCGTTTTTATATACAAACGTATATGTTCAATCCTTACAGGAATCGTCAGTGTAGGGAATAATTATTCACGCCCGTCGCCGAACTCAAACCTCGGAACCCAATTGATATTTAAAACTCAAATTCTAACGTCCTAGTTCACACGACCGTAGTCAACAACTCGGTAAATCAACAAGAGATTAATTTTATTTAAATGCAGAGTCCTTAAAAAGTTGTACTATCGAAAGGAGCATTGCATTGAAGCCACGATAACAGCTGTCCCAGCCTAGATTTAGGGGCGACAAATAGTTATGCAAATAATTATATATATATATATATATATATATATATATATATATATATATATATAAAGTGGTGTACTAAAAGCGAACTTTTAGGAAAAGTGAAACCTATTGTGAAGAGTATATAGCTCAATATCCAGGATAGAGCAGGTAGAATGAAGAAGAATGGAAAGGAATTAGAGAAGCAAAAGTCAAATCATAATTCAATTCAATTGCTCAGAGCAAGGTATATTCCGCAAAAAAGGCAATTTATTCAAGTTAAATTTTCCTTAAGCCAGGCTTTTCAAAGATCAAAATCTTATCATCTGATGATAAGATTTTGATCTTTGAAAAGCCTGGCTTAAGGAAAATTTAACTTGAATAAATTGCCTTTTTTGCGGAATATACCTTGCTCTGAGCAATTGAATTGAATTATGATTTGACTTTTGCTTCTCTAATTCCTTTCCATTCTTCTTAATTATACATATATATATATATATATATATATATATATATATATATATATGTATATATATATATAAATATATTAAATAAGGCAAAGTGAATTTGCAGATTTTCTTTGACAGTAACACTTTCAAACACGCACTTCCTCATAAGAAAACATAACTACGTGAAACAACAGCAACACATTTGTCAAATTAGACATCTTATTTGAATATCTCCACATGAAAGAATAAGTAGTAATCTCCAGAATTCATCACACTATTAACAAACAACAAAACATGGTTCGTCATTTTTAGTTTGATACAAAGTGTTGCACAACATTGTCTTCATAAATAGTAAATTGATTTTAAACACATCAAATAACGTTAAGAGAGTCAATCGATTTAAAAACGCAATATTAAGAACCGACTTGAACTGGAATCGACAAGGCTAGGTAGATACATATTTTGATAAAACAATACATACAAATGGGTACGAACAATTACTGACAGTAATAATCTAATTAATGTAAATTTTCAGTAAATTTTACTGAAACAAAACAAAATAAGTCGTTTGTCAATTATTATAAATCAAATAGATATGTTTTAACATATACAATAGCATAATGCAACATGAAAATTAAAGCCTGTGCTTGGACCTGCCCTCGGGAGGAGATCTATATGCTATACGGAGCATATATACTTTTTCGCATATGGAGATACTTTTATGTATAATAACTATGGTTACATTTAATAAAAATCGGAGATATGCACATTTTCACGAATGGGCCATACCCTCTATTTGCTTCTTTTACATAAAGCTACGGTATGGTAAATATCATTTATTAATGCATCATTTCCCTGTGTTCCAAAATTAATAATGATCTGCTAATTTATTTAGGTGTACATTGTATACATATACATATATAAAGATACCTAAATGTATATATTTATATATTTCAATAAATATATATATATATATATTTATATACATATATATTTATATATGTATACATATATATATATATATATATAGAGAGAGAGAGTAGAATTATATATATATATATATATATATATATATATAAATAAATGTGTTTTAATATACATAGACATAAATATGTTTCATGTGTCTATACTCATTAGTATGTATGACATGACCGTACTCCTGGTGCACAGACGGTTGGAACTCCGAATCCAATAACACTAAGATCTGAATATATATATATATATATATATATATATATATATATATATATATATATATATATATATAATGTATATATATATATATATGTATATATAATGTATATTTATATATATATAATATATATATATACATATATGTATATATATATGTATATATATACAGATGTGTATATATATAATTATATATATACATATATGTATATATATATATAATAATATATATATGTATATATATATATATATATATATATATATATATATAGCATAGATAAAGTGAAAGAGTAGAATATGGTGCGAATCAAATTTTATTACAGTTCAATGTTCAAGCGTTTATAATTTTTCAAATTATTAAATTTTTAAATTATTAAGTTGCAGGGGTCTAGATTTTAATTTTTTTTAAAGTTTTGAATTATTAAATTCGAAATGTGTTAATAATTTCTTAATTATCAATTTCATAAATCTTCTAAATTATATGATAGTGTTAGATGTGTAAATTTGTTTTATATACCTATTTGATATCTTGCCTGGAGCTATTTTGCACTTCTTGACGTTGATGAACTGTGTAGGTTTACAAAAATGTATGTTTTGGGCCGATATATTTGATGTTTTATATACTTTTATGCATTTATATATATATTTTTTCATATATTTTCAAAGTTTAATTTTGATTACCTGCAGTAATGCCATTGCGGTAATGGTCCTCTGAGGAGAAGATTTTCTTGAAAAACTCATGAGTTAAGAACTCTAAGAAACTTTGCTTGAACATTGAACTGTAATCAAATTTGATTCGCACCTTATTTTATTCTTTCACTTCATCTATTGCTATTAATGCTCTATCCAGTATATTGAGCTTTATTTTTATCCGGATGTCCACTAATTAAAGATATTAGTTGCCTCATATATTTTGTTGTATTGACCTTATCTCTCTCTCTCTTTCTCTCTCTCTCTCTCTCTCTCTCTCTATATATATATATATATGCGACCCATTTTAATGCTATATCTACACTGATCATTCTGCAGGGTAATGTTATACGTATTTTTATTATAATTCAAAACTTATTACTAAATATATATATATATATATATATTTAATCATAAAGTTGTTTAAACCAGGAATATATTTACAAACTTATTTTCTTTTCCTGAACCCATCGATCTTTAAGAATGCAAGTTTTATACATGGGTCAAGGAAAAGAAAAACAAATATTTATATATACCTTGTTTAAAGTACTTGATAATTCAATAAATCATTTTTTCTCATCATTCATTTCATTTTATAATAACTCTATCCTGTATATTAAGCATTGATTTTTTATAATATAATTATTTAACAGTTTATAGTTTATATTTATCATATCTCCATGTAATTTTTTATATATATATATATATATATATATATATATATATATATATATATATATATATATATATATATGTGTATCCCATCGGAAAACAAATAACCATGAGCAATGCAGATCTAAGAGATAACACAAAATATTTTATGATTTTCAATAATACAAAATAAATGATACGCCAGCGGGTTGATTATCGCGTAGGGAACGGAACAAATAAAACGTAATTATTTTTCAAAGTAATTTCATATATTTTACTATCTCTTTGTGTTTCAATTGTTAATCATATTATGGTGTGTTTTGGTTGGGTTGTTTTATTTTATAGCACATTAACCGTTTTCTGGGTAATTTAATGCCGAATTCGTTCATTATAGCAATAGTATTATGCCTAAAGTGCTTCATATCTAGACACATTTATGCAGTGTATATTTTTAATAAAAATAGATGCATGTACATCCTCTCTAACCGTAATGAGGTTGCAATTAAGGTCCAACCTTCAGTCTGAACTTCTCTTCAAACAAGACAGTAATACACACTGACAAATTTCCAACAGGCACGTTTTCTCTCAGCTGTTCGAAATTCGACACATCGTCTGCTTTTTATCCGTATTCTTTTAAAGTTAGTTGTCTCTACAACTATAACCTTTTGCAATTGTAAAGACAAGTTTTCTCTCTGAAAACAAAGTCGTCCGACACGCGAAGCACTTATTACGCTTTGCAGCTCTAAAGTCTTTGTTTTTGAGTTCTATTGCTAGCTTTGTATGCATATATTTTGTAAATAAATATACTAAAAAAACAGGTTCTCATTAATCTTCTGTTAAATTTACCACAGGCATTTCGGAACAGAGTATACATAGGCGTGATGAATTATTCCACAGGTCCATAAGGACGTGAAAACATTTACTTAAGACTTATACTCGATCCTGGCTGATGGAACGAGAACAATACACCCTCGTGGATAAAAGAATTGGTTTGTTTCGAAAATCTGTATAGATTCCTGACTTCGACATAAAGATTTCTGAGTTTAGCAAGACGCACTTCAAGAACGTCCAATGTTTCATCGACCACAGCGTCGTCAAAATAAAATGCAAGATGATGACACTATTCCAAATCGGTAAAACAAAAATTATCGATCTTCATCTAAAAAATTCTGAAACATACTTTTATTAATGTAGAGACTAGTTCATAATTACTAATTGAACCTAGTTAGTATAGTAATTTCATATATTTTACTATGCCTTTGTGTTTCAATTGTTAATCATATTATGGGGTGTTTGGGTTGGGTTGTTTTATTTTAGAACACAGATGAGATGTCAATTTTTATCTTCTATCGCATTAAAAAAACTATTTGTAAAATTTCTTGGAAAAAAAAACGTTACTTTGTATTTGTATGAGAGAGTAAGTTACTACGATGTATATATATACACGTATTGTTTTTATTGGCGAAAATTAATTAGATATTCTGTTTATAAGCAAACATAATTCGCTTTGAATTAATGCCGAATAACCTTTATGTCTAGTATTCTTGTTGATTATCAAAAATATAATTTCCTAGTAAAATAATATTTAGGCAATGATAATTTAATGTTATTATGTGATGTAAATTTCTTTAAATTTATAATTTACGAACCAGTTAAATAAATGTCTTTAAAGTAGATATATGCGGTAAAACTGCAAAAGTTATACAAGACCAGTACATTAGCAAATGATAAATTACGTAGGGTTTCCTGATGTTAAAGATTATTGATGACTTCGACTGCAAAGAAACTTCGACGGGTTCGATACTCCATTAATGGCGAATGTGAATTCCACGTTTTCATGTAAAATATCACAAACGCTAACTATTCTTTGATGAGGCTATCAATCACTACTTAGTGTCTCTTTGAATCGCGAAGCACATACAGTTATGAGTGATTTGATCTAAAGAACATGCATAGATAAGTATATATATATATATACATATATATATATACGTAAATAACATGCATGTATATATATATGTGTGTGTATATCATCAGAGGAGGTTAATGATGAATAAGTTGACAGATGAGGACAGTCAATAAATAGATCCAACTCTCTAAACGTTTACCTTTCAGTTATAAATTTTCATATATATATATATATATATATATATATATATATATATATATATATATATATATATATATATATATATATATATTGTCACGAATGCCGCCGGTCGGGACCACCGAAACGCATTACGTGACAATGATAAAGAAAAGTTAAAAGTTTTAAAAAAAAGTCCGGAGTGGCTCGTATTATCCCAGGTTCAAATAAAACGTGATATGGGATGAGGATTTCTCCAATATAAAATACCGTCAGGAAACAAACAAAAGATGCGAAGAAACGACAAAAGGCATTATGATGACATTTATATTCATTTATTTAATAGAATTGTATACTAGAAAAAAAAGGGAGTGTATCTATAAAACAAAACAAAATAAAACATCAAAACAAAAGTATATTCTTAAGAAGAGGGGGGATTGCCTATCCTATCTCTATAGTAGCACAATTCATTTCAACACAAAAATATACACGTATATAACAGCCCTAGGGGCGAATGTCCGAGAAGAGATATTCAGGTTGTCACTTACACGTTGGTTACTTTTTCTCCTCCGCTTAGTTCAGCGGGTCGTCTCGCCCGAGCCGAGGGCGGCTATAATTCCATTTTCATTTCTCCGCTTAGTTCAGCGGGTCGTCTCGCCCGAGCCGAGAGCGGCTATAATTCCATTTTCATTTCTCCGCTTAGTTCAGCGGGTCGTATCGCCCGAGCCGAGGGTGGCTATAATTCCATTTTCAACAGGCTCGTCTCGCCCGAGCCGAAGGCGGTTATAATTCCATTTTCAACAGGCTCGTCTCGCCCGAGCCGAAGGCGGCTATAATTCCATTTTCAACAGGCTCGTCTCGCCCGAGCCGAGGGCGGCTATAATTCCATTTGCAACAGGCTCGTCTCGCCCGAGCCGAGGGCGGCTATAATTCCCTTTTCTAAAAGCTCCACTGCAATACTGTAGTCGCACATCGGTCGTCTCGCCCAAGCCAAGGGCGGATATAATTCCATCTTCAAATGCCATTTACAAAAGGCCCCTGCCTTTCCTCGCGACTTTCTTGTCGACGGTTGTTCATTTCTTCCTCGTTCAGCGCAGAGATACTCGGGAAGACTGACTATAGTTGTCCTCAAAATATGTCCGTCTTAGCCTGGCAGCTAACGTACTTCCTTGCCGGCATCCTTCGTCCTCTGTGTCGAGTTAACTTCCTGTTGACGGTTCTTCTTCGCGTGCGGCTTCGCGTGCGGCTTTGCGTGCGGCTGAAAGTTTTTTTTTTGATGTCTTCACTCTCTCTTTTTATCTCTTTTCCTGACGTCATTCGAGTCGCATCATGATAATTTCTCGGTCGTGTATAAATATGCAAAAATGAATCCCATATCTCTCCGTAAACCGGAGTCGTGAGTTCGAATCCCGATAGCTCTCCCTACATTTTGTAACACCTCCTTCCCTAAAAGACGAAAAAGACTCGCACCGCGAGACCTGTTTCGTAACCCTATTTTGGAGTTTACCACACTCTCGAAAAAACCGGCTTCTACTATCGACATCGTGTTACTTATCTATTTATTTATCTTTGCGTCTTTTTGTCTCGTTGCCTCGCATCTGTTTTCGCCTATTAACGGGTCTTATTAGAATTGGAGAAAATAATCCCGGACTTCAGCCCCCAATCTTGTCACGAATGCCGCCGGTCGGGATCACCGGAAGACATTACGTGACAATGATAAAAAAGTTTTTAAAAAAAGTTTTTAAAAAAGTCCGGAGTGGCTCGTATTATCCCAGGTTCAAAATAAAGCATGTCAAATGATATGGGATGGGGATTTCTCCAATATAAGACACCGTCAGGAAATACAACAAAAAGATGCGAAGAAACGACAAAAGACTTTAGGATTTAAATGGTATATTCATTTATTTAATAAAACTATATACTAGAAAAAAGTAGAGTGTATCTATAAAACAAAACGAAATAAAACGTCAAAACAAAAGTATAGTCTTAAGAAGAGGGGGGATTGTCTATCCTATCCCTATAGTAGCAGGATTCATTTCTACACAAAAAAATATACACATATATAACAACCTTAGGGGGCGAATGTCCGTGAAGAGATATTCAGGTTGTTACTTACAAATGGATGCACATGTAGTTTTGAAATACATTTTTTTCTCAAGAAAAACAATTCCTAGCTGGTTACTTTTTCACTGCTTAGTTCAGCGGGTCGTCTCGCCCGAGCCGAGGGCGGCTATAATTCCATCTTCAAGCTTTTTCTCCGCTTAGTTCAGCGGGTCGTCTCACCCGAGCCGAGGGCGGCTATAATTCCATTTTCAACAGGCTCGTCTCGCCCGAGCCGAGGGCGGCTATAGTTCAATTTTCAACAGGCTCGTCTCGCCCGAGCCGAGAGCGGCTATAATTCCATTTTCAACAGGCTCGTCTCGCCCGAGCCGAGGGCGGCTATACTTCCATTTTCGACAGGCTCGTCTTGCCCAAGCCGAGGGCGGCTATAATTCCATTTTCAACAGGCTCGTCTCGCCCGAGCCGAGGGCGGCTATAATTCCATTTTCAACAGGCTCGTCTCGCCCGAGCCGAGGGCGGCTATAATTCCATTTTACACAGGCTAGTCTCGCCCGAGCCGAGGGCGGCTATAATTCCATTTTCAACAGGCTCGTCTCGCCCGAGCCGAGGGCGGATATAATTCCATCGTCAAATTCCATTTACAAAAGGCCCCTGCCGTTCCTCGCGACTTTTTTGTCGACGGTTGTTTATTTCTTCCCCTGTTCAGCGCAGAGGTACTCAGGAAGACTGACTATAGTTGTCCTCAAAATATGTCCGTCTTAACCCGGCGGCTAACGTACTTCCTTGCCGGCATCTTTCGTCCACTGTGTCGCGTTAAATTCCTGTCGACTGTTCTTCTTCGCGTGCGGCTTCGCGTGCGGCTGAAAGTTTTTTTTTGTCTTCACTCTCTCTTTTTATCTCTTTTCCTGACGTCATTCGAGTCGCATTATGATAATTTCTCGGTCGTGTATAAATATGCAAAAATGAATCCCATCTCTCTCCGTAAACCGGAGTCGTGAGTTCGAATCCCAATAGCTCTCCCTACATTTTGTAACAATATATATATAAATATATATATATATATATATATATATATATATATATATATATATATATATATATATATATATATGAACATTTATAACTGAAATGTAAACGTTTAGAGAGTTGGATCTATTTATTGACTGTCCTCATCTGTCAACTTATCCATCATTAACCTCCTCTGATGATAAGATTTTAATCTTTGAAAAGTCTGGCTTAAGGAATGAAAGAGTAGAATATATATATATATATATATATATATATATATATATATATATATATATATATATATATGTATATGAGTGTGTGTAGGGGGTGTAATCAGCCAAAGAAAATATAAAAACATAAGTTGACAAAAATGAACAAGTAAATATGAAACTCACGATTAAGTGTGTTTGACGACTTAAGAAGAAATTAAGTAAATTTGAATTGTTTTTTACGTTAAGATATTTCAAAAGTAATTTTCGAGAAACTTTCTCTACCACAGTCTTGTATGAGGAGTCTACAGAGTTAGTGAAACTTATCGTATCTTCTAGCACTTAAATGTGAGCGTCTAAAAGCTGAGTTTTTCGTGTGGGTGTCAATTATTTAGTCTTGTTCGTTTCCGTTGTGTAGTGTTGTAGAAAGGAAAGATAAGAAAAAAGATATGTTCTGTGGTCAAATCTGAGTGCCCTGTGTTGGAAGTAGTTGTTATCATCTGTGATCGACAAGTTTTTCTGATATATATATATATATATATATATATATATATATATACATATATATATGTATGTATTAATAAATAAATATATATATATGTATTAATAAATATATATATATATATATGTATGTATTAATTAATAAATATGTATATATATATATATATATATATATATATCCGAAGCCTATCTAAAAAGTACCTGACCATTATTTTTTTCGCGCGAAATAGAGATGATACGGCGGCGCCACTCTACACAGTAAAAGTTGACACCTTCATGTGCATGTGTGTATTTTATCACAGCCTTCCTGTTAGTTGTTTCCTGTCTGTCGGTCGCTGGTGTTATGTGCTACACCACGTGTTTGTCGGACTACCGAGACTCTGAAGAATACTGAACGTGTTGAGCAAAGGCACTGCATAAAATTTTCTCAAAAGCTTTGTGATTCTCAAAGCAAAACAATTCGTAAGGTTCAGCAGGTGTTTGTAGAAGATGCGATGGGTGTAAGACAACTTAAGGAGTTGTTCAACCGATTAAAAAATAACCGCACATCAGTGGAGTTTGGCTAGCGTTCTGACAGGCTCCAGACTGCTCGGAGTGCAGCTGTGTTCAGAGGTTGCGAAATGTAGCGATGGAAGATCGTCGTTCAACCGTCCAGGAGATCGATAAAGAGGTCGGAATGAGTAAATCTTCCGCACATAAAATTTTGCGTGATGACTTGAGCATGCGAAATATCTGACCAAATTGTTGTCGCAGGAAAAAAGGACCTCCGTTTTCAAGTTGCACAGGACCTTCTGGAAACCGCTGACACTGATTCCGGGTATCTGAACTCCATCATAACTGGAGATGAGTCATGGGTGTACGGGTATGACCCAGAAACAAAAGGACAGTCGTCGCAATGGAAGCTTCCAGATTCTCCAATGCCCCAAAACGCGTGACAGGTGCGAAGCAAAATCAAGGTGATACTGACTGTCTTCTTTAATATCCGTGGAATAGTGCATCACGAATACGCACCAGAAAGACAAACAGTGACAAAGGAGTACTATTAAAATGTTCTCCAGCATCTCCGTGACGCAATTCGGCGCAAAAGGCCAGACATGTGCACGGTAAAAAACTCGTACCGCATTACGACAACGCCTTCGCACATTAATACGCATTAAACCAATATTTCTTGGCCATACCTGGCATTCCAGTCGTTCGCTAACCTCCATACTCTTCAGACATAGCTCTTTGCGACTTCTAGTTGTTTCAGAAATTAGAGAGGCCACTGAAAGGTTCCCGTTTTTAGACTAGATAATTGATAATGAAAAACGCGACAGCAGAGATGAACACAATTCCAAGAGAAGACTTCCCGATGTGTTTCCGGCAGTGGATGGATCGATGGGTTGAATGTTTGCAAGCACAAAGGGCCTTCTTTGAGGAGAACAAGGGCCCCAACTCTGTAAGTTATTTGAGATATTTTTTTGGCCTAAGGTCAGATACTTTTTAGACATGCTTCGTAAATGACAAAACAGGTAAAAGTAAGCTTGAGAGTTTATCAAATTGTGTAGTGATGTTGCTACTACTGGTTTCTTCATTACTAAACAATTTGATATATTGCTTAATGCCAAAGTAAAAATGTTTGCCCTTTTTTTTCTATTTTTCAATTATTGGTTGGAACTATGTACATTATTTATCATTTTTTTCAATTGGTTTTATACTCTTCTTTTAAAAGGAAGAATCATATATTAACTTCGATTACTTTAATATTATTTAAAAAAAATAAATCTAATTATTTCCCAAATAACCTCACCATTTTCTGAAGAGTAGAATATTTACTTTGAATAATCATATATTTTAAGGACTTTTCGTTTAATGTTATGAAATTAGGAAAATAATATGTAAACCTTTGTATGTGATTATCATAACTAATTTTTAACTCATATATATATATATATATATATATATATATATATATATATATATATATATACATATATATATGGAGAGATAGACAGATAGAGAGGCTCTTATGTGTAGTTAGCCTACGCATTAGGTAACGCTGAGATTTTAAACCAGATCCGTTTGACCGCAGTCATCAATCTTACTCGTACACCATTATTCTCACCACGAAAGTAAAGCGAATTGTAATGATTTTATCTTTGTTTAACTTGTCGAGAGTTCTATTCTTATCATAAGAAATAATGGTTTACGCTGATAGCAATCGTTACATAGAGCGCATTCTACGAGTGGAGATCAAATGTAGTCATCCATACTTTCCCAATTAATTCGCCGTATCATGTTTATTAACAATTGATGGATATGATTAGTGTGTCGATCTGAGATTTGAGTCAACCGGATCGAAAACAGTCAACAATCTCATCTCATCAGTACGCTATCATGCTTATATATATATATATATATATATATATATATATATATATATATATATATATATATATATATATATATATATAAATATATATATATATATCACCTCATCCCAGGTCAGGGACATCATAAACAGCCTTGACACCTCCAAAGCTTGTGGGCCTAATCTTATACCTGTAATAGTAATAAAGAAATGCTCTGCTGAACTGGCCCCTGCCCTCTCCAAACTCTACAATAAATGCCTAGCTGAATCTTGCTTCCCCGATAGCTGGGAAATTGCCTCTGCGGTACCAGTCTACAAGAGTTCTGGGAATAGAACCGATCCTCAGAACTACCGCGCAATCAGTCTACTTCCGATCTTTGCTAAACTCTTTGAATCCTTAATCAATCTAGCTATAGTACGGCACTTAGTTAATGCTAAACTTCTTTCTGACCGCCAATATGGATTGAGACAAGCACGGTCTACTGCAGACATCCTAACGGTCATCTCTGAACGCATGTATCATACATTCGACAAGGCAAGAGAAGCTTGGCAAGTCGCGCTTGATATATCGAAGGCCTTTGACAAGGTATGGCATAAAGGGCTTCTCTTGAAAATACGCTCATACGGTATTACTGAGCAATTACTTAATATAATTAGATCCTTCCTAAACAAAAGAAAAATCAAGGTTGTCCTCGATGGCCGTTCATCCAAGCAACATGACATAAATGCTGGTGGACCGCAGGGATCTATCCTTGGACCTTTGTTGTTCCTGATCTATATAAACGATCTCTCTGATGATATCTCTGATGAGATTGGTTTATTAGCTGCCAACACCACGCTTTACTCCCATAAGATGACAAAACAGACGCGATCATATCCGAAGCAATGGCTGAATCCTTAGAAAATGACCTACAGGCTGTAGTGGATTGGAGTCATAAATAGTTGTTAACTTTAATGCCGCAAAGACAAAGCTTTTTTCCTTTAATAATACAAAAAACCTCTCCAACCACCGATTGTCATGCCAAATAACACCCTACCTGAGAGTTTATCATTCAAACTCATCGGCCTAACCGTTACAGGTAATATGAATTAGAACAAATACATTGAAGACATTGCCAAGGCTGCCGCAAAGAAGGTCAGCTCCCTCTACCGTGCTAGTAAACTCCTCACACTTGACATTATCATGTATCTCTACAAAGCCACCATCCACCCATGCATGGAGTATTGTTGCCACATACTAGTCTCTCCTTCCTTGACAAGGTCCTAAAAAGAGTCGCTAACCTAATAGATCTTTCACTGTCAACCAAGTTCCAGTCCTTGCCTCATTGCCGCAATGTAGTATCATTGTGCTTGTTTTACAAATACTTCAATGGATTATGCTCTGATGAATTGGCTACTCTTGCGCCCCCTTGAGGTAAATTCACTAGACTAACTTGACAATCAACTAAATCCCATTCATTCACTGTGGAGCTCTTCATATGCCGAAGAGCCTTCTACTCAAATAGCTTATTTCCTCGTGCTGCTGGCATCTGAAACTCCCTCCCTGCCCCATCTTTCCCTGGCAGAACTGACATTCAGAAATATAAAACTAATGTAAACAGACATCTCGCTGCGCAGATCCCAATTTAGGTTGACCCCCCCCCCCCATATTCTATCCTTTTCTTTTTTCTCAGTAGCCATTTACGTCTACAGGTGCGGCCTGCTTTGTTTTGGGTGAACTATGTTAATATATATATATATATATATATATATATATATATATATATATATATATATATATATACATACTTATATTGGTAAGATAAGTAGGAAGACACCCTCAGAGTGCCAAATTACAAAAAAATAAATAAGAGACTAATATATATTTATATATTGTATTACAGAAGTTAAGAACAACATGGTACCATCGTTTCGAATAAACAAGTGATCAACAAGTGATCCCCACATGATCGAGCTTCGTTCACATTCACAAGATATTGTATGTCAACGAGATGCGATCATGTGTTGACCCTTTGTTGATCATGTGTTGATTAGAAACTGATGGTATCTTGTTGTTCTAAACCTCTGTAATACAATATATAAATAAAAATATATATGGAGAGAGTAAGACAGTAGGAGAAAGAGAGAGAGACCCAGTAAACCTGTCTTAAGACATGTTACGTTGTATAAGAATGCACACCTGTTCTCTGCATCTTTTGAGATCCTGTGATAAATCGGTGTTCTCCATTAAGATCAAATCATAAGATTGCTCATTTTTGAATTTCTTCTACATTCCATTATCAGAAATAATGTGTCTCATATCTCCTTCTATATATCTGATTGTGTAATAATAGTATTTTCAAAAGAGAGGCTGAGATAGAGTCTAGTCGAGCACTTACAATAGAAATAACGATGTCGATGCTGCAATATCTCACGGACGAAGAGTGTTCTGAGCGACCTCTTCCCAGGTGTACCAACATTACACTATCTCAAGTCTATCTGACTCTTATACAGGTAGAAGAGTGCATCAGAAGTCAGGTAATTCTTGGAGTGTTTGAATGATCAAGCGATTTTCGTCCAGCAACCTTCGCGTGAGATTTTAAGTAAGTTTTCAGGCGTATTAACAGTAAGCGTGAATAAGAAATTAGCATAGATTATCACGCACCAGACTGATTCTCTGTATTACAGCTCGTTAGCGGGACTAGACAGAAAAAAAATGTCGAGCTTGGGTAGTAACTTTTTTCTCAACAGTTCGATATTTTACTGTTTGACACTAAGCACTTGCCACAAAGAAATTAAATCGTTATGTGTATGAAAACAATATCAGCCACCGAAATGTGATCCATTTGTTTTACGAAGAGCTTTGCATCATCATTAATCGTAGCTAGCGATTTACCTGACCACATTGCTTATTCTCAAACTACAAACGGATAAGCGCACATTAAACCATGAACACGCACTCACGTTAGTTTGCGCCCTGTGACCGTCTGAAATTGTCACTTCCTACACTGATGAGAGTGTAAGCTCATAACAGCGGCGTATGTAGGTAAAATAATATAATATTTCTTTGTAAATATGGTTATGAAGCGCCATTAAGAGATTACGGTTGAGCGTTGTTCGTAGATGTTAAAAACAGACTGTCATAAAAAATACCTAAGATGAAAACAGTAGTCAGAATATATTAAATTCTACAAATTATCAATCGTTATCAAAAAATTCTGATAGATATATACATATATATATATGCCAACCTCTAGCTCAGCATTATACTGAATTGCGTAGTTTTTCCTCCAATCGAAATCGAAGTTGCTTTAACTGCCTGGGAATTAGTCAGGTTGCGCATACAATTAGCTGACTTCGGATTTCGTTATTAGTGGTGTTTGTGTATCTGATTCAAACGTGCGTACACGGTGACTTGGCGACCCATTTCCCCTTCGTTTGCTAAGTCCTGTAATTGAAGCTTTCGACGGGTGAAGAACATTTCAAAGATGAAGTCGAACGGAAATAATCAGCACGCATGCGCGAAGCACACGCTCTATTTTTACGCGCCAAATAATCCGTGACATTTCCTCACAATAAACACGGCCATCACCGAAAAATAAACTCGCAGAAGACGAACCTTTAATAAGCAAATAACAAAATAGTTGCGTAGAACAGAAAGTAGGGAGTGGCTTGGGACGAAAAATCAGAGTGAAATGGCAGGAGACGGGACACAATAATTACAATTTTATTAGCATGGAGCATATATAATCGTCAATTAAAGACGAAAAGCGACACGCATGTTCGCACATGCATGCCAAGACTTCCGTCGATCACGGGAATGACAGTCCGAGTAATAGGTTCATTGTAGCGTGGATCCTTGCTTGGATAGCGTTTAGACGATTGTCGCGTCTTGGAAATATTTTAAAACTCACGTCAGCGGTCAAAATGTAATAAATGTAGGAAATTGATAAAAAGTGGTTATTGAATAAAATACGATACCATTGTAACCCAACATATGTTCGTGGTAATTGTGTTATTGTATGTAGAATGTTTTATTCTTTTTTCAATAACGACGTTTTGTCAACACTCCATTCCCATATATCCTCTGTTACAGGAGGAGTACCAACCCCAACCCCCAACCTCTAACTTAGAGAAAACCCATATTACATTTACTGCTATTGTCTCATTACAATAATTCCCCCCATTCCCCAAATAAATCAACTACCCACCACATCTATATACATTTTAAAAAAATACATAAATAAAAATAAATTTAAAATGATTTATTTCTGCATATACGCAACTCGTTTTTGTGTGCTCGGTGAGGTACATAAGTGTATAAATTGTTGGAGCCGAACGTTTAGAATTAACTTAAAACAGCTGTCCTTTAAAACAACATCCTTCTGTTTCATGTCTGACATGATATTAAATTTATTTGAATTTGAATTAAAATAGAAGATTTGAAATCAAATATTAAAAATATGATACATTAAGATTTCACTCAGAGTTATTCCTCATGCACTTTCCATTGTTTTACGGTTGAGATTTTAAAGTTTTAATTAGAGTCAATTTAATTTTAATTTTAATTTTAATTAGTTTCATGCACTTCAGTGAAATTAGATATAGGCTATAAATGTATTTTAATTAGAATTATAATTAGAATTCATTAATTCAATAATTATATTTCAAATTCTATGCGAACAATAAACTTACTTGAATATACGATAATCAAAAATAAATAAATTAAATTAAATTATTGCTTACAAACAGTATTTACTGACTATATAATACCCAGTTAATTTATTTAAGATAACACACTTATTTTGAGCACCATATCTGTGTAGGATTGAATATTGTAATTTATTGATTTATTGTTTACTTCTTATCTGCCTGACTGATCCTGTTTACATTACTACTCCCCGGCATCCTACTTGCAGAATTCACAACAGTTGAACTTTTCTTTTGTATCTATGTTTTACTATATATATATATATATATATATATATATATATATATGCAGAGAAAATAGTATGTATATAGATGACTATATGGGCTTCTATTTTTTGGTTGACCTTTTTCGTTAGGACATCGCCAACTGCCACTAGCTTTTTAGGCATATCTCATTGAGTAAAACCCATTCGAGAGACCGCCACTTACCAATGTTTACATTGAGATTTCACTGACATTCAGCTAGTGTCGCGTGATAGCGCAATAGTAGAGCCGGACGGTCGAGTTTCGATCCTGTCTTAAAGCACTAGTTGGCCCAGCCGCACTGAAGATCTGTGAAAAAGTCTGACTATATATATATATATATATATATATATATATATATATATATATATATATATATATATATATATATATATATGTGTGTGTATATATATATATATATATATATATATATATATATATATTATGAATAACATTTTTGCACTGTTGTAATTCATTTTAAATTGGTAATTTTTAAAGCACTCAGGAGACCAATAAATGCAGGCTTTTTTTAAAATCAAATATTATTAATTTAAAATTAAAATTTTCAATCATTAACCATCTTCATCAGGATGGTGCAGAAATAAAATTTATCTGTATCATCGTAATGAAGATTCTTTTTTTAAGATTCTGTTTAAAATTATATATATATATATATATATATATATATATATATATATATATATATATATTTGAATGTGAGATCATATATATAATTATATTCTACAATCAGATAACGCCGCAGCCCACAACCTGCGCAAAAAACAAACCGGAAGTCATACTCTTCTCAACAAGGGGTGTAGTCCTCTAACTACTTAGAACCCAGGCCGATGTCTCAACAAGCTAACGAAGCGAGCAAATAAATATTAGATTTTTTGAATGTGAGATCATATATATAATTATTTCCACAATCAGATAACGCCGCAGCCCACAACCTGCGCACAAAACAAACCGGAAGTCGTACTCTTCTCAACAAGGGGTGTAGTCCTCCAACTACTTAGAACCCAGGCCGATGTCTCAACAAGCTAACGAAGCGAGCAAATAAATATTAGATTTTTTGAATGTGAGATCATATATATAATTATTTCCACAATCAGACAACGTTGATAAGAGTAAGTACATTCAACAGTCGGCCATCGCCACGGTTGCTTAATCTGTGTAAATTAATAGATATTCTTGTATGTGGCGAGGTAGCTCAGTGGCAGAGTACTTGCTTAGCATGCAAGCGACTCGAGTTTCGAATCCTGAGTTCGCATGTGTTCTACTGATGAGACAAAGGAGGGCGAAACTCGAGTCTAGGACTTCCGGTTTGTTTATTTCGCAGGTTGTGGGCTGCGGCGTTATCTGATTGTGGAAATAATTATATATATATATTTAAACTTTTTAATTATTTGATCTTCAATTAAAAACCCGTTTAAGTAGTACATTTCCTTAACTTTTAAACTTTTCAATTTTTGTATTTTCTAATTTTTTATATTTTGATTTAAATTGTGACATTTTTTTATAAGCGCTATATTAATTGAATCTCTTCATATTTGAAAGATAGTTAATTGAACAATTGTTGGATTATGAGGGGCCCTGTTTCATGAAATAAAAAATCTACTAGTTAGAATTGCAAGCTGGGTCGATTATGTAAGTTGAGTACGTGTCAAAAAAATGAAAGCATATAAAGATTTGAACTTTAGAATTGAGATCAGAAGTATAGATTAAATTCAGAGTTAAGCAGATGGTAAAATCTGATTGAATGATGGAGACAAAGGACTCTTACGTCACGCGTTCTGCTTGTGAAACTTGTTGAGTTTTGTTAGTCAGTTGCCGCCATTGGGGCAAGAGCTAGCGGGTGCTGAAGAAATGTGGGTATGATATAATTTAAGCCGCGTAGCGAAATAAGACATCATGCTTTTGTCACCTAAGGGAAAGATAATTGGCAATACAGTCAGAAGAGAGATCAAGAAAACGCACCAAGACACACATTTTTCCCGAATATCCAAGGGTTAAATAAAAGTTTGGAAATTCTTTAAGAACACGCGTGTGTCCTCTGTTCAATATTAGTACTGAAAAAGCTACTCTATTTTTGTACGACATGGCCAAGACGTGAAGAGCGGCGACGGAAATCCACGGAACACAACAAAGAGAAAGGGTAACTGTTGAATTAATTGATGCTGTTAGAAAAAAAACTGTATTTATGTAAGAGCTTCATTTATCGCGGGTGAGAACAGCGTAAGAACATTTTAGTAAAGACAATCTCAACAATATATAACACTATTAACTAGCCTTTTCAGTGTATTATGACATATAACTGCATAATTCCCAATAGAGAGTGAATCGTCCTTCTAATTGTTTTAAAAAAAATTTTTTTACCTGGACGTGTGTTTTTCCTTACCTGTAATCTAACACCTGTTCTTTCCCTTTGTGGTCCTTTGTATATCCGTTTAAACTGCTCTGTACACTGTTTGAATTGGTTTGCTTTATCCATACAACTACTCCTGTACTCCTATCTAATTTGCTGTATAACTGGGAGTGTCTAACTCTATGGTATTTAGGCTGGTTGTTTGCTTCTAATTTGGTGTCTATAGCCTGTGCTGATGAAGACTCGAAATTAATAATATCCCATATCGTCTCAGAAACGATCGTACACAAACTGTTGTTAATGTTGAATTCTTGGGGCGTAAATAAAAGATAGTGTCGTAATTAAGTTTACCTAAGAGTGCAAATTTTTATTTCAATAACCAATCAACGTGTCACGTGATGCACAAGGCAAGACATTTAAATCCTACGCGCATGACATATTGACGAACGTCACCCAAAGAGAGATTTTATCTTCAGCGGGAAGAGTATTTATAAAACAAATGTCTAAAGATGGAAAGCTTGTCTGATCTTAAAGGTAAATACATTTGTTTATTTATTTGGAGAAAACAAAACACATGCACATCGTTATTTGACTTTTTACATTCTATTTTTAATTTAAATTTAAAGCGATGGTTTCTAAGTACAAAGTTTTTTTCAATATATATATATAAATGTTTGGCGATTTGGCACAATATAATGAACATAATCGCGATTTATATTCAGTAGTCCAATTTTGAAACGGGTTTCAAAGACTGCCTAATGTGCACAGGTTCAGTTAGTTTTTTTGTGTGTTAGAGTATCATCCTTATTTTGATACACAATGGACTTTTCTGATAAGTATATAATTATTTGGCTGTAATGCACTCAAGGAGTCAAGCAGCGAACGCTACTTGCAGAGCGGTATACACCAGTCGAGGATCCATTCTCAACAATCAGTTCGAAAAAGACTAGGCTAACTCGGTGGCCTTTTATTTGTTGAGCTGATATATTAATCATGTGTATTTCTATGATATACACCCTCTTATGCTTTGTCTGCCAACAGGGCTTCTCAGGCATTTTTTAAAGAAATCAAAGTGCCGTTTCTTTAGGGGCGCTGGCTTACTCTACCAACTTTCCGGCCTTGTGTCACATCATACTTGTGTAAGAAATATGTAAATACCGAGTCAAGCAGCCAACACGACTTGCTGACCGGTATATTCCAGTCAAGGATCAATTCCCGACAATCAAATCGACAGAAACTTGGCCATTTCGGTAACATTTATCTGTCGGACTGGAGTATTAGTCCTGGGTAGTCCCTTGAGATCCACTCTTCAAGTCCTTGCCTCTTATATTTGGGAAAGAGTTAGTTTAGAGCGTCTCAGGCAAATATTAAAAGGTCAGAATTCCCCACATTTCGGTCGGCTGGCATATCTTCCAACGGTAGGAAGGAAGTGATACTGCGTAGCAACGCTACTTGCTGAGACGGTGTATACCAGTCGAGGATCCGTCTACGACAATCAGTTCGACAGAGACTGGGCCATTGTGGTGGCCTTTTATGTGTCGGGCAGTTGTATTTCGTTTTGGGTAGTGCTAGGAGCTTCACCTTTCTTAGACCTTGTTTTTCCTCTTTGGGAAGAAGTTACTTAATTGCAAACTGCTTGAGGTGCCCCGACCGGGAAATGCCAGCAGGGTAGCGCATGCATTTTTTAAAAGGACAGAATGCCCAATTTCTAGAAAACTGACCTATTCTTCCCATCTTCCAGCCTTGTGTCACATACTTCAGCGTTTGAAGTGATTTAAATACCGAGTAATAGAAGCTACACTCGCGACATTGCATTATTTTAATTTAACCTTTTTCTTTTTCAACATATTTGTTTACCTAAGTTATTTGTATGTGTCTTAGTGTACATAACAACTAGTTAATATAATTATTCTGTATTTCTCAGATAAGAATTAATAATTTTGATTATTCGGACTACTGTTCTCATCTTGGATGTTATTCTCACAAAGTTTAAGCATTCTGTACCAAAGTTCGACAGTTCGATAAGATACACTTTAAGAAAGTCGAAAGTTCCATCGGCTGAAAATCATTTCAGATCAAAACAGTAGTTCAAATCATCCAAGTAATACAAACTTGTTTATAAGCTAAAACTTTCAGCAGGAAATATATTTTATAAGTTCAGAATATTGTAAACTGGAACACATTGCGTTCAATCAAATAATGGTGCGTGACGGAAATCAGTTTTGTGCATTCAAGAATTTCATTTAAATGAAAAGGAACTAATATAATATTTTACATTTCGTTTTGATTAATGTTTAAATTTGTATTTTGATAGACATCAGGATATTTTTCGCAGTGTTTTGCATTTTTACAAAATCTTCCCTGAAGCATCAACCGACTGGAAACTATTGATCGATACATTTAAAAGTTTTGGTTGGTCAGCATATTAAATATTTAATATTAAAATCGATGCTATTCGTAATTGCATTTGGAGTTTTGACATCCAACACGAAATGATTTACTGAATGCGACTTAAGAGAAAATAAAAAGCCAGCCATTTAATCTATACTAAGAATATTGTGTATGACGAAAATATGTCTTTCTGTCTGTGCATCTTTCTGTTATTGTGTGGATATTATCATTGTAAACCTGCGAAACTCAATATAAGTCGCGTATTTATATCCAATGCAAATGGTTTTCCCATGGTCTTTTTCTCCATGCATTAACCGTTTGCATTTCCATAGAGAACTAGCATCCATCCATACATCTATATATACAGAATTTATCTTGATATATATATATATATATATATATATATATATATATATATATATATATATATATATATATATATATATATATATATATATAAAGTGTTAAAATGATCACTGTTTATTCGCTATTAAGGGTTGGTCGAGTAGGTCTAGATGCCGGGATTTGAGCTGTAAAATACTCGGAATTTGGGGTTTCGAATTGCATGACAAGTAGTGAATAGTCCCGATTATAAAGGACGAAACGTATACGTACATAGATTATAAACAAAACCAATATTTATTATGTGTAGCTCTTAGAAAACTATTCTAGATGGGCACTGTAAGTGTAGTATTAACACAGCATGACGTCGCTAGCTATAAATGCATCGTTCCTTTCATTAAGTTGAACGCTCTTATGACGTCCAGCCGCCGGATAAAGTGTTAAAATTATCACTGTTTATTCGCTATTCAGCGTTGGCCGAGTGGTTCTAGATGCCGGGATTTGATTTGTAAAATACTCGGAATTTGGGGTTTCGAATCGCATTACAAGTAGTAAATAGTCATATCTCTATGCTGATGAGTCCCGATTATAAAGGACGAAACGTATACGTACATAGATAATAGGTATTATAGTTTGTTACAGCTGTTTCAACGCAATGTTTATTTTAAGTGATACAGTGAAACATTACAATTTTCAAAAATTGCATCATCGTCGGAACAGAAATAGAAATTGCCGGATCTTTATATCTCTTAATCGTTTCTTTTGAGTAAATATACTATGTATTCTGATATTGAATAAATATAATAACTTATCGAGATCTATGAACTTTGTGACTTGTGCTTTGTTTATACTTTCGTGGGCATTGTTGTAAAAGTGTTGTTATAGATACTTACGAAGATTCTCTTCTGAAAATAAACATCGTCTTTAAACAGTTGTAAACAACTTTAATACATTTGTGCATACTGTTAGTTTCGAATTTTATTTGTAAATTATTTAAATCGCTAAGAACATATATACATATATATATATATATATATATATATATATAGAGAGAGAGAGAGAGAGAGAGAGAGAAAGAGAGAGAGAGAGTAATATCTTTTTGCACGAACTTTTTTAGCCCATTATTTTCTTAATATTTTTTCAAATGTTGAATTTTGGCTTTTCTATTGCCAACTTATCTATCTGTATAAATCCTCTGATGATCAAGGAAAGAATAATCAACATAATTTTATTACAGATTATACTTTGCATTGAACAATCGAAGTTTGAAATAAATTTGGACATTCGTGTATGTTTATGACTCTTCGTCCATCTATCTTTATATATATATATATATATATATATATATATATATATATATATTTGTAAGAGCGTAATATTTGTTTATCTATGTATTACAGATGATCATCACAACACCATTACCATCAGTTGTAAACCCAGCAAAGAGGAATCGTCCTTGATGGACTTCTCCGTTGTGGTCTCTTGCTTAACAATATATATATATATATATATATATATATATATATATATATATATATATATATATATATACAGGGTGTCTCAAAAAAATGTACTCACTCTTAGAATGACGAGAAAACCTTTATTTATGAACATAGAGAGAAATGAAATAGCTTCAAATACATGAAACAAATGTAATTGAAAAATCATGTTCGCAAATGTTCAAATTGATGTCCATTATAAATTTACTCACTCTTTTTTTTTGTTTTAGATATTCTGAATTAATGAAGCCATGGCAGGAAATCAACTTAGTTTCGAAGAGAGAAAGTTTGTCCTGAAATGCTATTGGAAGACCGAAAACGCCACTGAAGTGCAACGCCGGTTCACAAGGGAATTCGCAAAACCGCCACCCACGCGCCGGACCATTGCGCGCATCAGAGACAAATTTGAAGCAGATGGAACCGTACAGAATACCAACAAACAACGTTCAGGACGACCACGGACATCTACGTCCCCTGAAAAAGAACTGCAGGTGCAGGAACCACTCCTTCGATCACCACAGAAATCACTTCGCCAAACTGCTCGGGAAACCCACATCTCAAAATATAGCGTCAACCACATAATGAAGCGTCTGCATTGGAAATGCTACATTCCAAGGCTGTGTCATGCTCTCAACGAAGACGATCCTGACCGGAGAGTCGAATTTTGTGAATGGTACCTGGCAAAATGTGCAGAAGATGTCGAGGTTGCACACAAAATTGTGTGGAGCGATGAAGCAATTTTCAAATTAAATGGTACCATTAACCGTCATAATTGCACGTACTGGTTTCCTGCAAATCCTCACGTAACAATTGAACACCATGTAAACTTACCAGGAGTAACAGTGTGGTGTGGGATATCCGCATTGGGCATCATAGGACCTTTCTTTTTCAACGAAACTGTCAATGGTGAGAGCTACCTCAACTTGCTTCAGGAATTTGTTAGTCCACAAATTACAGAGAGGTTTGGTGATGACGGCGATATTTACTTTCAGCAAGATGAGGCTCGTCCCCACTACAATGGCGATGTACGAGCTTACCTCGATGCAGTGTTTCCTGACACATGGATTGGACGAAGAGGCCCCAATGAATACCCTGTGCGTTCCCCAGACCTAACACCCATGGACTTTTTTTTGTGGGGATACTTAAAAGACAAAGTTGATGGCAACAAACCAAGGACAATTGATGCATTGAAATTGGAAATTGAAAGACACTGTCGTGATATTCCTAATGACATGTTTCGCGACGTTTGCGAATCCCTTGGTGCGCGTTATCAGCTTTGTTTGAACAATAATAGTTATCAGTTTGAACATTTGCGAACATGATTCTTCAATTACATCTGTCTCATGTATTCGATGCTATTTCATTTCACTCTATGTTCATAAATAAAAGTTTTCTCGTCATTCTACGAGTGAGTACATTTTTTTGAGACACCCTGTATATATATATAATACATACATACATACATATATATGTATGTATGTATATATATATGTATGTATGTTTATATATGTGTATGTATATATATGTGTATGTATATATATATGTATATATATACTTATACATATATATATATATCTGTGTATATATATGTATATATATGCTTATATATATGTACATTTATATATATATACTTATATATATATGTACTGTATATATATATACTTATATATATATATATATATATATATATATATATATATATAGCTCTATTTAATTGCTAATTGAGTTACTTGTGTGGACGATTGCTTTGTGTGGTTTGCTCAAGGAGAGTTTTCTATTGATGTAATTTGAATGTGTTTATGCATATGTAAATTTATATATGCATGTATATGTATATATATATATATATATATATATATATATATATATATATACTTAAATCTAGGTTGCATTTTTTCTTTAAGACGTATTTCATTAAATATTACTGACAACTCGTCTCTGCATAATTTTTCTTTTGATCCTTACTCAGTTCCTTATTAGTTTTCGAGTTTCGAGCAGAAAACAAATTAGGAACATCGAAAATATAAAACAGAAAGATATGCAGACAAGTCGTCCGTAATATTTAATGAAATATATGCATATGCATATATGTATATATGTATTTTTCTATGTATATGTGTATATTTATGTATATATTAATATGTATAAATGTATATGTGTCAACGTCTTTCTTGAAGGAATGTAAGGCGTTCCCTCACGTGAGCGTCTCTCCGATGTATTTTAAACATTCTCTCCTTTCACCAGCGTTTTAGTTAATTTTGCTATCAACACCTGAAGATGTATTAATTATATTAATAATTACATAATTTATTATAAACTCTCTTAGAAAACTAGCTTTGGGTAATCTGTACGAATTGGTATCCAAACCTGCAATTTAAAAAGGTTCAATACCTTATTATTTAATGAGGTAGAACTAATACATAATCGTGTATGTATTTAACATGCATTTAAATCAAGTTTCAGAAAAAACGATTCGTTTACGAGAGTTTTTAAACATTTATTCAAGATTGACACAAGGCAGAAAACTAATAATTCCTTTACTTTTATTTATCCAAACGTAGATGCTTCTCGTCAGAATGTTACATAGAGATATGAACACATAAATAGCGAGATGCTGTCAGACAGGAAACGTTCATATGAAAGAGATTTCCGGATAAGCATTTTTAGGAGGAAATCAGATTGCCCAATATTATACACAGATTCAAAGTAGATGAAGCAAAATCATATGACTAAAGTGTCAATAAAAATGGATTCTGCCCTTCATATCAAAGAGTGTTTTTGTAAGAGGATCATCTTAATTTAACGTATTTTATTTTATATATATTTTGTTTGTCAGTCAGTCACATTTTTAACGTAATAATTACATTGCAGCATTCGTCTCAATTTAAAATATCAGAAATATTAACTACTTTTTAAAATATGGAATATTGAATTGATAGTAATAAATAAATTATTTACAAATGAAACAGACGTCATGGTCGGAAATCGAAATTGAAACCTTAAAACCTTCAGTCTGAGGTTCTACCAACTGACCTATTTTGACTTTGTTATAAATAACGCTTAAACAATATCTTAACAAAATAATTATACTTTTGACTCGACGTTATATTTAATTTACAAGAATTAATGGGCGCTAGGGTTTTATTAATTCTAGTTTTTAAATAAATATTTGATGGTTAACGAGGAATAAGAAACGTTTTACGAAAATGCTAATTGGCATAAATAATCTAATTACTTATTCTAGATAAAACAATGTCTAATTAAATTGTCCAGTTATTTTAGTTTAAATGTTTTTTTGATATTTATACGGTTATTTTGTTTGCATGTTTTCTTTCGTATATTTTTGCTGTTACTTAATTTGGTTTTGAATCATATTGACGATAATCTACAAATTCTTTGTAAAGAGGTACCGCTTTATCTCAGTTATACATTTTGTTAACTCTAGTTGCTGTTTACTTTTCTCTTCACGAGGACAAAGTTAGTCACAAAGTCGGTTTTTAATGTCGCAAACTCCAGCACCCCGAGAGCGGGAATCCTAGATTAGGACAAAAACAATTATTGCCTCAGTCTAAAAGGATTTATCCTTCCACTGACAGGTGAAGCGTAGTATAATAACAAGCACTACACTTAGCTCCTTGCCAAAATGCAATCTACGTTATTAACTATACTTTCAACTAATATAGAATGAATTACTTACCCGAAAAAAGTATTATCTGGTCATTTATATAAGTAAGTTATATTGCCTAGTTCATGAGCAAACTGTCTATCTATGCCCTACTATTAATTATACTGAAGTAGCTTTTTAAAAAGATTACAATATTATCATTATAGCTTTGTGTATTTTATTTTTAATAAGGCTTTTCGATTCAGTTTCAAGGATAATGAGTTA
>OY744516.1:60907316-61214816 GCA_963556195.1 Sepiola atlantica | reverse complement strand
ATTATTATTATTATTATTATTATTATTATTATTATTATTATTATTATTATTATTATTATTATTATTATTATTATTATTATTATTATTATTATTATTATTATTATTATTATTATTATTATTATTATTATTATTATTATTATTATTATTATTATTATTATTATTATTATTATTATTATTATTATTATTATTATTATTATTATTATTATTATTATTATTATTATTATTATTATTATTATTATTATTATTATTATTATTATTATTATTATTATTATTATTATTATTATTATTATTATTATTATTATTATTATTATTATTATTATTATTATTATTATTATTATTATTATTATTATTATTATTATTATTATTATTATTATTATTATTATTATTATTATTATTATTATTATTATTATTATTATTATTATTATTATTATTATTATTATTATTATTATTATTATTATTATTATTATTATTATTATTATTATTATTATTATTATTATTATTATTATTATTATTATTATTATTATTATTATTATTATTATTATTATTATTATTATTATTATTATTATTATTATTATTATTATTATTATTATTATTATTATTATTATTATTATTATTATTATTATTATTATTATTATTATTATTATTATTATTATTATTATTATTATTATTATTATTATTATTATTATTATTATTATTATTATTATTATTATTATTATTATTATTATTATTATTATTATTATTATTATTATTATTATTATTATTATTATTATTATTATTATTATTATTATTATTATTATTATTATTATTATTATTATTATTATTATTATTATTATTATTATTATTATTATTATTATTATTATTATTATTATTATTATTATTATTATTATTATTATTATTATTATTATTATTATTATTATTATTATTATTATTATTATTATTATTATTATTATTATTATTATTATTATTATTATTATTATTATTATTATTATTATTATTATTATTATTATTATTATTATTATTATTATTATTATTATTATTATTATTATTATTATTATTATTATTATTATTATTATTATTATTATTATTATTATTATTATTATTATTATTATTATTATTATTATTATTATTATTATTATTATTATTATTATTATTATTATTATTATTATTATTATTATTATTATTATTATTATTATTATTATTATTATTATTATTATTATTATTATTATTATTATTATTATTATTATTATTATTATTATTATTATTATTATTATTATTATTATTATTATTATTATTATTATTATTATTATTATTATTATTATTATTATTATTATTATTATTATTATTATTATTATTATTATTATTATTATTATTATTATTATTATTATTATTATTATTATTATTATTATTATTATTATTATTATTATTATTATTATTATTATTATTATTATTATTATTATTATTATTATTATTATTATTATTATTATTATTATTATTATTATTATTATTATTATTATTATTATTATTATTATTATTATTATTATTATTATTATTATTATTATTATTATTATTATTATTATTATTATTATTATTATTATTATTATTATTATTATTATTATTATTATTATTATTATTATTATTATTATTATTATTATTATTATTATTATTATTATTATTATTATTATTATTATTATTATTATTATTATTATTATTATTATTATTATTATTATTATTATTATTATTATTATTATTATTATTATTATTATTATTATTATTATTATTATTATTATTATTATTATTATTATTATTATTATTATTATTATTATTATTATTATTATTATTATTATTATTATTATTATTATTATTATTATTATTATTATTATTATTATTATTATTATTATTATTATTATTATTATTATTATTATTATTATTATTATTATTATTATTATTATTATTATTATTATTATTATTATTATTATTATTATTATTATTATTATTATTATTATTATTATTATTATTATTATTATTATTATTATTATTATTATTATTATTATTATTATTATTATTATTATTATTATTATTATTATTATTATTATTATTATTATTATTATTATTATTATTATTATTATTATTATTATTATTATTATTATTATTATTATTATTATTATTATTATTATTATTATTATTATTATTATTATTATTATTATTATTATTATTATTATTATTATTATTATTATTATTATTATTATTATTATTATTATTATTATTATTATTATTATTATTATTATTATTATTATTATTATTATTATTATTATTATTATTATTATTATTATTATTATTATTATTATTATTATTATTATTATTATTATTATTATTATTATTATTATTATTATTATTATTATTATTATTATTATTATTATTATTATTATTATTATTATTATTATTATTATTATTATTATTATTATTATTATTATTATTATTATTATTATTATTATTATTATTATTATTATTATTATTATTATTATTATTATTATTATTATTATTATTATTATTATTATTATTATTATTATTATTATTATTATTATTATTATTATTATTATTATTATTATTATTATTATTATTATTATTATTATTATTATTATTATTATTATTATTATTATTATTATTATTATTATTATTATTATTATTATTATTATTATTATTATTATTATTATTATTATTATTATTATTATTATTATTATTATTATTATTATTATTATTATTATTATTATTATTATTATTATTATTATTATTATTATTATTATTATTATTATTATTATTATTATTATTATTATTATTATTATTATTATTATTATTATTATTATTATTATTATTATTATTATTATTATTATTATTATTATTATTATTATTATTATTATTATTATTATTATTATTATTATTATTATTATTATTATTATTATTATTATTATTATTATTATTATTATTATTATTATTATTATTATTATTATTATTATTATTATTATTATTATTATTATTATTATTATTATTATTATTATTATTATTATTATTATTATTATTATTATTATTATTATTATTATTATTATTATTATTATTATTATTATTATTATTATTATTATTATTATTATTATTATTATTATTATTATTATTATTATTATTATTATTATTATTATTATTATTATTATTATTATTATTATTATTATTATTATTATTATTATTATTATTATTATTATTATTATTATTATTATTATTATTATTATTATTATTATTATTATTATTATTATTATTATTATTATTATTATTATTATTATTATTATTATTATTATTATTATTATTATTATTATTATTATTATTATTATTATTATTATTATTATTATTATTATTATTATTATTATTATTATTATTATTATTATTATTATTATTATTATTATTATTATTATTATTATTATTATTATTATTATTATTATTATTATTATTATTATTATTATTATTATTATTATTATTATTATTATTATTATTATTATTATTATTATTATTATTATTATTATTATTATTATTATTATTATTATTATTATTATTATTATTATTATTATTATTATTATTATTATTATTATTATTATTATTATTATTATTATTATTATTATTATTATTATTATTATTATTATTATTATTATTATTATTATTATTATTATTATTATTATTATTATTATTATTATTATTATTATTATTATTATTATTATTATTATTATTATTATTATTATTATTATTATTATTATTATTATTATTATTATTATTATTATTATTATTATTATTATTATTATTATTATTATTATTATTATTATTATTATTATTATTATTATTATTATTATTATTATTATTATTATTATTATTATTATTATTATTATTATTATTATTATTATTATTATTATTATTATTATTATTATTATTATTATTATTATTATTATTATTATTATTATTATTATTATTATTATTATTATTATTATTATTATTATTATTATTATTATTATTATTATTATTATTATTATTATTATTATTATTATTATTATTATTATTATTATTATTATTATTATTATTATTATTATTATTATTATTATTATTATTATTATTATTATTATTATTATTATTATTATTATTATTATTATTATTATTATTATTATTATTATTATTATTATTATTATTATTATTATTATTATTATTATTATTATTATTATTATTATTATTATTATTATTATTATTATTATTATTATTATTATTATTATTATTATTATTATTATTATTATTATTATTATTATTATTATTATTATTATTATTATTATTATTATTATTATTATTATTATTATTATTATTATTATTATTATTATTATTATTATTATTATTATTATTATTATTATTATTATTATTATTATTATTATTATTATTATTATTATTATTATTATTATTATTATTATTATTATTATTATTATTATTATTATTATTATTATTATTATTATTATTATTATTATTATTATTATTATTATTATTATTATTATTATTATTATTATTATTATTATTATTATTATTATTATTATTATTATTATTATTATTATTATTATTATTATTATTATTATTATTATTATTATTATTATTATTATTATTATTATTATTATTATTATTATTATTATTATTATTATTATTATTATTATTATTATTATTATTATTATTATTATTATTATTATTATTATTATTATTATTATTATTATTATTATTATTATTATTATTATTATTATTATTATTATTATTATTATTATTATTATTATTATTATTATTATTATTATTATTATTATTATTATTATTATTATTATTATTATTATTATTATTATTATTATTATTATTATTATTATTATTATTATTATTATTATTATTATTATTATTATTATTATTATTATTATTATTATTATTATTATTATTATTATTATTATTATTATTATTATTATTATTATTATTATTATTATTATTATTATTATTATTATTATTATTATTATTATTATTATTATTATTATTATTATTATTATTATTATTATTATTATTATTATTATTATTATTATTATTATTATTATTATTATTATTATTATTATTATTATTATTATTATTATTATTATTATTATTATTATTATTATTATTATTATTATTATTATTATTATTATTATTATTATTATTATTATTATTATTATTATTATTATTATTATTATTATTATTATTATTATTATTATTATTATTATTATTATTATTATTATTATTATTATTATTATTATTATTATTATTATTATTATTATTATTATTATTATTATTATTATTATTATTATTATTATTATTATTATTATTATTATTATTATTATTATTATTATTATTATTATTATTATTATTATTATTATTATTATTATTATTATTATTATTATTATTATTATTATTATTATTATTATTATTATTATTATTATTATTATTATTATTATTATTATTATTATTATTATTATTATTATTATTATTATTATTATTATTATTATTATTATTATTATTATTATTATTATTATTATTATTATTATTATTATTATTATTATTATTATTATTATTATTATTATTATTATTATTATTATTATTATTATTATTATTATTATTATTATTATTATTATTATTATTATTATTATTATTATTATTATTATTATTATTATTATTATTATTATTATTATTATTATTATTATTATTATTATTATTATTATTATTATTATTATTATTATTATTATTATTATTATTATTATTATTATTATTATTATTATTATTATTATTATTATTATTATTATTATTATTATTATTATTATTATTATTATTATTATTATTATTATTATTATTATTATTATTATTATTATTATTATTATTATTATTATTATTATTATTATTATTATTATTATTATTATTATTATTATTATTATTATTATTATTATTATTATTATTATTATTATTATTATTATTATTATTATTATTATTATTATTATTATATTATTATTATTATTATTATTATTATTATTATTATTATTATTATTATTATTATTATTATTATTATTATTATTATTATTATTATTATTATTATTATTATTATTATTATTATTATTATTATTATTATTATTATTATTATTATTATTATTATTATTATTATTATTATTATTATTATTATTATTATTATTATTATTATTATTATTATTATTATTATTATTATTATTATTATTATTATTATTATTATTATTATTATTATTATTATTATTATTATTATTATTATTATTATTATTATTATTATTATTATTATTATTATTATTATTATTATTATTATTATTATTATTATTATTATTATTATTATTATTATTATTATTATTATTATTATTATTATTATTATTATTATTATTATTATTATTATTATTATTATTATTATTATTATTATTATTATTATTATTATTATTATTATTATTATTATTATTATTATTATTATTATTATTATTATTATTATTATTATTATTATTATTATTATTATTATTATTATTATTATTATTATTATTATTATTATTATTATTATTATTATTATTATTATTATTATTATTATTATTATTATTATTATTATTATTATTATTATTATTATTATTATTATTATTATTATTATTATTATTATTATTATTATTATTATTATTATTATTATTATTATTATTATTATTATTATTATTATTATTATTATTATTATTATTATTATTATTATTATTATTATTATTATTATTATTATTATTATTATTATTATTATTATTATTATTATTATTATTATTATTATTATTATTATTATTATTATTATTATTATTATTATTATTATTATTATTATTATTATTATTATTATTATTATTATTATTATTATTATTATTATTATTATTATTATTATTATTATTATTATTATTATTATTATTATTATTATTATTATTATTATTATTATTATTATTATTATTATTATTATTATTATTATTATTATTATTATTATTATTATTATTATTATTATTATTATTATTATTATTATTATTATTATTATTATTATTATTATTATTATTATTATTATTATTATTATTATTATTATTATTATTATTATTATTATTATTATTATTATTATTATTATTATTATTATTATTATTATTATTATTATTATTATTATTATTATTATTATTATTATTATTATTATTATTATTATTATTATTATTATTATTATTATTATTATTATTATTATTATTATTATTATTATTATTATTATTATTATTATTATTATTATTATTATTATTATTATTATTATTATTATTATTATTATTATTATTATTATTATTATTATTATTATTATTATTATTATTATTATTATTATTATTATTATTATTATTATTATTATTATTATTATTATTATTATTATTATTATTATTATTATTATTATTATTATTATTATTATTATTATTATTATTATTATTATTATTATTATTATTATTATTATTATTATTATTATTATTATTATTATTATTATTATTATTATTATTATTATTATTATTATTATTATTATTATTATTATTATTATTATTATTATTATTATTATTATTATTATTATTATTATTATTATTATTATTATTATTATTATTATTATTATTATTATTATTATTATTATTATTATTATTATTATTATTATTATTATTATTATTATTATTATTATTATTATTATTATTATTATTATTATTATTATTATTATTATTATTATTATTATTATTATTATTATTATTATTATTATTATTATTATTATTATTATTATTATTATTATTATTATTATTATTATTATTATTATTATTATTATTATTATTATTATTATTATTATTATTATTATTATTATTATTATTATTATTATTATTATTATTATTATTATTATTATTATTATTATTATTATTATTATTATTATTATTATTATTATTATTATTATTATTATTATTATTATTATTATTATTATTATTATTATTATTATTATTATTATTATTATTATTATTATTATTATTATTATTATTATTATTTGTACTCACTAGGAGTTCTCACACAGTTCATCGTCAGTGATTGCTCACCGACAACCGGTGGTATTTTCTGAAGTCTGAGTGACAACAAGCTTTCCCAGATTTTCCAGTATTCTCCACCTCTTTTCGATAACGACAACAAATAACCTTGCGGTATCGCAACAGCCGCTTACCATTGATTTCTGGCTGGTAAGAACCATTAGTCTTCTCTGGGATGTGGGTGGCAATACGCCTCCCCACAGCCCCAGAACTCGCTGCACTCTTCCAGTGAAGGTTTGGTTTGTGATGTTCCTCTTCAATCATCTCCTTCTCCTTGACCCTCTAAAAATATTTTGTGTGGTGTTAGCCTAGGCCGGCACAATTTTTTTTAAGGTGGGGGGGGGAAGAGCGTAGAAGAAATCTTACGGTGTTTCCTGTCATTTTCGTTCATTGTTTAATTTTTATGTGGTGTCAGCTGAGGCCGGTGTAATTTATTGGGGGCAGCTTTTGACGGGATGTATATTGCAGTTTCTGTTCTTTGGTTCTTGATGTGGTGTTCTTCATGTGTATTTTTCGGTTGTCATTTCTATGTGACTGATTATCCTTCGTAGCTTATGAGGGTTAATTTCCACATTCGAGAGGTTTCCTTAATATTTCAGCTGTTTGATCATAGTCACGGAGCGAGGAGATAGGAAACGTAATGTTCTTGTTGACCGTGTGCTGATTTTGCTTCTTACTGATTTTCTCAACGAAAATCTGACCGTAAATAATATAGCATCAGGTCTCAATGAACTCATTTGATTCCAATTTTTCTGGTTTTTCTCCAGGTTTTTGTACTGTACTTAGTGCTCCTACGATTATTGGTATTATACCAATTTTCTTCATAATCCATATTCCTTTTAGTTATTCGGCTGGTTCCGTGTATTTGCTTCGTTGTTCCGTCTCTTTGATCTTCACTCTGTTACTGCTGGAACGGCGAAGTCTACGATTTTGCAAGATTTGTCTTTCTTGTCGATTATTATAACATCCGGTCTCCTTGCTTGTATGAGTTTGTTTGTTTGTATATCCATATCTCAGATGAATTTGTGTTTTTCATTTTCCACTACTGTTTCTGGTTTATGTTTGTACTATTTGTCTGTGTATTCGAAATTCAATCGTTTGCACAGTTCCCAGTGTGCTACTTTCCACGTGCAGTTATGTCTGTATGTGTATTCTTGTTTACTAGTTTGTTGTATTCACTTATTATATGATTTACTGTGTCGTCTCTTTGCCCACACAGTCTGCATTTGCTGTTTTTCTGGGATTTATCTATTTTAGCTTTAATAAGCGTCCATGTCGTTGTTTTTCACCACTTTTCTTTTCTTGTCGATCTGTTTCTTGGTTCAGTGCTTCTTGAGTTGCTCGTTGCAATGGTGTCTCTTGCTGCGGTGATTAGCCTTTCCGTGTTCTGAGTTATGTATTCCTCCAGCTTCTTTTTAGTCTTCCATACAATCTTCTATACTCTCCTCCTTCGTTTCTTTTCATGTAGATTATGTCCGTATCGTCTTTCGGGTGTAGTTTGTTGTGCATGGCTATTAATTTTTTGGTCTTCTGGTCAAGTTGCCTGATTTCTTGTTTAGTCCAGTCTAAGAATGGTCCAGAGTATCTTATTAGTGATACTGTGCAGATCATTATTATTATTAGTAGTAGTAGTAGTTATAGTAGTAGTAGTAGTAGTAGTAGTAGTAGTAGTAGTAGTATAAAATTCCATCATTATCATCCTATCCATCCTAATTCATCCTTCTAATAAAATAAATTGGCCATAATTATTAAGAATTCCGAGACGCGTATTATTCGGGAAAAACAAACAAACAAAATCCTTCAGTTTGAAGCAAGACGGAATTTAGCAGATACCACTTAAGACCATACCACAAGATGGTTCAAAAGCCACAAGTCAAAAAGATTGTATAATCTTCTTAATCATTTAATAGATTTTCTTTTGTAATCTTTTATTCCGTGTCTAAGTTTGATCAATGAAAACTACTCCTGCTAATTCACTAATTTCTCTGACACGTATAGCATATTTAAAAGACTACTACTACTACTACTACTACTACTACGACGACGACGACGACGACGACGACTATTACTACGAGGGGTAAAAATGATACTGATCTATATACCATTAAACTCTTAATCGATATTTAGAGTGTGTCTGTTCGTACGCAAATAGAAACTTGTGGTTGGTTGATAACAATGAAATAGGCAGAGTACATATGATTATGTTGTAGTTTTAACGGTGTCAATACCCGAGTTTGAAACTCACGTAAGCCTAATGTATGTATTTAACTCGATACGTATTTTATAAATTTAAAGAAATAAACATTCCATAATATTATAAAAAATATTACCTACATATTTTTTAAACTAAGTGACTTCATTTATAATCAGCAAAAAAATACATAAAGGGTATTCGGTATTAGTTAAAAGCGGATTATATTTTGCTTAAAATCATTATTTCTAATGATTTTTGCCAATAAAACAATACGTAAATATATTAATCGTAGTTACTTACTCTTTCGTACAAATACTAATTCGCGTATTTTCCCCGAAATTTCACAAATATTTTCTTAATACTAGCTATAAAGTTACAACTTTATGTATGTAAAGCTATGTAAACGCACAAATTGACATACCAGAGGAACTTTACCAACACCACTCAAGGTACAAATATAAACTAGTAATGTATAATTATTTTATTCAGGATATAAGACTGAATTTCGAGAAAGAAAAATCAAGGAAAATATAAAATCACTTCACGAAACAATGAATTATGAATACCTGGGGATTCTGGAAGCAAACACCATCAAATAAATAGAGAGGCTATCTAAAATATTATACATATATATATATATATATATATATATATATATATATATATATATATATGTTGAATATAAAATATTTAAAAAAAGATGAATATTATATATCTAAAAAATTATATTCTATCTTTAATGTCAAAGATCGATATACGAGATAGAGCAATAGTAAGTAAGTGATATTAATAACAAATGGATAGAATGTAATATTTATGAAATCATCAATTGTTCAAACAAAAGTAATATCAAAAACACGTTTTACCTTTTCTTAATTCATGAATTTTAAAACATATGTTTATATTATCAGAAGAAATTCGACAGATTAGTCAGTAAAATTTACTGTAATGCCAATTGATGACTTCATTAATATTGCATTCTATCCTATTTTTACATTCATCTATAAATATATATATAATTATATATATATACTTATTTATATATATGTGTGTTTATATATACATATATATATATATAAATATAAATATATATATATATATATATTTATATCTATATATAAATATATATACATGTTTATATATATATATTTATATATATATATATATATATATATATATATATATATATATATATATAAATCGGGCACTCTGAGTGAGTTTAATAATAAGCAGTACAAATAGCTTCATGCAAGACCCAAATACAGTTTGTTGATCACTTTAACTGCTCGTGTAAAATTAGCCGCCGACTCGCTATTTACAAAGTTAAATTCCTCTTTAATTCCCTATTTATATTATATATATATATATATATATATATATATATATATATAAATATATATATATATATATATATAGTGTGTGTACGTGTATGTTAAAAATACATCAATAAAGTTTTCGATCGTAAGAATGCGAGAGCTAAAATACAAATTATTTATTTGAAAATTACAAATTCCAGAGATATATCTATTGTTAAAGTCCTACGCGTGTCAATGAAACCATGGCGCATCTTTTGAATCTGTACTGTATAGTTTTTTAAATAAATGATATACATATACACACACCCACACATATATATATATAGATATATAAATATATATATATATATATATATATATATATATATATATATATATATATATATATATATGTTAGGGTGAGTGAGAGAGAGAGAGATGTATTAGTTTAAAACAATATGTGATTGAAACACAATCTTATATAAATAGGGATTTTTTCCGTCCGTGTATCCGTCAGTCACAATTTTTTAAAACGTAATAAATACATTGCGGAATTTGCCTAATTTCGAAATATCAGAGATCTTAACTACTTTTTAGAAATGGAAAATATGGTATAAATAGTAAATTATAAACTCCCAACAAATGAAGCGAATGTCATGACCAGAAAACAACACCTTGAGATCATCAGGCAGACGTTCTTCCATCTTAGCTATTTCCACTTTCTTATAAATATATCTTAAAACATTCCTTTAACAAAATACTTATAGCTTTGGTATGACGTTATAGATTTATGATGTAGGTCATGTTTCAAAACATGAATTGCAACATAAGCGATAATAAAAATATATATGAGTAAACTTGAATTTAAATTATTTTAATATTTCAAAACAATTTATTTAGCTTTAAATATGTATTGTATGTAGTTTTATAACAATTATATAATTCTAGACAAGTAAATAGGAACAACCTCTCGCAGACAGCAAGAGAGAATGGGAAGACGCGGTAGCCTAGCTATAATATGCTCGCTCTGGTCGCATATATTTGTTAGTAGCATTAAATAGAAAAAAAGAGATGAACATCCTTCTGCGATTGAAGAGAACACATTAGATATAGTCTTGTACTATGTTATCCAATCACGCTAATTCCGTTCTCTTGTGTTCTCATGCTGTCAGCTCACTTAATTTCCCTGCCAAGTCATCAAATATGCGAGTCACGATAAGCACAACAGAACTAATAAATTCAAAATCACGGCACTGCGCGAAGACAATTCAAACAACGTCGGGATTACGTGATGCATGTGCGATTTGTTTTTAATTGCCTCAAATAACTGACAAGCATCCATAAATCCGTCTTTATCTTTTGTTTGTTTTGTTTCAATAGTCTTGATTTGTTTTAGTAATCCCCCCTTTTCAACCCCGATGTTTATTGCAAATTATTATTATTATTATTATTATTATTATTATTATTATTATTATTATTATTATTATTATTATTATTATTATTATTATTATTATTGTTATTATTATTATTATTTTCTCACTAGAATCTTTCAGACAGGTCATCATCAGTGATTGCTCAGTGACAATAACCAGTAGTGTTCCCTTGAGTCTGAGTGATAACAAGTCTTCCCAGAATTCAAATACTCTCCACCTCTTCCGATAATCAATGCAAATTTCTTTGCGTTATCGCAACACCTGCATACCATTTCCTCTCTGGGATATGGGAGTTAATCAGCCTCCCTCCAGTACTCTCCGCACCTTTTCAGTGGAGGTCTGGTTAGTATCTCCCTTCTCAGTCTTTCTATCCTCCTAGACCCGTCACGACCATTTTGTGGCATCACATTTTTGATGATGATATCATCATCATCATCATCATCATCATCATCATCATCATCATCATCACCACCATCACCATCACCATCACTATCATCACCATCATCATCATCATCATCATCATCATCATCATCATCATCATCATCATCATCATCATCATTATTATTATTATTTACTCACTAGCAGTTCCTACACAGGTCATCAGTGATTGCTCACCGACAACCGGTGGTATTCCCTGGAGGCTAAGTGACAACAAGTCCTCCCGGATTTCTAGTATTCTCCACCTCTTTTCGATTACCATACGGTATCGCAACAGCCACTTACAATTGATTTCTCGCTGGTAAGAGCCAATTGGTCTTCTCTGGGATTTGGGTGGCAATAAGCTTCCCCTAAGGTCCCAGCAGTCTCTGCACTTCCAGATGGGGTCTGGTTTGTGCTGTCCCTCCTCGGTCTTCTCATCCTCCTTGATCCTATGCAAATATTTGGTGTGGTGTCTGCCTAGGCTAGTACCATTGTTTTTTTATTTTTTTTTTATCTATTCATTTATTTATTTATTATTTTAAAAAAATGTAATTATTTATTTTTAGGGGGAGAGCTGATGGTGTTTCTTGCTATTTCTGTTAATTGGTTCATATTTGTGTCGTGTCAGTTGAGGCCGATGTAATTTATTAGGGGGGCTTATAAAGTGATGTTTCTTGCATTTTCGGTTTCTTTGGTTGTGATGTTTTTTTTCTGTGGTTTTGTTTTCTTCCTGTAGTAGATTCCGTGTGACCCTTCAAAGCTAATGCAGGTTGGTTTCCGCATTCAAGGATTGTTCTTAAGATTGTAGCTGTTTTGATAATTGCCGTCTTGTGTATAGTTCCAATGATCCCTTTGATTCCAATTTCTCCCAGTCTTTTTTTCCAGTTTTTTTGGATTCTTCCTAGTGCTCATACGATTATTGGTATTATACTGACTTTGTTCATGCTCCATATTCCATTTTAATACTCTAGCTAGTTCCGTATATTTGCTTCGTTTGTACGTTTCTTTGATTTTCACTCTGTGGCTGCTGGAACGGCGAAGTCTACGATTTAGCAACATGTTCCTTCTTGTTTATTACATCCGGTCTCCTTGCTTGTATGCGTTTGTTTGTTTGTATATCCATATCCCAGATGAATTTGTGTGTTTCGCTTTCCTCTACTGTTTCTGGTTTATGTTTGTACCATTTGTCTGCGTATTCGAAATTCAATTGTTTGCACAGTTCCCGGTGTACTGCTTTCTCCACACAGTCATGTCTGTTCTTGTATTCTTTTTGGACTAGTTTGCTACATTCACTTATTATATGATTTACGGGTTCGTCTCTTTGTCCACACAGTCTGCATTTACTGTTTTTCTGGGTTTTATATATTTTAGCTTTACTGCAGTGTGTCCTGGTTGCATTGTTCTATACAGCTATCAGTAAAGATTCCGTTTCTATGTTCAAATGTCCTTTGCTTAGCCATGCCCAGCTATTTTCGTTGGTTTCTTCTCTTGTCAGTCTTCTGAAGCGTCCATGTAGTTGTTTTACTTCCCACTTTTCTTTTCTTGTCGTTTTGTTTCTGGTTTCGATGCTTCCCGATTTGTTCGTGTCTCTTGCTGCGGCTTTTTCAGTTCCTATTGTGATTTTTGCAAATAGTTTCAGGCTATCCATGTATATCAAGTGGTTTACTCTTAGTTCTATGTCTGTAAACTTGTATCCGGCATCATATTGTCTGAGTATGTAGTTAAGTGGCATCATAGCTATTATAAACAGTAGTGGTGATAGGGAGTCTCCTTAAAAGATGCCTCTCTATATCTTTATCTCAGTCAGGTGTTGTCCTCCGGCTCTCAGTTCCAGTCCCCATGTTCCCATTGCTTTCCTGATTATATTAATCCTCCTTTCGGGTATTTTGTATATTTTCAAACATTCAATTATCCCATCTTGAGGGATTCTGTCGTAAGCTTTTTTATAGTCAATCCATGCCCTGGATATGTTCTTTTTTCTATTTTTTTTTACCTCATTCAGGATCTTTTTATCGATGTATAGAGAGTACAGTAGAGAAATGCTGGTAATTTGACAACAGATATGATTCTTAACTTTGTAAATAACAACCATAAATACTGTCTAATACGCTTTTATTTAAATTTTATTTCTCCGTTATCGATTTTAAACGCCGATATTTTCAGAGAGTATATATTTTACTATATACTAGCGAACAATCCCGGGTCGTACGGGAATTACTCACCATTCTTGTATACCTACATGTTGAGTGCTGAATAGTCAACATTTTTATTATATTTTGCATCTATTTACTGTTAGCAATACACCTATTGTTGTAAAGTTTGTGTAATGTAGTTTTATAATATATCTAGATATGGGGATCTATCTCCGAAACTCTTCTATGAGTTCGTGTCATATTTCTACTTTATTGACGTCCGGGATGAACGCAGATCCCAATGTATTATTGTATCATATTTTAACAGAACTGATACTACACTATGATCCTAGGTCGAAGGCAAAGAAAATCTATTTTAGTTCGAGTTTCACGTTTGACACAGCAGCGAGATCAGATTACTTCTTTTTGCATTGCATTGCCGGCTATTGGGTGGTCACCTGTTGTCAAAAAAAGGTTGGCGGGTTTAAATATACGTACGAACATGCATTGTTTTAGTGTATTATTAATAGTTAATAATTTCCAATTGTGAAGTTAAAACTATGGTCTAAAACATAATAATATGATGTTTATCGTTATGCGATGCTTAATCCGGGTTATCTAACGGGAACCGGCGTATCAACATGATTATACCGTATACAGAGAGAAACACCACAAATGAAAAATAGTTTTAAAAAAATTGAAATCACACATGTTATACTTGATTTAGTTCTTTCGGTTTTCTTTGAATGACGTCTTTCCAGCATAGTAAAGTTCGTTTTATATTCTTATTTTTGAAATGCTGAATTTGGTGTATCGATTATGTTGACGTCAGTGTGTAATAAGTTGTGAAATAGAATATCACACAGAGCACTGCCGGCATCTGATTTTTTTAACTACAGGAAAACAAAAGCTACATAAACCTGCATGAAGTAATGCCATGTGTATGGGAGCATGCTGTTACAGAACGGGTGTGCAAGAAATAGTTTGCTCGATTCCCAAAAGAAAATATTTCAGTGAGAGATAATCCTCGCTCGGGCCGGCCAAAAATAGCTGGCAGTAACCAAGTAAAAGCTGTAGTTGGACAATATTGCCGTTTGACAACCAGACAACTCGCATATATTCTCAATATTTCAAAATTAAGCTTGGAAAACGAATTGCATACATTCGGTTATGTATCTAAACTTGATGTTTGGGTTCCCGATAAACGAACGTTTTTTTGTCCAACCCAATAGTTCTTTTTGCTGTATTTATTTGTTTAACTCATGGTCTTATCCGAAGCCTAACAAGAGTCTTTAGTGACAGTTGTTTAATTAACTTTGCGACTTATCCGTAACAGTTTATTGTTCGTTTCAATTCAAAGTTGTTAATGATGCTCGTTTTTGTAATGCTTGAAACGGTTATTTTATTCTCATAAAATGTTATATTTATTTATCAAAATTTGATTTGAAAATTAATACTAAGAATATGTCGTTTATGTGATGATCAGAGTACACTTTCCTGCCTTGACATAGTACAAAACTGACGTCAAGATCTACATTCTTACGAAGGAGACATCTTTCTCTACTCATTCAATTGTACTCCTGTAACACATTCACAAGAAAACTCCTTTAGTTACAACCACTGTCAATAAATACCCATTCTCTCTCTGTATACCTAGAACTAAGCAGAACTTTAATAAGCAAAATGTATTTCCTAGAACTGGCGGGATGTGGAACACATTACCACGAGGCTATTTCCCGACTGACTATAACACTGCCGTTTTTAAGTGAAATGTAAACAAATTCTTGCTGCGACGTCCTCTGAAATAATCAGAATCTTTACCAGTTACAACGATCGTTACAAATCCCCTCGGTCTCTCACTGTATATCTGTCCAACCCAATCCCCTTATATTCGAATGGTGTTGGGGTCTTGTTAAGAAGTGACTCATTTATGAAACAAAACACCTCGTGGGAAACAGAGAGAAGTGTCTTTGATAATTGATATCAGCAGTGAAAATAAGTTCAAGATACTTGCCAACTTAAGTATCGTTTTAAATGTTCATTTTTTATTCCCTCTGGCTATCATGATGAATGGAAAATCTCGTTTTGGAAATAAACGGTTGTAAATGTTTGATTTAAGGTCAGTGCGATTTTCCTTTTGCAATGTGAGAGTACGTTAGTGGAAATTTGGGCTTGCAATCCTGATTATTCAAGATAATTTACTTTTTGAACTTACAAAGTTTCATCTGTTTGTTGCTATTGGGCTTTATTTTTGACATATGTTAACCTCATTGTTCAATACAATCACAAGCTATTATGACACAGAGAACATATTATGTGTCGGAAATATCTAAACAAAGCGAAAAAGTGATACTTATGTCTCGTGTAGAAAGTGATGTCATAGCGTGGATGAACACATAAATTGGTAACTAGGCTATGAAAAGTGCCAGACCTGACTAGTTTAATTCCAATTTCATGCACGAAGATGCGCTTGCCAGACAAGTGAAATGATAGAAATGAGACTTATAAAAGCAATAACCAACATTATGGATAAGTTTTTTTTTCGGAGTATGATGCGACAGATTTACTCTAATAACCAGACAGTCTTATTTAATAATTACTTCCGGACGTTGACACTTGCGTTCAGCCGGTTTACTGATATTTCAGTCTTCGAATTTAGGACGTTTAACTTCTTTCACGAGATTGAGACAGAAAACAAGGTACAAATTATTTAAATCATTACACAACTGGGAACGCCAAGCCATAGATCCAAGATCGTATGAAGAAATTACAATATTTTGGATGGAAAAGTAATTTGCACATACTTAAACTTCAGTCTTCGAATTTAGGACGTTTAACTTCTTTCACGAGATTGAGACAGTAAACAAGGTACAGATTATTTAAGTCATTACACAACTGGGGACGCCAAGCCATTGATCCAAGATCGTATGAAGAAATTACAATATTTTGGATGGAAAAGTAATTTGCACATATAACTTAAGAGATAATTAATTTTCATATTCGAATTAGAAAACCGTATTTCCCTTCAGTCTCTTTCCATTATCCCTGAGCAGATTGACGGGTTTGAAGTGGGGGGAGGGGGAAGCTGACAGTATCCACATCTAGTCGAATGATATCATTAATCGCTGAGTGACGTGGCAATTCCCTAAATGTGCGACCGGAAATGAACTTAGAGGCGCTTTTAATCTGTGACGTGGAAATGCCGGACATTCGGTCAAGTGAGCAGATATGTTTCAAATAGATTTGATCATCATTTCCTATATGCACGCTGTCAGACCAACATTTGTTACAGATAGAACAGAAGGAGATTCGAAGAACTTTCTCTTCTCCGTCATTTTCTTGTTTTCTTTGAGTCAAGCGAAGCAAATGGAATAGCGGAAGAAGTTGTCGGGGACCGTCGAGTATTTATTAAAATAGACTTGGACTTCTTGGCGGGGTTGATTCAAGAGGGTCATTATCTCTCACTAAATTTGCTGAGTGGAATGAAGGTAAATACTAGGCATGTAATCAAATTATTAAAGTGACCAGTAAGAACGGTGTTTAACTGGAGTAGGAGAAAGGATGGTAAATTTGTAGAGTATTACCCTCAGCTAAATCTCACCCTTAAAAATATAGGCTTCTACCTATGTAGGCGATTACGTGTGACAACACTTTAAAACCTGACGTAAAGCAAAATTATTGTTTAACTTGGAATTTGGATTAGTTTTGTATACAAATTTAACGTAAAAGTATACACCCTATCCAAGCCAATTTAAGTCCGATTAGCAAGGTCACAAACCACACGTAATAGCCTAAAAAGTAGCCCCATAAAAACTTACACAAGGAATTCACGTCTCATAGGAACAAATTGTAAACTACCAGAACACGCTATAATGGCCCGAGAATAGAAATCATTTTACGTAAAACTTATATGGGAAAGTGATCCCAACTCTGAATTCTAAAATAAAATATGAATATCATTTATTTTTGGTTGGGTGGTTATTTAGCTTAAGGTGTTAATCTACAATAATACTGAAAAGAAAAAAAGCAATGCTACTGTGGCAATTTGAAAATGTAAATGTCTATGTAATTTATTATGGCTACGACATTTATATCATCACGAAACAGAGTACCTATATGATAATTCAGCTAATCGTTCTGTTAATTATTTAGTAGGGCCGTTACGTTGGCAATACGCAAACGCAGAATCAAAGTGACATAATTCATCCCAAATTAATGCAATTTAAAACGAAGAATAAACAAGTGTAACTTGGTTACAAATGTTATAGCTTGTAGAAAAAACGTGTAAAATATAAAGAACACAAACAACAAAGTTTAATTATTCTTTTGTGAATTGCAAGCATATTTAGTACTCCAAAAACATGTTATGAATTTGCTTATATCATACATATTAAATACTATTCGAATTTATAAAACTATAAGATAACATATATCCCAATCCTATAATATTAAATGACCAACGGCGTGTGCGAAAAAAATAAGCTACGCACAAAAAGTTCACCTAAAAAAATAAATTACATTTCTCGTTCAAAATCGTCTCAAAGAGAAATATTTACAAAAAAACAACATAATTTGCCGCCACGCTACCAAGCTTTCAACTCCATTCGTCGCAATGAAAATCAATTCGTGCCCTAGAAATTATTTTTGGCGCCTCAAAGTAAAAATCACTTGTTTTACGCCGATGACTAACAATTTAAAGCAAGATTGTTTGTCGAGTAAAACAAAATCCATGAGAGCATTAACATTTACATTATGCGGAGCTTTTTCCGCCCAAGTTAAGTTTGGCAAATCTTAATTAATTTCGAAACTCACGCACACATAGTCATACGTTTACGCATGTTGATGAAAAGCAACACACACACAGACTTTTGCACGCATGTACGCACTCACTAAAAGCATTCATTTTAGTACTCGTAACATCTCTCTCTGAACTTTCTAGAACGTGAGACGTCAACATTTCAAATGAATATTTACTAACAAACTTTCAAACAATTGTAATTTAGTATCTCTCTCTCTCTCTCTCTCTCTCTCTCTATATATATATATATATATATATATATATATATATATATATATATATATATAAAATGAGGTTGGTTTACCCCATTCAAAATCAGTTAAAGTAGCCAAGAAAACTAATGGATCAAACACATCGAAAATCAACACAACCTAGATGACCGTACGCATATTTTAAACATATGCACTTAATTCCTATTCTTTACCCCATACGACTAACTCTCTTAAGTGCATGCCCCAAAGAAAGGGTAGTACGCTAATTTCTCTCTATGAATAATTAACTCTTACACTCCTCAGACATTGCTTTGCGATTAATTCACAAGGAAATGCTTTCACGAGTTTGAATTTCTAAAACAGCCAATCAGTGATCAACTTGCATAGGCATGAGACATATTTCATCCCGACCGCGTCGTAATTCGCCCGAGGTTAGTCATTTACAGGCATTGTTTAAAAACTTTCTCTCATAAATAAATTGTTTGATTATAAACATCCAATACACACTTTACAACATATATATATATATATATATATATATATATATATATATATATATATATATATATTATGCGCAATCAACTCATATCCATCGCCAAAACATACGATTACCGTTCACATTTAGTAGTATATTGTCTTTTTACACGTATCGTAAATCAATTACATTCCAACTTTTTTTAAGAGAAAATCTCTGTAAATACATATTCCTATGTTTGATATTATCTTTGTTTATATGATTAGATTGTCGAGAAAGAACCTGGTAAAACTGAATTATTAACTATCTTATCTGCTGCAAAGCAAAATACGATGTTCTTGTGGAAGGTTTAATACGCCTTCCTTTACACTGTGTACAAACGATGAGGGCAATAAAGTGTAAAAACCAAACAAATGCAATATGTGTCGTGCAGCTTTTTGTTTTTTTTGGGACAATTTCTTTTTACTGTCCCTATTTACTTTCTTTCTTACGAGGACAGAGTTAGACACAAGGTTGGTTACAAATGAGGGGAGACTCCAGCTAAATAAATATGATCACTGGATTTACACAGAAATAAAAATTGCATTAGTATACATCGACTGAATAGATGAAGCGTCGAGCACAATAACTTAAAAAAACATTTATTTCAAGTAGGCAGAAATACATTTTCATTTATATTTTCTTCAAAATAAAGTGGCCCAAAATGCGTGTTTATCGAACAAAACTCGAGAAAAAGGTGCTTCTTCATTTTATCAACCAGAAACACTCCAAACAGATAAAGAAAATAACCAGTGCTTCTACATAATTTGAACCGGTACCGTGAGATAACCAACTTTGTCCGAACTAATCCATAGGTTATGCTATGTTTACAGTTAGGGTAATATAAAACGCCGAAATTAAAACTAGAACACACAAATAGAGTAGACATATTTAGGAAACTAGGCATTTCTAATTTCTTCCAGATTTGCGTTCTGTCAGCTGTTTAATTCATTATTTTATATTACTCTCGGATAAAACTCAAGAAAAACAGTGCTTCAACATCTTCTGAACCCGGAAAAAACAAACACAGCTCAAAACAAAAACAGTGCTTCTATACAATTTGAACCGAAACTTTTAGATAACCGACTTTTGCCGAACTATACCATATGTTATGCTTATTTTACGGTTAATGTAATACAAAACGCCGCAATGAAAACTCGAACACATAAATACAGTAGACATCTTTAGCAAACTGGAGCACTTTCTATTTTAGTTCCAGATGTGATCTACTTGCGTCCTGTTTTTTGGTTAATTCATTCTTTTATTTTACTTCCGGGCAGCGCCGGGCATAGGCCCTGCTAGTATATAAATATATTGTGTTAGCTAACCGTGTTTTATCTCTTTTATTCAATATTTACGGTTTTGTTTTATTTGAACATTTTTAAATATTTTAACATTTTATTACAATTTAATTGTTAGCGTGAATTCAACACATTAGCGAAACTACGGTCCAGGCTGCTACAAGACAACTAGTAAAGTAGCCATCCCAGGGCGAGTAAAAAATAATTGTCGAACTGAATAGTTTTGCACCACGTTTATCTTGCCTTACGAATATGAAAATCAATATATAATGATACGAAGCATTATGTCTAGAAATCTTATTCCAATTTTGATCAACATCCATTACACGATTTTTATTCTAGAAAATGTTTTAAACTAAAGGCTTAAGCGGTTTAAAGAATAAATTTAAATTCAGGGAATCTTTCTTAATTGGTGTCTATGACTATGGATCAAGTTTAATACATATCTGATGATATTTGGATTTTTAAATGAGAGGTTGTGCTTATATTATACGCCTAGAAAATATGTTAAAATACTCCAAAGAACTTGACATTCTGGGAATATATATTGATTATATATTCCCAGAATTTCAAGTTCTTTGGAGTATTTTAACAATCAATGGTTTCAAATAACTATTGTTCAAATTTCAAAACATCGGAGGAAGCTTTATTTTGACGTAAGCTTCGACAACCTTTTACCTCACGAAATGAAACTAAATATAGCCCAACTTATTTACGCCTAGCACCTGTGTTCCAATATTCATAATGATCGGTTTGCTTTCGAGTGAATCATGGACATACAAATATATATAAATATATACGGATAGTAACTTTATATAAATAAAGATAATTGATTGGTCAGTGGTTATCTCCCCTATTCTTTTAAGGGGCGTGTGGATTGGGAAACATGTAATTATATCAATACTACCATAGTGTTTACGTCGGCCACCCTATATAAATTCAAACGCATGCTACTTCAGCCGCATTTTTGAGTTTTCTAAACTTGGTAGATGTCAGCCTGACTGTATTACGACGGAATTCCACAGAAGACAATTCGCAGGTTTAATACATTCATTCCATCGCGAACAGAGATATAATTGACCCAATGATACTGACGATATATATATATATATATATATATATATATATATATATATATATATATATATATGTGTGTTATTACATATTTATTGTATCATAAGCGCAAGTTTTATTTTTGTGAAATACAATGACCAGATTTATGCAAATGATTTTTATTAAAAACTAATTGTACATAACTGACATAGCCCGGGAAACTTTTTTTATTTATACATTTATCTCTCTTCCTTAAAGTATACCGTGCTTTATTAATAACTAAATTATGTTTTATTAAATCTCGGCATTTTTCTTACCATAGCGACATCAGATTCATTTGTGTAATGTTTGATACGGTAGTAGGAGCATAAAGTGTCTTAGCGTATTATTATTCAAATGTATTTATTTAAAAGTGTACTGTTATAATCGTAGAAACAACATAATATGATTTTGGAACAATTCATTTTAAAATTTGTAAAGTCGGAATTGCTTATCTTAGCAACATCCTATTAACCACCATTCACAATTTCTTTTATTTATAAATGTATGTAAAAGGCGATAACGCACGTATGAACATAACATATATAAGCGTATTATTACATATATCTAAGAATTATAGTTACGAATTGCAAGTATAATATGTAATTACTGATTTTTTAAATTTAATTAGTAACACTACACTATCATACGCTGAGTCTATAGCTAGTTTATGAAAATAATGAATTTCACACTTACAGATTACTTCAATGACCATATAAGTAAAATGAATACGATACTTTTTCAAATGAAATATTATCATCTGCTACTAATGGACATTTGGCATCTGCCCGTCTGAACTCGAAACTATACTATTACTTCCATTACTATTGTAATATTGCACAATTGAAGTATGTTTCAATGTTAAATACAGTTAACTATACTGTTTCAAACTAACGTACAATCTTTCAACGCGTAATTCATTTTTTATACTGACGTGTCACTATCAAGGCCCGGGACTACTCGAGCATAAGGTTTAAAAAGATTGCTTGTTGGACGATGATCGCCGCAATGTGAGGGTTGGAAACAGTGGGCGTACTGGGCAGAAGATTACTTAAGATGCCGAGTTTCCAAGACGACAGCTCGACAAGTATTTGTTTACATTACACTTGAAGACGACAATGCTCTAGTCGGTTGGGTAACAGACTTGTGGTATCTTGTTCGACAGAAAGGATGTTTTAAGAAAAAAATGTCTCATGGAAGTTCCGTTTAGTTTTGGGTACAGAGAGAGAGAGAGGGGGAAGGTTATTTGCTGTGGTTGTAGCTAGACGAGTATTTGATGTGTATGTTATACAGAGGGGCCTATGATTCAAGCTCAGTCGAGAACCTACCATGAACATAACGATGTTCTGTTGTCATGAGAGAATCCTCATAGACATTTCGTCCTCATTTTAGGAGTAGTCTAGTATCTGTCTTGTCGAGACAATCCCCCCAGGTATTTCCCCGTTATTACCTAGTGTAGTATATTTTCATTCATCATGATACCATCATCTCAAGCATATTTTCCTCATTTTTGGTGTTGCAGCGTATTATCTGTTCTATGGCTATAATATCATTCAGAGGTGTTGTGTAATATATGTTCTTTCGTCATAATATCAACTTCTCAGGCTAGCAACAATGTTCGACCGGGGGAGCATATTATTGCAATTTTAAATGATGTTATTTTCATGTAACAAATACTTTAAAAATATATAATTTCAATTTGAATATTTATGCCAATTTAAAACTTCGTCTATTTTAATTTGAGTTATCCAAACGTTTTGCGCTCTAGATATTTTCGAAATGAATGTGACGGATTAAAAGATTAAGCACTCACTTTAAAGATTACTTTGTTTGATGTTATCATCTGGTGTCACCGATTCCAGAGATTAGCGGGCTTATCTGGTTTGGTCGGATTAGTTTAAAAGGATTAGATGACGCATAAATACAAGAGAAGTGAAAATATATTTTTAGTGTGTGACTCTACTAAGACTCATCAGCGTTTGGATAATTAATATTGACAGTAACGAACTAACGATAAAGTCTTACTGATCTTAGTCCATATCAAGTAAGGTATGTTTATATGTTGATACATCTGTATGTACAGGATTCACTCGGAAACTAATTAACCGATCATGATGAACTTTGAGAAACAGCTCTTTGGTTTAAGACGTCCAAATGTTGGCGATATTAAGTTTACTTTAGTTTTATGTAAATAAAGTTAAAAAGGGGGGGTGAACGCCCTTCTCGAAACTTCAGATACTTCTGATCTTTGTGATATTTTAGCAATAATTATGAGACACTAATTAATAAATAGTACCCAAACTTCAGTTTTGTTTGGGGTATTTTTGAAAAGTGTTAGGGGGCATAATATGGGAACAGCAACGTACTTGATTATTAAAATATTTCAGATTTTCATTGGATGTTATCGATAGTCGTTATCGTTAGACACCAGTTAAGCAAGATTCGTCGGATTTCAATTCATTTTAAAACGCCTTAAGCTTAAGCCTAACATTTTCGACATTTTCTAGAATAAAGATAATGTAGTGGATGTTTATCAACATTTGAATAATGATTGTAAGCATAAAGTTTAATATCATTATTGCAAAACTATTTCAATCGGAGAATTAATTTTACCGCACGATTTTAAAACACATACCTAATCGTGTTATATATATATATATATATATATATATATATATATATATACATATATATATATATATATATATATATATATATACATGTATATATATATGTATATATATATATATATTTCAGAGGAAAATTTTATATATATATATATATATTTCAGAGAAACATTTTTTTTTTATATATAGATATTTCAGAGGAAAATATTTTTTCATCTGGTTAGTACACATAGTTGTTCTGACAAGTATTCCGATGGGTGGTTTTCTGTTTTACACGGTGCAAGGTCGAACTACCATCTCAACATTATTGAGGCGTTAGTTATTAACAATTCTCGACCTGGCCTGTGTAGACAAACTATTTTGAAGCATCAGTTGGAGATCTTTAATGATTCAAATCAATCATAACGTTACTTTACTTTTTCTTTTTTTCTTCTCTTAATCGTTATCTCCAACTTAAACAATTTTCCCCTCATATCTCATTCGATTTTCTTAGTTTTTAATTTATCATTCTGACGTTTCCTCTTGGAGGGTCAGACGATAAAGCTTTAAGGAAAATTTAAGAAATGTTCTTCTTTTTCCCACCCGCTTGTTTTATTGATTAAAAAAAAATGTTTCCTCTGAAATTTATCCTATGATTTTGTTGTACGCGAAATTACTTATATATATATATATATATATATATATATATATATATATATATATATATATATATATATATATTAAGCGGTCGCCTTACTCCGTATTACTTAGTAATTAGATAAGTAAATAGTGATGAACGCCATATAATCAGAGATAGAACCAACGGAACGGAATTTAAATAAAGGAGAAGCTTCTCCAGCAAAATTTAAGGTAGACACAAGTCGCATCTGTGAACCAGATCGATAGAAATTTACCCCCTTTCACTGACCTAGTCATTCTAACTTGTGAAGCTCTCCATATTGGATCAGAAGTTATCTATGTCTAATGGGGGCCATTCAACGCATTGAGAACGTGAATATGTCGATCAAAATCGTCTATGGCAAGACGGGACAAGACAATCGACCTAATATGGAGAGGACGACCATAAGATTAACACTTCTCTTCGAACCTGATCTTCGAAAAAATAAATTAAAAAAATTGTTCGACATAAAGAAATGATAATTCAAAAATCGAAATATTCGCCTGGAATATATGCATGAGACTAAATATTTCATGAGTGTATTGTATTTTCTCTATTATATGCTAATAGAAGTTTCGCTTGGCGTACTTCTTTTGTAGGGTCTCAAAAATCATGTTACCACTTAGACCATCATCTACATAAAAAGTATTTCCTTAATCGAGAATAGCACATTAACAGTGTTGCATTCTGTTTACCTTCGAGTATCTCTTTTCGTTGTAGCCCAAGTTGACAATGCATGCGGGCTGTTCTGCCCCGTGGCGGTCGTTCCATAACCATTTCCATCGATGTAAGCCTAGTTGCTGACAATTTAACCCCTCAAAACATATAACGGCCCAGATAAAAAAAACGCTGTTAACAAACACCGAAAATAGTTTTTACAGTTTTTCATTTTTTAATTCATCACTTCTTTAATTCTTCACTTGTATATGGCCCCCCGTTTTGGACTTTATTAAGCTTTTAAAATCTCACATATCTTTGCCTCACACAACATTTAGACGATTTTAATTTAACAGTGTTTAGCAAATAACGTATACAAACAAGAGTGATACAGGACAATCCGTTTTCTTTACGAGATGATAACAAAGCTAAAGATAGTCGGAAGGTTAACACCGTCTGATCTTGAAACCAATGGTACTGATGTTGTACTGATTTTCTGTACCAAATAATAAATAAATATTTTGCTTTAAATTTTGATTTTCTAAATCCATCTAGCATTCTGCTGGAGTTATTTCCAGTTATATATATATATATATATATATATATATAAGAGAGAGAGATATATTAACTTATCAATAAACAAAACATCCCCCGCCGATTTGAGGTTTCGTTGCGAACTGAGGTAGGTCTTCTCTTTACCATTTACGTATCCAGGGCATCATGAAGATATCGATGTTTTCGATTGTCTGTGGAGTGTATACACCGTTATACACCCGTTGTAGTCGTCGGCGGGAACACATATATTTGATCGCCTGTGCATACAATCACTCAGACGCCGACGTTTAGTTTTTTTAATAAATATTTTATTAATACATGAGACTCGTAACATTCACAAACATGGCGAGAAATTGCTTGACTTTAAAAAGTGTGGGCTGCCCTTCGAAGACAAAGAAAGATAGACAGACAAATCGATAAACAGCTTGTTTTCTTGCACATAGTTAACTCATACGCAATCGCCCTTGACCTCACTGGGGATCTTCTAGGATCAGCCACGTTTCACATCTGTCTTGTTGAGTTGTCATCTTCCGAAAGCCACGTGGTTTCTAGAGCTTCCGTTAACTAAAAGTTAACTTCTGTCCTATCATCCGTCAATCCATCCTACATTCAACTGACGGTGTTTCTTTATGTCGCATCTATACTAATACTAAATTTTCTTGTAAGTTCCTATGTCAGTTATTCATCCAGATGAGCATTAAAACCCTGAATTATAATACAACAACTTACATGCTACCGCATTCTCTCGCAAACTACAATGATTCAGTTACTATTTCAGAATACTCATCTCTAACTATTGGAATTATGTTTTACCGACCGAAGACAAGTATCTATCAGCTATATTATACTGTTTAACACAAACGGTTTTGAAATAAACACAACTGATATAATTCTGTTTTTTTTCGGATACTATTCAACTTAGTTATATAAAATTGATTATGAAAAGCATTTTGCAATACGGCTACTTCTAACTAAACCAGTTCCTTGCTGGTAACTATAACTGCATTATTCAGACTATTTTAAATCGGTTCCTTGAGCGGTGTTCGTACAGTACCTGGGTTTGTCAGTTTCCATCTTTACTTTACTCCTGCCGCTCTATAACTAGTACGAATAAAAAATATTTGTGAAATTTTCTGGAAAAAATATGTTGTTCAGTATTTGTATTAGAGAATAATTAATAACGATGAATGTATTTTCATTTTGTTTTTATTCGCAAAAACACAAATAAAACTTTTTTTCAGCAAAAATAATTCGATTTGAACGCACGTTCAATACCTTTTATGGAATATACAAAAAAGATACCGAATTAAAAAGTTTTTTTTTATGTTAAGCTATGTTAATTTCTCTAACTTTTGAAAACAAGTATTCAGTTTTAAAATGTGTTTCACTCGTTAGATTCGAACTCTGGTTTTAAACATCGTAAAACCACTGCCTTAGTAATGCGTACTCCGCCTAATCCTTTTTTGTTAACTAATTACTTGTTTTTATTTCCGTACGAAAAGACAAACTCGATAAACGGCATAACTTTTAATAGTATATAGATGTGAACTACGCATTTAACAGTGACTAAGTTAAGAATTACTTTTATAGAAGGTTACCAAGTGAATATCCATTTTTAGAAGAACAGTTCAAAGTCGACGTTTTAAATGTATATTTGGTTCACTTTATCGTCAACCCATGAATTAAAATTAATTACGAGTTTCTTCAACAATTGTAAAAGCCACACAGTATGGCGGGAAAATATTAATGGAAAATGGCGAAACATTGTATTCAAATAGTCATTGCTACTGTTGAAGCCATGAATTAAATGAAGTGTGCAGGCTGCGGTTTCACATTTAATATAAGTAAACTTATATATATATATATATATATATATATATATATATATATATGTATATGTATATTTATGTATATATATACATATACTATAATATATAATTTTTAATATATGTGTATGTTTTTATTAATATAATAGCTATATAATATACTTTGTAAATATTTTATCTATTTCATTTATTTTCTATTATTATTATTATTATAATTATAATTATTATTATTATTATTATTATTATTATTATTATTATTATTATTATTATTATTATTATTATTATTATTTTTAATTAGTTTTCTACTTTGTTCTGTATCCTATGTATATTTATTACTATTATTAGTGTTAATCTTACAAATGATGCAGTGTGAAAGTGTCTGATAAGAAGTATTATTTCCCATATTGACTGGATATATGTGTGTTTTCTAAATACTAAAATTTGATGTTTGCTTGACTTTTTTATGTGCTTTGATGAAAAGGAACGGATGTTGTATCATCTAAAATATAATACAACATACAATATTCCGAATTGTTTTAGGAAGGATCGTACCCCAAATATTCGGTTCGTTTTTATTCTTGAACTGATATAAATATTGTTCTAATTTTGTTTATCCCAACTTACTTTATATATGTATATATATATATATACATATATATATATATATATATATATATATATATATATATATATATATATGTTGTGAAGTTGTTCCACAGTAAATAATAAATAAAGGAAGTCAAGTCGAGGGTTGGTTTAACAAGTGTATTAACAAAGTAAGAAAGTGACTAGCTCTTGGCTAGACAGTTAGAAGACTGTGCTTTGTCTTCTGTGTCTCTGGTGACTCGCACTATTTATAGTGACAACCGATGTAATTTCTCCTGTGTAAGAACGGCCGGTGTAACAATATATATATATATATAGTTAATAGTTACATGTTAACACTTTATTTTGATGTTGAATAAAATATATAGACTTATTATTATTCGTCATTTTTTGTTCTGGCTGTCTGCAGCATAGTACTTTTTAGGTTAGAGGCGACACTGTAATACTTTTATACTTACCTAGCACAGTTGTAGTATATGTGTTCTCACTAGTCGGGGATAATTTCCCGACATTAGTTCGACAGTGACTTTGTTTCTGTTGGGATGATGGATGTTCCTGTGAGGTTTCAAGGGTCTATAGACCCAAGCTTTACATACTCCTTGAGAAAGGGGTTTGCTTATTACAAAACGCCTGTGGCACCCCTTGTTGGTGGTATTCTGACGGGGTTGCTGGATTTTATTTTGTAACTCAAAGCGAACTAATGATATATTTTAAACCCCACACCTGTACTATTTTCTAACCTTCTTGCGAGAAGGTATACAACATACTTCATATGTATAAGCTCGAAATAACAACAAACTACTCTACACATTTACAAATATATATAACTAGGTTTAAGCATCAGAATAAAACTACAACTATAAAGCAGATCCTATATTTCGGCCGGTACAAACGACTTTAATCATGTAATGCTAAACCAAATCAGTTAGTTAGTTTAAATCAAATTACGTAACCCTCACATTAGTTCCTTTCAACTTGAGTGACGGGCTAATAGCACTAGAGTTAGTTAATGTGGCGTCATTAACCTTTGGCCGTCTTCAAGAAACGCAAACGCTGACGAAGTTCCACCCCCTTGAATAAGATTGGTGTGGTCGAACGTCTTCGGCGACTGCGTCGTACCTCACTCATGTTGAGATAATCGATCTAGAGTTACGGTCTCGCGTCGAATCGTGTGCAGTTTATCAACCGGTGGGGGGGGGGTGAAATGTTTTATGAAAAAATACAAAACGAAAAAGTCAATTCAGAGTATTGATAATACAAAAATGTTCCTAATTCTAGACATAAGAATATATATTTTTAAAACTTGCATTTACAGGGACACAAAGTCTTTGGCTGAGAATGGGCTCTGTGCTTCTGGTTTTGGACAGAGCTTGGGTGCCAACTTCGACTCGTTAAGTCAATAGACAGCCGACGTGAAAAGCGTTTCGTCTCCGGCTTTAGAAAGCAATTCATTCGGGAGGGGGGAGGGCAAACAAGTTAACTTCTCAAATCTCTTCAAATCTTTCTCTGAATAAGCTCTATTAATTGTCGCTCGTGACACCTTATGTATCGAGACTTCCATTTCCAAAGCTGCTTACTAATATCAGTCTGCCTCGAAGGCTGGACACTCCTTATTACTAACTCTCTCTCTCTCTCTCTCTCTCTCTCTCTCGACATTTCCGAAAAACTTTAGCGTATTCTCCCGTGTCCTTACTGTATCACTTGTCACATATCGATCCTGTACTAATCCTGAAATCATGACAGCTCAGACCTATTCTGGTCTTTACAGCTGCAAAACCCGACAATCCTAATTCCAAATAATATCTCACCAGAGCACAGAATTCAACCAATATGTATTTCCGTAAAATAAGAAATGTAATTCTTATTTTATTCTCGATGGGTGTCAAATAATATATACTAGTACGTTAATCAGTCAAAAAATTTCGAAGGGCCCCACTACTCCGTTATATATGTTCAGCTTTATAGTGTTTGTCTTTTTATTTCTTTTAGTGACTTGCCATGTTTATCCACTATTCTATCTACTAAACATTGCATTTTGTTTGAAATTTAATTACACATTTAAAACTCCTTCAGATGTGTTTAGATAATTATTAACGAGTTGCATTGATCTAGATTATTTGTGTTACACTTTCTCTTGTTTCTTCATCCTCGAAATCATATATGCTATAGTGTCCCTTTGTTCTGTCTTGATTTAGAATGTGTTGCTTTTCCTTTGTTCCATCCTCCACGCAGCTATATTAATTCTTCAACGTTACCTTTCGTTTCCTCGTTGTGCGTATGCACTCATATCGTTATAGAAAATGAATAATGATCAGACAGATTCAAGAAATGACGGTGTACTGATAGATAAATATTAAGTATTTACAAATACAATTAAAACGTCTTCATGAAGGAGAGAGCACGAATATTATCCTAAGTCATTATTAGATAGATAGATAAGTAGATAGATAGATCAGTAGATTAATAGATATAGATCAGCGCCCATCACTGCGTGTTATTCTTAACAGTTTTCTCGTCGTTACGAGATTTTGTCACCGACCGTTCACTTCGAGCTTCCAAGCGAGTGCACTCAAAATCTCCGTTTCTTATATATTTAGTCGCACTTGACGTCATATCCGTGGGCCCTTCTAGCGCATATCTCTTCCAACCTCTCTCTCCTCTGACCCGACCTGTCAACTCTCCTATTGATGACAGGTCATTCTCAATACATGTTTTCAATTTCTTTTGTGTCACACAAAGCATAGCCACTTGGATACGCACTGAATCCCCTGTGCTAAAATCCCCACTAGCAAAAGTACTCACCTGTTATATAACAAAAGTTGAATTCAGAAATATAAATGCCATGTTGCAAGATGTGATATATTTTTTATTTAGTTTGTTGGACAAACATGTCAGAGAACTTATTTAACAGTTATTGTTTCCTAATGGACAACATTCACTTAAAATTTAAATCTAGGTTTTATTTTTATTTGGCTTTTTAAGAAAACTTCAGCCAACTTTAATCCAATTCTCATAAGTTGCCTTTTTTCTCCCTTTATTAACAGGAAATGGCAACTTTGATGAATGTAAATCAATGGTTGATCGCATTTCGTGAATAGACACTAATTTGGATCTTTTTTTAAAGAAAATATTTTAAGCGGATTTCTGAGTTAAAGATAAGGCTAAACAATTCGATTTGAACAGCAATTTTTAATGCATTCGAATACATCTCGTTTTTTGAACGTACGTGAAATGGAGAATCGCTTTGTGTAAACTAAGCCGCTTTAGAAAATCTGATATTTTAAGCAAATTTTAACTCCTTTGAATAGCTGACTCAAGATTAGTAATTGTGAATTGAAAAGACACGTAGATATTCCTATTTACTTGCCCTCTCAGAAAGGCAGATTTAGACACGAAGTCGCGTTTAAATATAGAGAAAATTGGTGGATTGGAACAAAAATCAAAATGTCCTTAGTTGAAAAGTAATTCTCTTTCAATTACGAGCACAATAAACACTAAGTGTAGCATCAGAAAATACACAAAGCTTTGCTCCTAGCCAAAGGCAAGCAACTAAGGTAGAGATTTCAAAGATATTAAACGTGGTCATTCAATAGACGGTTACTGACATTATAATAGACGTGTAGATAAATAGATAACTGGTATCAGGCCGTTTCAACCGTCCCCACAAATTGGGAATACGTTCTCTTTCTATCTCTCTTTACTTATCATTAATGAATACGAATCTATATATATTTGAAAAATCAGAAGTGTACTTGATTAAAATGAAATTTTAGCAAATATAAAAATAGGTTGATGAAAAATATAAAACCTGTTATTGACCGACCAAGATAGTCTTAGACGGGTATATTTGTGACGACACCACTCTCTACTCTCGTCATGTTGGCAAAACGGACACAAACATATCCGAGGTAATGGCTTAATCCTTAGAAAGTGACCTCCAGTCTGTAATGGAATGGAGCCGTAAATAGATGGTACCATTTTATGCCGCAAAGACAAAACTCCTTTCCTTCAATAACTACAAGAAACCTCTTCAACTACCGATTGGCATGGCAAATAACACCCCAATTGAGAGTTCAACGTTAAAACGCCCCAGTCTAACATTCACAGGTAACAATAATTTTAACAAATACATTGAATACATTGCCAAGGTTTTTCAAACAATGTGGGCTCCCTCTACCTGACATCATCGTATATATCTACAATGCCCCCATCGGCCCATACATGGAGTATTGTTGCCTCATCTGGCTTGGTGCATCATCCACTAGTCTCTCCCTCTTAGACAAAGTCTAAAAGAGAGTCGTCAACTAAATAGGACTCACTATTTACCAAGCTCCAGCTCTTGTCTCAAAACCGCAATGTTTCATTTCTGTGCTTGTTTTACAAGTACTTCAATGGATTGTGGTCCGATGAACTTGTCGTCCTAGTGCCCCTTCAGCGTAAATACACTAGACGAACCCGACAATCAGCTAAGTCCAATTCATCCACTGTGTAGGTCTCTAGCTGCCAGATAGCCTTATCATCGAATAGGTTTTGTCTTCGTGCTGCCGGCCTCTAGAACTCCCTCACTGATCCCTGTTTACCCGAATGTACTGACGTGCATAAATTTAAAACTAATGTAAACATACATTTCAATGCCAAGCTCACAACTTAGGAGGACCCCCAAATCTTTCTCCCTTATTCCCAGTAGCCCCTTGCGTCTACAGTGGTGCCCTGCCTAGTTTGGTGTGAACTATAATACACAATATAAAAATAAAGAACCTGTTTGGAGACGTAAAGAAAATTACTTTATGAAAATATAAGTAGAAGTAGAAACTTCTAAGAATTTATGACAAAATAGTTGTCCGGAAATTGTTCTGGAATTGATTAAATCTATTACTAATAAAGATTACATATGTGTCTGTGTACAGCCGCAACTATACTTTTACATGTTTTATAATAGAGATGTGACATCTTTGTCTGAAGCAAAACTTATACTCTAACTTGAATTAATAATTGGGTTTTGACATCTGTCTGAAGCCGAAACTATACTTCTGGTTCTATTAATAATGGAGATTTGACATCTGTATCTCTGAAGCCGAAACTATACGATTATTTACGTTTAATGCTCCATTCAGGGGTAGTGTATTATATGTCCTGTGATCATCATACTACCCTCCCAGGCATTACATCTTTATTTTATATGAGGTAGGGTAGTATATTTTCTTGTGTCATGATAAATTCCTCCGTGGAGTTACCTTCTTTCTGGGAGGAGAGCGGTGCAGCATCTGTTTTGTTCTCATGATACCTTCCTTCCAGATATTATCTCTTACATTTTCTGAGGGAACTTCGTGTAGTTTATGTTTTGTTGTTATGAGACAATCTTCCCAGACGTTTCGCCTGATTATTTCCATCTGGAAATGAAAGACAAGCGTTTCTGTGTAGCTCACTCACCATGAGTGTATTTTAGTTCTGCTACTAATCTCTATTCATTTATTGATCACTGTTGAATAAATACTGCGACATATATACGTAGTATTAGTCATGTTATAATATAAGTATATATATCAAACAGAAGAGTGTATTTGTATATAAAGGTGAGTCAGAAGTAATCGAGCACAACATATACTCATCCGTCTCTTAGATTCTAGACTCCTCAGTGGGACTTGACGTAGCTAATTCATGAACATAATTATATACCTTAAATGAACTTTTGTGAAAAATTGACGACGCTTATAAACGATAATATTTTTACGGAAGATAATTGTATTACGCTAAGTAGAATCCATTATTACACTTGCTAAAGAGCTCAACCCTATAAGCACCAGCATATATATATATATATATATATATATATATATATATATATATATAGTGTTTTATTATAATTGTTCACTTCCTAAGTAGTACATATTAATGCAGAATATTGCATTATTAGTTGCCCTGAACTTTAGAGGACGTATTTTTATTAATGTTGAATGTACATTAAAGTAATCCATGGAAACGTATACAAGGATCAAACCTTCGATGTTGATGTCAATAGTCTGGCGTTTTACCCTCGTGTTATGACACCATGACTAGAAATATGTACGATTTTATCACCTAAATATTTAATGCATTCTTTTTTATTGTTTTATTGGTGATTTTAGTCATACTTTTAATTTACGGTCCCATAATAAACCGAGTGTTAATCGTGTGCATTCGTAGTCCTAATTTTAATCGTAATTTCCGTACTTTAATATTTCGAGTCGTAATAAATTCAATTTTTAAACGTATAACATTCATAATCTTAATTTTAATCCAAATTTTCGCATTGTAACATAATTCTAAAATTCTTATAATTATACTTTTAAACGTGCACATTTATGTTTTAAACATGATCATGTGTAATCCCCCTTTTAAATCGAGAATTAACTTCTTGAAGAGATAAGAAATGTATTTTTATTTTTGTACTTTGACTCTATATATTTTTATACTTCGCAAATGCCACAACCCTATTTTAATAAATAACATAATCACCCCTTCCCATCCTCCCTATATTATAGAGAACAATCAGTAAATAGAATATCTGTATAATTATTTTTTATATTTCATTTTAAAATTATTTTTATATATATAAAGGTGTTACATTCTCTCATTTAGGTTTGAATTGCGGTTGGAAACACATCCAAGGTCGAAATGAGTTATAATGTGTACAACCCGAATGTATATCTAGTCTATTTCAACCTCAGAACTTATTCATGCTCTGTTTAAACGGATATAGAGCTCTGTGATTCGAATTCCTATCGAAACTATTCGAACCTGCACTATATATATATATATATATATATATATATATATATATATATATATATATATATATAATTAATTAGGAAATATTAAACCTTAAATATATTTACAACTTCTTAATTGGGAAAAATTAAACCCTAATTTAGATTAAACTTCTTGATTGGGCAAACCAAACCTTAAATTAAACTTCCTAATCTGATAAAATTACATCTTAAATCAAACTATTAAATTATTAAGTTCTAATTATTTTGATAACTTCGTAATTGGGAAAATTAAATCTTAATTGGAAAAAATTAAACCTTAGGGCAAGTTAAACTTTTCAATTGGGGAAAGTTAAACCTTGAGTTGGAATTCCTGGGCTCATAGGATTGCATCTTAAATTAAACTATTAAACACTTTAATAATTTCTAACCTGATAAAATTAAATCTTGAATTAAACTATAAAATTATTGGAATTTAATAACTTCGTAATTTTTAATTTCATAAATATTCTAGATTATTTGATAGGCCGAGATTTGTGAAATCGGTTTTTACTGTAAGCTAGATTTTAAGTAATAATTTTGGATGTGTACGTGATCACACGATCTGACCTATATTTCCTAACTCCCTTCTCTTTTTCTTTTTCTTTTTGTTTTAACTTCTTAGCACCTTCCCCTTTGACATAGAATATTCTCACTCGACCCAGACAGGGAACATCTAATCTGGGTGGGGTGGATGGCGGGGTTGTATGTTGCTTTCTTTCTTGAGCCCGTCAAACAGGAAGTAACACAGACATAATTTCAGATCCATTAAAGTCATTCTGAGATGTAGACAATTAAATATCGCCTTTTGCTCGTTAGGGATTTGTCATTTCTGGTTGAATTTCTGGGGAGAGAAGATTACTTATTTTTTTCGCTCTGCTGGCAAGATGTGATGGGGATTCAGTCTTATTTTGCTCAATTCGGATTTAACGGGTTCTCTAATTAAACAACGAACTTTGATTTGACTTGGGTTGCACATGTCGGGATTTCGGAACTTTGATTGGACTTTTTGTATTATTTGATTTATTTATCATTAACATTGAATATGGACACATTTCGCGACTGGATAACTTTGCCGGCTCCTTCAATTTCACGTATATGGACTGCTGTTTATAACTTGGAGTAATGTCTTTCCTGATTATGCTTCTCAATTTGTATGACCTGGATGGACTGTATGGATTAAACAAAAAGTATGTTTTTGGGTTGATATGTTTGATGTTATGTATTTTTATGTATTTGTGTATATAATTTTATATATTTTCAAAGCATAATTTTATTACCTGTAGTAGTATAACTGCGGTAATGGTCCTCTGAAGAGAAGAATTATCTTTGAAAACTCATGAGCTAAGTACTTAAGGATCCTTTGCCTGAACTTTGAATTCTAATAAAATTTGATTGACACCTTATTTTATTACTTCATTTTATATTATAATATATATATATATATATATATATATATATATATATATATATATATATATATATAGGGTGGCGCAAAAGTTACGCATTAGTTTGAACCAGTAACAACTTTCACATTTAATCAAATGTTCTCCTTATTTTTCAGAATATTACAGATATAAACATTAATAATTTATCATGGAAAAATATAGCACTGAACAACGAACCAAAATTATCGAATTTTACTTCGGAAACCATCGTTCAATAATCTTAACCCAAAAAGCCTATCGTCGGCATAATAATGTCAGATAATCTCCCAGTCAGACCACAATTGATCGTCTTGTGGTCCGATTTCGGCAGCAGGCTTCAGTGAGTGATCTTCCACGATCTGGCAGACCACGTTCAGTACGGACAGCGGAAAATGTAGCACTCGTTGAGGATAGCATTGCTGAAAATCCAGACACCTTAACTCGAAGACGAACCACTCAGATTGGGATGTCCAGAAGGTCACTTCAAAGAATTTTGCGTGAATTGCATCTGTTTCTATACAAAATTTAATTGGTACAGGCATTACAACCCACAGATTTGCAATTACGCGTAGCTTATACTGTTCACATTCAGCAATTAGCCAGAGAAAAAAATGAGTTCATCCATAAGCTGATAATGAGCGACGAAACCCATTTTCATCTGAACGGGTTCGTAAATAAGCAAAACTGCAGAATATGGGCCATTGAAAATCCAAGAACCGTTCATCAGCGTGAATTACATCCACTAAAATGAACCGTATGGTGTGGTGTTACCTCGGAAAGAGTGATCGGTCCATATTTCTTTGAAGACGAAGATGTCGCGGTGACCATGACTGCACAGCGATATAAACAAATAATTGAACATTTTTTAAGATCAGCTGTTCAGAACAACCCAGAAATGTAGTTCCAACGAGATGGAGCTACTGCCCACACTGCTCGACAAAGTATGGCGCTCTTAAGGGGATTGTTTGGCGAGCGCTTAATTAGCAGATTTTCTGTTTTTAACTGGCCTTCACATTCACCTGATTTAACAGCCCCTGACCTTTCCCTTTGCGGTTATCTTAAGGAAAAGGTATATGTGAACAAGCCTACAACGATTCAAGAGCTTAAAAACAATATCAGACATGAAATCCAAGAACTAGAGCCAGTTATTCTAAGGACTGTAATGGAAAATGTCCTAACTATAGCCCGTCTTTGTGAGGCCGAAAATGGTGCCCATTTAAAGGATATTATTTTTAAAACCTACTGCAACAAAATTACCAAGTAATATATATATATATATGGAGAATATTTTGAAAAACCTGGACAACGCATTTCCTTATGTTTTTAACAATAAATTATTCATTTATTCTAAACACTGGAGCACATTAGGTAATATACACCTTAGTCAAAAGTATAGGCATATTTTTTCCTCTTCTTTTTTCGTGTAATCCTTCTTGATTGAGACATATTTATCGCAGTCAAGTTGAAATTCGTCTTGATGTTATCGACCAGTAATGTTGATATGCCGGTGTGTGTAGCATGCGGTTACGTGAATAGGGTAGAATGAAAAGTCCACATATGACAATAATAAGGAGAATATTTTGAAAAACCTGGACAACGCATTTCTTTATGTTTTTTAAAATAAATATAACCGAAAGTGTTAAAGTTTTTAGATAAAATAAATAATTTATTCAAAAAAAAATTAATTTTCTTCAATTGCTTATTTTTGAACTACCGACCTATAATTTTCGTCCCATCTACCAACAAACACGTATAGGAATACATATAAATTAATATAAAAAATTGATGTTTTTTTCGGTGCGGAGATAAAGAATTCGAGGGACTAATAACAATTATGATTTTGGATTGCTCTTTGCAATAATCACGTTGACACATTGGTTTTCACTGAAGTAAAGCGACGTTGAATCTGGCCAATACTAAAATGGGTGACCATTGGAGAATACGATGCGTTGTATATGGATACTTTGCTATAGGGAAAAATAGCGTCACAAACCAGCAGTGCCTAGTGTGGCTACTATGGCAAAAAAGACCTGAATGACTGTCGCCAATAAGGTTGACAAAAATCAGGAAGGGGTCCCTCCTCCAGGAGTGATAAAAAACACTGATGGTGATATATATATATATATATATATATATATATATATATATATATATATATATATATATATATATATATACAACACCTGTATATGCTCTCTTCTTGTCTCGGCATTGTTTCCAGTCGTCTTGTACTACTACTTGCCATTGGAATCAAGCAATGCCGACTCAGGAGAGCGGTTGTTGCGTATTGCGCAACCCTTGTAATTACAAATTCAGGCGCGGGCAGCCCCAGGCGGGGCACTCATACGTCTAAATCGACGGGAGAGTCCATCATATATATATATATATATATATATATATATATATATATATATATATATATATATATATATATAAATATATATATATATATATAAATATATATATATACATATATAAATAAATATATATATATATACATATTATATATATGTATATATATGTATATATATATTTATATATATATGTATATATATATATTTATATATATATGTATATATATATATTTATATATATATGTGTATATATATGTATATATATATTTATGTATATGCGTATATATATGTATATATAAATATTTATGTATATGTGTATATATATGTATATGTATATGTGTATATATATGTATATATATATATTTATGTATATGTATATATATATATATTTATGTATATGTGTATATATATGTATATATATATTTATGTATATGTATATATATATATATATTTATGTATATATATATATTTATATACATGTATATATATGTATATATATAGATGTGTGTGTGTGTATATATATATATATATATATATATATATATATATATGCATATATATGCATACATATATATGTATATAATTATATATATTTATATATATATGTATGTATATACATATGAAATATATTACCCACGGATAGCTGTTTTTTAGTTTCTTTCTTCCTCCTCCTCTCTCTCTCTCTCGCTGTCTTTCTCTCTCTCTCTCTCTCTCTCTTTCTATATATATATATATATATATATATATATATATATATATATATATATATATATATATATATATATATATACACAGGAATAAAAGCAGCAATGCAAATGTACAGATGAGAAAAAATGTGTTAAAATGACAGAAGAGACAAAATAAATACCATACGTATATCTACCAAGTGAAAAGCAATAGAAAGAAAGAGAGAAATTACAGTTTTTCGGAGGGAGCTCTTTGTTTTGTTTTGATTTTAAATTACAAGCTTGATTGCATTTTTTGTGTGTAGATCTGTACCTTCTCTAAATGGGCGTGGTGTAGCAGGCATCGATAGCTGAGAAACCGATAAAATAATAATAGTCAAATTATACACTAGTTTACCTACATTGGAAAATAGGGTATTTAGTGATTAAGTCTGGTTTTAATGTAAGTTTGTTTTACCGAGTCTTAAAAGAGAATCAGTCTGTTAAGGTCAGGTTTGGGTGTCTTTCTCTTTTTTCTGAGTGGCCATTGAGGGCCGCTAGCAGGACGGAAACTTTGTTCGTGCGCGACAAAGAGATTGACCATCGAGTGGATGAGTGTCACGCAAAACAATTTCCGTTGTATAACCGGGGCGGATGTTGCTCCGTTTTTAGTAAATTAAGTATGCGTGGCAATAGGTGTCGACATCAGTCGTAAGAATATTTTAAACTTCCAGAGAAATGTCATCTGTGGTCGACGCGAAATTCCAGTTGGTGTGAGATTAAAATAATGATGATAAAAATAACTATAATAAAAGTGTCTCTATTTTTTTTAACTTTCGGATTTTAATGGTAATTATTTGAAGATAATTATCGAATATCGGGAATAGGAATGTTAGATATTGACCAGGTAGACCTTCTAGTATATATTTTATTTAGTTGATAATAACAATAAATGGATCCGTTATGGGGTTAGCGGAAGTCAACTCACTGAACATTGGTTTAAAAATTGCTTAGGCTGTACAATGTATTCAAAACGGATATGATATCACATGGCTCAAATACAGAGGGTGATTTTCGAGGCACGCGAGGCGCTTGGACGTGTAATTTCATGGACCTTATAAATGACCCACTGTATTTCATAAATGTTTTCCTTAGTTAGACTTTTTGAATGTATGACTAGGAAGCTTCAATTACAGTACGACTTTCCCTTTTAGTCTGTGAAAATCACAGTAGAGCGGGTACGAGAAAAAACAACAGCCAAGGTATAAATACCCATTGTAGAGTTTGGTTGCTTAATGTATGACACAGGATTGAGTACGCAAAAAAATAGTGTTTGTCACAGTCAGTCACTTTTCAGGAATTTTGAATTAAGTTCTTTATTTTTTCCGAGTTCCTTGTCTCTATAAACATTTGTTATCAATTTCTTATGCGATTCATCAGTGATGGAACGCACATCTATCTCACTCTATATTATCTTTGAAACAAAGCTTGTACTCACTATGCTGCGTAACAACCGATGTTTAAAAAGCAAAGAACGAAAAAAAGAGCATTCTATATCAAGTACATAAAATAAAGCGTTCAGTTTGAAATTCCAGGCAAAATGTAGTGGAAAAGACAGGAGAGTGCAACGGTCGAACGTCGCAGGGCAAATATGTAAATAGTGTAAATGACAAAAATACCTCATATCACAAATATCATCCGATATCGTTACTACGCTTTGTATGAATTTAACGGAAACTAATAATTGTATCCATAACAACGAGAGATTGAAAGAAGCCATAATTATAATCATACCAATATCGTTTTAACGTCAGACAGAAAATTGGATACGTACAATACGAACGTGTCTGCGTCAGATCCCAAAAGCAGCAAACGGAACGAAAACACATTATTTGACTATGAATCGTATTCATATAGTACAATGAGTTTCTAGACAGCTACGCAATTAATTTTGTATGTCTGCTTTGCTTGTAATAAACACTTTCACTCTCCCAGGCTTTGCCTCCCCTCTTTGGGGAGGAGTAAGTTTATTGCTTACTGCCTGATGCGGCCCTACCGGGGAATGCCGACGGGGATGCCCAGGTAATTTTTAATGACCAGAGTGTTCACCTTCTCGGGCGCTGGCTTTTCAAGCCCCACTTACCCGACCCGACCTGACCTTGGGTCGCATTTTACCTTGTAGGAGTAAGATAAATTGGCCTTGTGCCTAACCTGCTGAAGAGGAGGTAAATAATACTAATAATTGTAAACAGTAAAAATGACACGAGTAAATGTTAGACATAGCAGTCAAGACTACGTTCTCCACAATCTGTTCGACAGAATCTTGGTAATGTTTGAGTAAGTGATGACCTTCATTCTGTCGGGCTGAGGTATTGGTGTGTACAATTCAAGGAGGTCAACCCTTTCAAACTTTAACTTTGAAAATGGGTTAATATATTGCTGATCGCATGAGGCAGCTTTGTGGGCCAGAGGAAAGTGCACACCACATTTGTGCGCTAGCTTGTCAATCTCAACCTAAAGACACTGTAGTAGGGAGGAAAATAATATTCGACGGAGGTTTCAGCGCAACTTGTTACATAGTAGGAAATGGCGTTTAATTTAAGATAAATAAAAGGATCAGTTACAAATGTCTAAGCATGTCTTCTAAACAAGAGTGGTTTAGTGAACATATAGTGAGAGTAGCGAGATAAATACATAGAGAACTGAGAGTTGGGTAACTAGTTCAGTTTATAATAAATTACGAGTAATTGCTACGGGAAAATTATTAGAGAGACAGACACGCATGTATTAAAAAATATGTAATAGAAATAATATATAGTAAAACGTCATATGTGGTTAATAAAACCTATGTCACATAAAAATAGTTTCTGGTTATTTCTATACGACATATATAGTAATCTTTCGTTGGTCGTGTCCGACCATGAATGACACTTTCAGATCCAACCAGCTAGTTTTAGTATTTACACAGTCTGGTCAGTAATGCCAATGTCCCGAGGAGCATATGGACTTAACGTAAGCATTTCTTGCTGTGGCTGTGCGGGCCTTGCAGTCTCCGCCATAGTTGCTACAGATGAAAAAGCAGGATGGGTGAGGAAGCTCATCCATCCTGCCTTTTCTATACCCCTTGCACGCTTTTCAGCGGTTTTCGTCTTCATCTTTGCTTCCCCGATGTCAAGCTGTCGTTTGACGTTGCTTTTTCATTGAAACCCGCCAGAGGCAAGGCTTCCGAAGATGACGGATCGATGTCAAGAGTTTTCGTGTCTCTCTTGCAGATATACCTAAAGGAGCGCACATGGTCTCTCTCTCCTTCTTTTAACTCTGCATAAAAGAGATTTTTGGGAATTATTCCATCAGCGATCCCGTGAACGTGATAAAACCATCTCAATAGGCGTTGAGTCAATAGTGTGTACATGGATTTCAAGCCAGCCATTCTAACCACCTCAACATTTGTCTTTTGGTGTTCCCATTTGATACCAAGGATAACACGCTGACTTCTCAAAAGGAATATCTGCAAGGTTTCCTCATGTTTAGCATAGAGTGTCCATGTCTCACTGTCATATAGTAGGATGCTTATAATGCTAGCACTATATACTGACATTTTTGTGCTGACTTTTAGTAAACATTTTCCCAAATTCGACCATTCAGCTTAAGCAAAGTCCCTGCTGCTTTACCAATCCTTTTGTTTATTTCTATATCCAACGAGACAGATCTGAGATGTTTGAGCCAAGATATGAGTAAGCTTCAAGAACACGTAGCTCATAGTCGTCAATTTTGATAGAGTGCTTGTCAGTTGAGCCCTGGGACAGTATTTTGGTATTTGGGAGACTAATGATCAGGCCGAAATCCTTACAGGCAACATAAAAGCGGTTCATAAGAAATTGAAGCTCCTCTTCAGTGTGAGTAGCAATGACTGCATCATCAGCATAGCGCATGCCCTTTATCATGGCTTGATTAACCTAAGTTTTACCTCTGAGTCTGGAAAGTTTAAAGAGGCACCCATCAGATTGTGTCCTAAGAAGGATGCTTTCATTTACATAACTGAAAGCATGCTTCAGAACCATTTAGAAAAAGATCCCAAAGAGGGTTGGAGCCAGAAGACAATATTGGTTCACTCTATTGCAAATGTCAAATCGTTCAGACAGGTCCCCATCAAATTGTACTGCCCCTTTCATATTCTGGTGGAAGGATTTTACGAGACTCAAGACCTTTCGAGGACAACCCATTTTAGAAAGTGCCAAATACAGCCTTTTGCGTCTGACAGTATCAAATGCTTTTGTGAGATCAACAAAAGACATCTGAAACAACGGTATATATATATAAATATATATATATATATATATATATATATATATATATATATATATATATAATGTTCCCTGTAGTTATCTTGAACTTGCCCCAATGAAAATATCATGTTTACTGCCCTGAAGCCACATTGAGACTCAATATATAAACGTTCAGCAACCGCCTGTAACATTACACGTAGTACCGTTGCATAAACCTTGCCCAACATACTTATGATATAGATACCCCTGTAATTGTTACAGTCACTCCGATCACCTTTGTTCTTATAGAGAGTAACAATGTTGGTGTTTCTCAAGTCATGAGGTACTTCACCTACTGCTCAGCTACAACAAAGAATATAATATATGAAGTTCAGGTCTTACACTATTACACTATTTGGTGACATCGAGTGGAATCTTGTGTAAAGATCAGGGTAGTGTTCTTTCCAGCGATCCATCGGCTTCCCTTTGTCAGTAATAACTTGTCTAGAAGAGGGTTTTAAGCGGAAAGAGTTGCTCTGAGTAGGACCTGTAGTAACATTGATGCCCTTATAAATTGCCCTGATGTTGCCTGTGGCAGATGCATTTTTGTATGCGATTGTTAAGCTCCACCCAATATTCATTGTCATATCGCCTAGCCATCTGCTTGGCTTCTTCTATGGCTTGCCTGGGCCCTGCGGAGATTGTGATTGCTTGAGAGTCTGTAGTACTCGGACTGCATCTGTTTTTTTCTGTCTATATAAGGACTTAGTTCCTTGGACCTTGCCTCAAACCAGTCAGTTGACTTAGATTTGTTCATACCAAAGGTAGCAAGAGCACAGCTGATCATTGCTCCTTGCAGAGACTGGCATCGACCGTCAGCCGATTCAGACGAAAATGTGGAATATCCATTCTCAAAAAGGTCCGCAAATAACGACACTAGAACAGGATCTCTATGTTCGCAGTATTCAGACGGGTCTTTCAGTTAAAACAAATATGTTTAATGTTTATGCAACCATCAGTGTAGGAGATGATAATTGCTGTTGGTCAAAGTATTCAGACCCAGATGCAAAAGTCACCTTGGACTCTGCAGGATTGTAGTCAACCCCTCAGCTCCAATCAATTTACATGGGAAAGAAGAGAATGTAAATTCTATATGATGTCGAATCAACGGACATATACAGTAAGTTTAGTCATATAGTATTCAACGCAAGATGTCGGCACTTCGCATTACGGATAGCCTGAAAGTTTATTATTAATTCTCTTAGACGCCTAGTCCTTTTTAAAGTGGCGATAACAATACTTCTTATATGAATAATTATTACTTTTACAGATTACTGAACGTACGATACTTATCTCTCTCTCTCTTTCTATATATATATATATATATATATATATATATATATATATATATATAGATTTTTCACTTATAAAATAGATCATTCAGTGAAGACCGGGGTTGTTCCAATAAAAACAAGCTCGATGATACTCGATTACAGAGTACAGAGCATTAATATGCGATTTTATGAAGGCTTACCAAAGAATTCCTTTCAGGACACCAATGACCACCATTAAATATATTTTTTCTTATAAATATTATTTATTACAAATTCAATGTTTTTTCCTACACGTGTTTCACTACCAAGCAGGTACTTGCTTAGCAGATCATCAGAGAAATTAAATGTCTGGAATAAGGGTTTAAACTGCCGACAATACACAATATGGCGTTGCAATAGTTGAGGTTACTTAAGAAGAGAAGAGGAAAAAATAAAAATAAAAGTTAAAATTAAAAAAACAAGAAAGAACAACGATAAAAAAGAAAGTCTTAGAAAATGCCATAGAAAAGTAGCTCGCGCATTATTTGTGCCACTAAGCCAATAAGCAAATAATCGGTCCCAAATGCATTCAAAAAAGAAAAAGAAAAACCAAAACGGAACAATGTGCGATAATACACTTTCACGTCGGGCGGCACAATTATGTAAAATCCCCCCCCCCCCACAACAAAAAAAAACAAAAATCTAAACCATTAAAGTTACCGCTCACAAGTTACCATTCCAATCCAATGATAGTATGGGAATTCTAAATCTTATTCATCACAAGGAAAAGCAACATAAATGTTCGTCCGGAATGCCAGCGGTCAGACGAGCCTTATTTCAAGGGATGATTTCTTACCCTTCGAAACAAACACACGAAAAGTTGAAGGTCAATCTCGCAGAAACTCTCTTTTATTTTAAGAAAAAATCTTAATTACTAGATAGAAAATATTTATTCAAAATACTGTTTCTAAAAAATTCTATTATTAAAATTATTCTTTATAGAAATTAATTATCTAGTGTCTGGGACGTCATTTTACATTTTGGGAAATATCATTTATTTAATTAACTGCCGATTATTATCGTGTTGTTGGTAAACGAAGCGAAACAAAACTATCCCGCAGAAATTATTTTAAAAAAAATATTCATATATCAAAAATTAAATGTTATTATAAAAAAGTTTTCTACAAAAATCTAGTTATTATTTTAAATAATTTAAAATATTTCCTTTACGGCTGTGTCTGTTTGTAACTCTCTGGGGAGAATATTATTCTATATTCCATGAATAAATATTACTACGGAATATCGTTATCAGAAATCTATTTTCTATTTAAAAAAAACAAAACATTTTTTAATAGACGGGGTTATTTTTTGCCACTTTATGGGAAAATATCACTTTAACTCGTTAAATGACGGGAGACTTTGTTATTACTAATATAAAAAACCCTGTACAAAATACTTTTTATAAAAATCCAATTGTTTCTATTTTTAGAAATTAAGTCCGTGTCGGCATGCATGTTTTTAAAATTATTTTTTCCTTAATTAATTTTCCCCCATATATATATATATATATATATATATATATATATTAAAAGTTCATACCTTTTCTAAATCATCCAAATAAACTTAAAATACAAGGGGTAAGGTAAAACAATATATATATATATATATATATATATATATATATATATATATAATAAATAGGAAATGTGTTATTTTGGAAAGCATTGTTTTTTATGGTAATAAACAATGCTTTCTAGACCAAGAACATTTCCTATTACAAGTTTCACTGCCACGTGCCGTTCTTGACTAAAGAGACTCTCATCCCAAATTTGTTTCAACAACACCGAATTTATAACAGCAAAAACGATATGATGAAACGAAAAAGGTATTTTAATATGTATTTATTTGAAATTCTGATGATGAAGTATGAAATTTCGAGAATTAAATTAAAGAAAAAAAAAGTTAGTAAAACTAAAATGCATTGCATATCGTCCTAATGGCTCATTATTTTTTAATAATTCATGTTATATATATATATATATATATATATATATATATATATATATACAATCTATATATATATATATATATATATACTCCCACAAACAAAGCTTGACTCACACGAGTTATCAGCCTCAACCACCGAGATAATGATTATTCAGTATATTATTAACAAAACAAACAACGTTATATAAAAAATAAAAATAAATAAATAAATAAAAAAACAAATTACTCAGTATATTTACTAACAAAATAAACAGCAACGGTTAAAATAGCAAATAATAATTTATAAAAAAATAAATAAACAGACTTCTGCGGACCTGCTACTAAAAACAAACCGACATTTCCGGCCCCGGCTTTTGGCAAAAAAAAAAAAAAAACACACTCCAACGAGTGGTAGTATTTATTTTATTCTGAGGATGAGGGATACCCTCGAAAATTAAAAAAAAATAATAATAATGAAAAGGACACACTCCAAGCCAACACCACGGTCACGATACACTGGTAAATAAAAAAAAAAAATTTGAAAATTATTGACTTTTCAATATTGTCACTTTGTTTTGTTTTTACGATTCCACGTGTCGTATGTGTCACTTTAACAACGCATTGTTATCGCCTTAAAAAAAATATATATATTATTCTTACACTATACACAATGCTCCAAGCGAACTACAACATTCTTCTCATATATATATATATATATATATATATATATATATATATATATATATATATATATATATATATATATATATATCACATGTACACATATATGCTTTCAAATTAAATACAATTAGCAAACATGTTTTAGTTCACTCCAAGTGTTGCATATCTTTATTTTCTCCCTCATCTGTTGTAGAGGGTGGTGTGTCGTCTAGTGGATGAATCCTATGTTCTTTCCTTCCTGCCGTGAACCACGCCGTCCGTGTCTGTAGCAAAAGCCTCATGACGCACCCCGAAAACAAACTCTTCGTTTAAATTTAATTCATTTAATTACAAGCGTTGTTTTTTCAACTGGAAGTCATTCACTACGTGAGAGAGGGGGAGAGAGCAAATCACTACTTTATCGTAGTGTGTAAACAATGTTTTCTTAACCATAGAGAGGGGGGAATGATTTCTCTCGCTTGTATTCCCTTAAGGGAAATATTTCCCTTATTTTTACATCGTGAATCGCACGTCCTGCTCGGTTCGCCTTTTGAATCAGACTGACGAAAACTCGCTTCTCACGAGAAAGATTGACGTCACAGAGCCTCTCGCAGGTGCAGACTGACCCTTGATCTGGGGTCTCGTCACACGGTAACCTTGTCACGTCTGTTAGCTCTGACTGTGAAGACAAGCCCTATTCTGCACTCGACTGCATCCGCGTTAACTCGCGCAAGTCAAACCAACGATTTTCAACAGATACGTCCATTCCCATGAGGCCATTATCCAACACTAAGATCTATAAACAACTTTCAAAATATATTCCTTCGTATATTAAGTGACAGATAAGTATATAAATGTATTTTCTAAAGATTACAATTATTTTTAAATCACATCTACAATAACGCGTGTACTAATTAGTATTATCAATCATATTATATTAAATTCTTACCTACATACACATGTGTTTCATCTTTTTTCGGGAATAATCATTCGAACCCCAGACTAAAGTAACCTTTAACTTTCCAGTCTAGAGGTCTACCACGTGGCCAACCCAACAGCCACGAAGAAAGTGGAGAAGTAAATTCTAGTTATGTCTATACAAGCGGACGTATTTTTATAGGCTTTCACAACCACGTTTAACGATCCAGACGATCGGAACTAATATATATATATATATATATATATATATATATATATATATATATATATATATATATATATAATAAAATAAAGTAAAAAAGAATCACATAATCACCGATGCAATAATTTATTTCGACCCTACGGCCTTAATCAATCATCAAAGCGAGGTGATTACATTTATAAAAATGAAAAAAGAGGAACTCACACTCAACATTTAAATACACACATAGAGAGGACGACAACATATTTATTACATATCTTGAGAAAGAGGGAACTGTACTATTTAAGTCGTATATTGAGGGGGGAAAGTGACACCATATTTAGTATATTGAGAGAGTGGTAGAGATTGAATGATTTATAACGGAAGAAAATTCAGTGGGGAGGAAAGAGAACAATAAATAAATATAGAGAAGGGGAAATTGTATGAGTTACCACGGAGTGGGTAAGGAAGTTGAGGTATCCTGAAACGGGGTCAGTTTGCCTAGGTCAGCCTGTCTAGGTTCCCCCACCACGACCGCCCAACCCAAATCTCCCTCAAATCGTCTCTGAAGGCCGGAAATTCAAATTGTAAGTCTGGCGACTGATTAGTTAGTTTGGAAGTGGGAGGAAGTAAGAAAAACACTGAAAATAGATTATCAGACAATTAGGTTTAGAGACCATGTCATTAACATATATATATATATATATATATATATATATATATATATATATATATATATATATATATATATATATATATATATATATTTTAATCTAGTCTATATCAATTTAAAATATAGCAATTCAATTTACCCTAAAGTCAAAGCGGTTTCTGAGTAAAGTAATTGCAAGTCCATACATAATTTATTTGATAATATAATTCTTGCTCTGTTTATTACATCGGTCTTTCATACACATATTTCCTTCTGGAATTCATTTCACTCTAAAACTATATATATATATATATATATATATATATATATATATATATATATATATATATATATGTATATATATATATATGGAAATTTAAAAACACCTACCCCAAAATATTATTCAGTTATTCACCATGTTTCGTCTTTATTATAAAACGTCCTCAGTATGATTGTCTGAATAAAACAACACACAAGTACAAAATGTTTTAAATGTGGAGGTGGATGCCAGCTCATAAGCTGCGACCGCTTAAGAACAAATCAAATTATCAGATACAAGTAGATGGTGGCAGTGGCAAACGGGGTTTGGAGTATGAAAGCATTAGGGAGTTGTGGGGTGAGTGGGGGCAAACGTTCGTAGCGTTTCGAATTAATTTAAATTACGAAGTGGGAGAACATACCATATATATTTAGGAGGTTAATATATCAGGACGGTGTAGGAGGGGATGGGTGCGAGGACGGGGGTTTGAGAGGGCAAGTAACATGGTCAGGTGTGGGGAAAGTGTCCACATTTGACACCTTCATGTATATGTATGAGCATACAGACATATATTCATTTAGACATATATATATATATATATATATATATATATATATATATATATATATATATATATATATATACACATACACATACACAAATTACCACGTAAAATCGTACTAAATGTGTGGAAAGCGAAAATACAAAAGGAGAAAAGAAAATGTTAATTGTGTTCTGACGTGATTTGTAACAAGAAGTTGTAAGAATATAAAAGTGCGGTTTCCTCAATTATTTTTAAATAAATGTTGACTGTTGTTGAGTTGATGGGTAAAGAGTTTACGAAAAAAAGACACGGATATATTTATTGATGTATTGATTTATGTGTTGATGTTTTAATTTATTTTTTATTGATTTAATGATTTCTTTTTATTTATTATTTATTTAGTATTTAATTATTCATAAGTATATAACCACACATGCATGCAACATACATACATGTATACATATACACATATACATCCATACGTACACATATGTAAATGATATTTCTTAAAAGTCTTGTTGGAGGGGTGGAAAACGTGAAGTGTGAAGAGAGAAAGAAAGAAAATATGTATTAATTGATATTTAGTAAAGTACTTACGTTGTAGTTTAAGAAATTATATTCTTTACATGTATATATATATATATATATATATATATATATATATATATATATATATATGCATGCATCTATCTGTATATGCATATTCTTTTCATTTTCTTTCATTTGTGTGGGGCAGGGCATTCTTACAAATGCCATACGATCACCCGCTATTTACAGACTCCAACCGATAGCTCTTTTCAGGATTCTGGCTGTTCCCTTGAGTGCAGTTGATTGGATTTCTCTTGCACGTAGTTCACCAGGTATATTTGCCAAATACTTTTTCAAGTTCTTCTTCATGAGTCCAGTGGCTCCTATGATAAGTGGAATGATGGAGATCTCTTTGAGGTTCCAGTTTATTTTCATATCATACATGTATGCCTGCATGGGGGTTGCATGAATGTGTGTTTCTATACTTATGAATGATAACATAATAAATAAATAATTAATAAAGAAAGAATAAATAATTAACTAATGAGCTCATCAATGCAGATGTAGCGGTAATAAATATATATATATATATATATATATATCCTTTCTTTCTCTTCTACTTTTAACTCCATCACTTAACACACCTGATTCTGTTTACTAACATTCCTCTACCAATATCCCAATTATTGCCTAACATCGCTTTACTATATCTTTCCGTAATACTCGTTTCTGCTTCGTTCATCTATTTTGTTCACGTTGTATTTACAACTTCTTAACGCCACAACCTATAAGCTCTCTCTCTCTCTCTCTCTCTCTCTCTCTCTCTCTCTCTCTCTCTCTCTCTCTCTCTATATATATATATATATATATATATATATATATATATATATATATATATATATATATGAAGGTTCGAACGCAAAACGCGATAAATCCAATTCGTTTAAATTGAGACCGTAAACAATAAAAATACGAATATATTAAATCAAGACTTCAAATGAAAGTTGACTTAAATTAAAATCAAAAATAAATTATTTCGGTATCATATTAGGTAACAAATAGTGTTCGGGTGTCGTTGAGTGTTGAAATGAAACACTTTTTGTAGGGGCAGTTTCGTGATTTTGAAAATGGCGCTTATCGCGTTTTGCATTCGAACTCTTCATATATATATATATATATATATATATATATATATATATATATATTTCTCTCATGCAATCTCTCTCCTATTGTATTTCTCATTCGGTCTCTCTGTCCCACCCACCATCACATGCTTGCTTTAACTAATCATCATGTGCGCATTTCCTATGTGCGTGTCCTTATTTCTTCATTACGACTCGTCGAATACTACTTGTAACGCTTCTATTACCCGTCCTCCACAATTTCCGTTTATTTATATAAACCCACCCTCTCATTTACTCTGCTTTCGTTTCCATTCATACATCCGCCCTCGGGATATTTTTAACGTTTATTTTCATATCGATTCTTCTTTATTGTGGGAGAAATCACCTCCATCATTAGTCGTTGTCGTTATTCCCCCAAATATGAAGATAACATCTTTTGTGGAATCAAAAACAACAAATCAATTCCAATCAATATCTGTGAGAATTGATTTTACTGATCATATTAATACATCTACTGAACATCTAAATAGTTTCAAAAATAAACAAATGCATGAAAATCGCTGTTTGCTTTTATACGACATTTTTAATCAAATAAATATTTTTATATGATGCTGATGATTTATTTGTCATTCTAGACGTTATGTATAAGGGAGCAGTAATGGCGGCTTTTCTGAAATCTTAAAATTTAAGCTGTTGCTACCGAAGACGTTTCCGCTGTCTCTAGTTGCTCTTTGGCGACGAACTCATGAATTATTTACAAGTCGAGATCTCCCTTACCTTCACTTCGCAAGGATAGTATCCCAAACATTCATAAATATTAAGTTAGTTACTATTACTATTGTTGGTGTGAAACTGATTATGTGGGACATAGAACCAAGATATGAGAGGTGAATATTTCCAATATTAATTTCAAATAGAATACATCTAGGTAGTCCCGGACCAATGACTTTGCTGTAGTGGGCCATTTATTGGAGAAATAGTCTTTTGCCAATTTTACAGAGAAGGGACATTTTCTGTCTTGCCATCACCTTAAAATTCGTAGTCATTAATATGCGGTGATCGTCTTTGTGTAGGCAGAAAGAATATCTGCACTATCTTGAGTTGCACAATATAAAAATATTAATAGTATATATATATATATATATATATATATATATATATATATATATATATATATATATATACGGCTACTATTAACAACTCGATAAAAATATATCTATATATATATATTCTAACTCACCTAATCTGGTGTATAGAATCGCCTTTCCCAAATTTCAAAGGATTCAACCAAAATGAATATATTAACAATGGATTTAAACTTTGCAGACATTTTCGTAATGATGTTGTTATAATATTTCACATATATATTAGTAACAAGTTTTAAAAAAATATTTACTTAAGTAAGTTCCTAGAAGTTTAGGGGACCTTTCATGAGGATTACTGTTGATTTATATATGAGATAAATAGATATCCGAGTATTCAATCCAAATTCCCATATATCTCTCAAACCTTGAGTATCTATAGCACTGAAGAAGACCAATTTTCTCTCTCCCCAATTGACCACATAACGCTGTTACTTTTTCATTTTATTGTGGTATTTTCTTAGTTCATCAAGATAATAATTATACCATTACTGTATATAACATCACTAGGAGATTGTGCAGTATACCTCATATTAGGCAGTGTATAGCTGTGTCGAGGGAATTTTATTTTGGCTTCGTTTACGATGTTATATTACATATTTGGTCATGGTTTATTTATAGAGTGAATTATCCTGATGTCAGGTTGTCTTGACACACCATGAACAGAAAGACCGAAGACACTTGGGGATAATGTCTAGTAGGCATTCAAATTCTCCTTCATTTTGCATTCTTGTATTTTGTGACAAATGAAGGAGACGAGATCTCTTGTGTGTGACGCCACATGCGAAAGTAATGCTTAACAACACGCCATCTTTCAGTGAAACCCAATATAAAAGAGCAACCCTTTTCTTGGCTCGAGAGTTTTATACAAAGAAAACGCGAAAGTAAAAGGAACTGTTTTATTCCTGAACAGTTGTTTAATGTACTGGAGGTTAAAGCTTCAATCGTCAGTATGGGTGATACTAAAGAATACGATTACGAATTACTTTAGACGTCTACTCGGTCATTTTTATTTCTTGCCTTTTGGCTAAGATCAAAGTGTAGTATCTGTTCCGATGGAATACTGCAGCCCATACTGGTGTTGTCTTGGCCTTCGGGTCTTGATTTACGCCGGTCAATAGGTCTGTCCTGTGCAGTTCTGGGAGGTCCACCTTCCCAGGCTTTGTCTCCCCTCTTTGGGGAGGAGTAAGTTTATTGCTTACTGCCTGAGGCGCCCCTACCGGCGAATGCCGACGGGGCTGCCCAGGCAATTTTAAAACCCCACTTTCCAGACCCGACCTTGGGTCACATCTTACTTGTGGGAGTAAGATAAAAACTGGCCTTGTGCCTAACTCCTGGAGAGGAGTAAATCAATACTCGGTCATTGATGACGGAACGAGAACAAGTTACCCCTGTTGATTATCTAAAGGGTTCCGTTCGAAATCCCGTACAGATCCCTGATTTCGGCATGAAGATTCCGAATTCGAACATGAAGAAAGTCGAAGGTTTACTCGGCGTTTGCGCTGTGAGAATAACATCCAAGATGAGAACAGTAGACTAAATTATCCCAATAATACTAATTATAAATCCTCATTAAAAAATCCTGAAACATTATACACAACATTGATAAGACGAAATATAGATTATTGCACTCAAACCTTGGAATGCCATTTTGAGATTAAAAGGCATACAATTAAGATACCACGTTACAATTCCAGTGTGAGGTTGCAATAATTAGGATTAGCTACTTTACTAGAGAGATGAATGTCATTATTAATAAGGGCAGACCTAGAAAGTTATTTTCAATAAGATTGTCAAAGTTATTTTTAGAGACAGATTTCGAATACTAAATACATTAACCAATTTATTGTTTTCTAAAAGACTAACATATCGTTGGGATAAGTTTGCAGGTCATATTGTTAAAAACAATGACGTAGAATATTTGAAGATAGAATTAAATAGATTTTGAAATAATTGTTAGAAAATAATTAAAACGGCACTGTTGGGAAATATATGATGAAATATATAAAGACCTGATTTGTAAATTAATATGTTTGCATTGAGAAGATAGCGAAAAAGGTACCCACAGAAATATAAACAAAACAAAACAAAACAAAACAAATAATTGCATATTTTTCCTTCTCACGACTATTATTAAACATAATTCAATATTCCCGGAATAATTTAGAGTTTACTAAAGTTTAGTCTGTTAACGTAATAATATGAAATCGATTGAATTCGAACTTACAAGCAGGTCGTCAGTCGGCGTCGTTCATTCTATCACCGCCACCTTGAATTTATCGGTATAATTTATTCTTTTTCCTAATATATCTCTTGAAATAATACACGCAGTAAAATGTTTAATAACGTATAGCAAAATATTGTATCGTTCTTCTTCTGTAAAAAATTGTCATTGGCAGCTAAAACCTAAATACATGAGACGAATATGTCTCTTCTTTTAAAATTATTTATTTATTAAAGATTCTACACTTAGATGTGTGTATTAAAATTACATTTAAGTAACCGAAAATGCAAATATTAGTTTTGTAAAGTAAGGACTGAATAAAGGAATTGGTATTGTTTTTATACTATTGGGTCACCTCTTCTCAAGGCCAAGAGCCACTCAAGGATAATGGTTAATGAGACGAAAATCATTGCCACCCAAAAATGAGGAACATTATGGGAGTGCTAACATTGATGAATTTTGACATTGTATACGAAGACGACCATATTGTAATTAGCAGACGAAGTGATCCGCGGTAATGTGGTCAACCGCGATTTTATCCAAACACTATGAGACTAACATCTAAGATAAGATGGTAGTCTGAATGATCCAAATTATCAATCTTCATCTAAAGAAAATCAGAAATATAATATCCAACCTTGCAAACAACCTATGCTCATGAAAATTTCACCTGATACTAGACACATACTAAATACTATTTCATGAAGGCGGCACTCCGACTACCAAATTCTTATGAAAATTAATTTAACGCGAATAGTTTTACTTATATATTCTTCATGAAATATGAATTATCAAAACTTATCATCAAAACTTTACTACTTTGAATATTGTGTTAAATTATAATTCGATATTCGTGTTCATAATATTACTGTTATGTAGACAGCTGTTATGTTGGTATTAGGGTTGGCTAAACGACTTTCACCTTATGAAGTAAATAAGCAGTTCATTCAAGAAGTATGATACTCTATATTTTACAAACGCTTGACTTAACTGATTGTCTCAAGTCGTGAGTCTATTAACCAGAACCGAATATTACATGTTTTTATCAAGAAAATATTCACAATAAGTGAAATCTAAATTTAGATATTTCTCTCATAATGAAATCACAGATGTACGAGGTTTATCTCCAAAGTCACGGATCAAGTATGAAAATATTCTTTTAAAAAATGCATCAACATCACCCTACTCGAATCTAATGTAATGCATTTTTCTGCGCCATGTTTCTCTGCGCTACTGAAACGATTCCTTTTTTTACTAAGGAGTCACCACTTATCAAGGCCCGAATGCCACTCGAGGATAAATGATAAATGAGTGTCAGATGGACGGTGAAACAACACCGTGAGGATTGGTTATCATGGTGGCGTTTTGACAGAACATGATCATTTAGGAGGACGGCTCAACAAGAATTTGTTCACATTGGACTTTAAAACGACGGTGGTGTAGTCAACTGGGAGGCAGTACCGCGGTATGTGTTCAACACACGGGTAGTTCTTTGAAATAAAGTTATCTCCTGGGAGTTTTGTTTTGTTTGCTATTCATATAGAATTTGTCGTTACAAAACGTGTTTGTTTGATTCTCAATTTGACTTTGGACAAAAATAATTGTAAAGTCACAAGGAGCAAAATCAGATAGAATAGGGAGGTTGTTTCAGCACGATAAAATTCTATTCATACTTAGATCAATGTGTTTGGATGGTATTAGATGAATCATCTTTAAATGAAAGTGTATAAGAAAATATACAATTGTTGTAGATAGTTAGGGTTACAGTTAAACATTTCCAAGTTATCATAATATATGATAACACAAGTCGGTTAAACCTTTTTTCGCTTATAGCCAATACAACACACAGCAAAACAGTCCCCTTACTTCTCATACAGGCCTGTATATGTATATGTATATTTTTTTAATATATTTATACATATAGGATGAAATCCTAATTGGTCATGATGAATTTTGAAACACAGCTGCTAAGTGTAAGCGTGAGTATATTTATTTAACTTTAGTTTAATGCAGAGGGGGTAGTGTAAAAAATTGTGAATGTTCATATGCCTCTGATTTTTGTAAATTATTTATTAGACATCAATCTTTCATAGATTTCAGTTATTTTATAGCTTTTAAGGATGTGTAGGCGCTATAATTAGTGCTCAACGTTTTATTTGAAATTCAAATATATCAGATTTTCATTGAATTTTATATATACTCATTAGACTGTAATTATGCAATATTTCTTAAATTTCACTTTTTTTTAATACCCCTTAAACTTAAGAGTTGAATGTTAGACATTTTTAAAATTAAAATCATGTAATAGATTTTAATCAAAATTGGAAAAAGGATTCTAGATATACGGTTTTATGGAATTATATAATGCTTTTAATATTCGTATGGGGACATGCCAATTGTGACAAACGCATGCTTTAATACTGAAATGTAACCTTAGTTAAGGGTTTTTTGTATTTAGCTCATGGTGTTTTGAGTCGAGGATGAGGGCTTATTACAGTAGCGGCGTTAATGCCTCCAACCCTCGCGCTGGAATTATTAAGCAAAGAGAAAATATAAAATTCGATTTGAATTAACGAAACAAACTCACAATGTTTGAAAACACGCATCGATAATTTGACTAAAGCGGATACGAAGCATCTCTCCATATATAAAGCAAAGTGTTTTTTATGTGTGTATAAGTGTATGTGTGTCGCGGCATCATAATTACACAGTTGGTGTAAGAGCTAAACGAACTGCATATTGGGTATCAGCACATTCGATCCGATGCCCTTATCGATGTCAGCACTCCTCGATACTTTAAAAACAACTCAGTATTCAAAATTAACGGTACGGAACGTAACATGAGAAACAAATGTTCCGACATTTTTAACGTTCCCTTTATTCCGACCACACAACGTATGCATTTGAATTATTGTTTACTTTGTAGAGGAAGTATTTATTGTTTTTATTATACACATGGATAGAAAATATTAGATAAATGTTTACTAATATATTCTTACTTTAATAAATTTGTATATATAATATTTATGTTTCTTTGCGTTTTGTTATATATTTTATATCATAACATTATTTTATATATATGCAGAAAGGTTACACCTTCTACGTCGAACACAGTTATGTATATTTGAAATAGAAAATATTTTCCGTAGATCGGTAGTCTTGTCTGTCTCCAGTTACAAAATGTTATGTAATCTTGGGTTCTAATCTCAAACTAGAAATGTATTTCTAAAGCTGTCATATCGATCAGCATAAACCCGAATAATTTTTTTTATAAAAACAGATAAAAATATTTACTAAATGTTCATTCACTTGTAATCTTAGCTACTTACTCTTACAAATCAGGAAAAGTAGAGAAATTCAGCGTAGACAATGGGTACTCACCTAATAAGACAATGGGTACTCACCTAATAAGACAATGGGTACTCACCTAATAAGTCTAAACACAGAATTTATTAAGGAAGCTACATCGGCCAATGAAATAGGGGAACTTTTTTATACCTTATATATTATATCATACAAATTAACTTCGAATTTAGTTGAAATGGCGTTAATATGCATTTAATTGTAATTTTACAACATCCGAAAAATAGAGTTTTGAGATTAAATGTTATTCTTTTTAGAGTTCAATGAAAAAAAAGAATAGCTTTAAGTTTGACAGAGGAAACACACGAAATCAGTTTTGTCTCTGCGAAACGCGAGATAAAGATTTTGTTTTAATAGCAGCATTTATAAACCTTTAATCAATATCAATCGATACATTTGCAACTTTGAATGTTTTTTTATTAAGGCGAATATCAAATTCACGATCGATATTAGCTGTTGACTCGTTTGAATGTTACTTTGATTTGCATTGAGTAAAATGGATTCGATACAAATCGATGCAAACAATTCGATTCATTTAGTTGTGCAAAAAAAGAACAGTTCCTAAGTGTGAAGGGAAATATCAATATTTTGTTACTGAAATGTCTGTAAGGGTTCCATGAAAATATGAAGAACAACAACAACCTCATGATGATGATGATGATGATGATGATGATGATGATGATGATGATGATGATGATGTTCAAAGACAAGATAGAAATAGATAAGAAGAAGAAGAAGAAGAAGAAGAAGAGTACGATGCAGAAAGAAGAGAATAATAATAATAATAATAATAATAATAATAATAATAATTATAATAATAATAATGATTATTATAATAAAAATGATAATAATAATAATAATGATAATAATAATAATAATAATAATAAGTAGAAGAAGAAGAAGAAGAAGAAGAAGAAGAAGAAGAAAAAGGAAACCTAGATGAAGAAAGAAATGAAAAAGTATAAGAAAAGAAGCGGTTAATGAGCATGAATGTCTGTAAGGATTCCATAAAAAATGAAGAACTACTAGTTCATGATGATAATCATGATGATGCTGATGATGATGATGAGCAGGAAGAAGAAGAAAATATTAAACAGGAAAGGGAACGCTAAAACTGTCAAAACATTTGTTTCCTAGTTATTTTTACGTATTTTTATTTTGAATAACGGGTTTTACAAAGGTGCAGGAACGTGTGATATTGATAAAACATCCGATCAAAGATGCTGATTCCTAATCTGCAGTTAGTTTCTCTTCGATCAACCTTTTTACTCTCATGCCGCGACACATATACATACATACATACAGACAACTTTGCTTTGTATATAGTTATGAATATAACATTCTATCTACAACGTTAGCGACTAATCCATACAAGGTACACATATTTTTAAAACATTGTCAAAAAGAACCTGCTTGTTATATGTTTGCCATTTTGTTCGTATGTATCATGTAGGTATTATAATGTGTCTCCATGCATTTTCATTGCTTCTGCATAAACAATCTGATAAGTGAAGTCGCCAGCTACGATTATTGATAATACACAACTCTTCGTAAAAAACAAATGGAGAAGTTTTCAGTGGCTGATATTTTTCAGATACACATTATAATTTTATTTTTTATAATGGATTAAACAGATGATTGTCAGTACTCTAAAATTTTTAATTTTCAGACTTCCAAATCCACTAAGAAATATTGTTCTATTTAAAAATGATTTTATTTCCAGAGAGTTAAATACACGAAAAATATTAGACATCAAAAGAAAGCTATGAAAAGAAAAGTGAACTCATCGAAAATATGATATGGAATGTAAACTTCTCGTTTTCTAAACTACAAATATATTTGAAGCGGAGATTATTTTGAAAATAATTCGACTCACTTTAGATATTAATAGAGGCAGATTATCTCAAAAGAGTATTTCTGGTTCCATTGAGTCTCGTACCAAATTGGAAGTATTTTAAAAGAGTTTGACGTATTGCATGTATCTTAAAATATTCTTACATTAAAAAAAAATATTCTTAAATGAAGAAAATATTCAGCAAGATGTAATGTTATTATTCGAAGATATATTATTAGAGATGTCTTAAAACACCATATATTTATATATATATATATATATATATATATATATATATATATATATATATATATATATATATATATAATGTAAACATTGTTAAAAAAAGATAATCTGTCTGTTTAATTATACCTTTTTTTATTTTTTCAACTTTTCTGATAGTCCTTTCTGTATTAAAAAAACAAAATAATAATAAATCTTCTATAGGTTTCACGAACGTTTTGATTCTTCGTCGAATCATCCTCAAGTATCAAAAGCAAATGAACAAAAAAGCTGGAGAAAGAAGAAAGAATTTGAAAAAGCGGCGGAGAAACGCGCAGAGAACGTTTTTCGCATTGTTCCAGTAAGTTGCTGACGATGCAAATTCAGCAACGCTGGATTCCATCACTGAGCAAAATCGCATTACGTTAAGCAGTTTAAAATGTTACCACTGGTTTAATATGTTATGTTATTAATTTTAGGTTGTGTTTTTATGTAGATATCTTCCAGTATTTTTTAAATTTTTAAATTGGTTTCGGAATGTATAATTTAAGTGTTATTAACTAAAATTTGTCTTAAATTCGAAAGGGGGGCAGTTGTGTCTTCGTAGATGTTGGTAAATTGAACTAGAGTTTAAAAGATGCATGGTGAGACGACGTGATAGGGTAGTATTTGTAACACCAATGTAGTTATTAGCTTTATCATTATGAGAGTTACAATCTCCTAAAGGGCATTTAAACCTATAAATAACATTGGTTCTTTCTACTGGTTTTGGGGTTGGGGTGAAGTTGTTTTTACTACAATATTTTGGGTTTAAGATGCTAAATGTAATGCGATTTTGTTTTGTGATGTCATCCATCATTGCATTCAGAAAATCGTAATCGTAAACGACTTCCTAAGAATATAATTACGAATTCTACACAGTCATGGCTGACAGAACTAGTGCAAGCTACCATCATTTAACAAAGATTTAACAAAGGTTCTGTTGAAAATTCAGTACAGATTACAGAGTAAGACAAAACGCACTTGAAGAATGCCAGAAGTTGCATCGGATAAAACGTTTTGAGAATAACATCCAATATAAGAAAAATAGTCTAGATAAACTAAATCATTAAAATCTATTTACTGCGGAGATTATTTTGGAAATAATTCGACGTACTTTGTAAATTAATAGAGTAAGATGATCTTGCAATATCATTTATGGTAAAATGAAGTCACACATAACATTATAGCAGTATTTAAATTAGTTTGAGGCATTTCAGATATCAAAGAATGTTCTTAAAAAAACAAGAGATTAAATATTTTTGACTTTCGCGAGGAGAATTGCCGACGACGTGACACCCATCAGTAGGCGGTAACATTACAATGGATGTGAGTTTCTCTCTCTCTCTCTCTCTCTCTCTCTCTCTCTCTCTCTCTCTCTCTCCGACATATTTAAAGCTGTCGTCTGGATACTAATCTCGAACAATTGACAGGTCGCCGATGAACAAAAGATGATGAACACATATACAATTTGTAAATACACAATAATTATCAACCCTGCGTGTCCAAATAATAGCATACATTGCATAGTTTTAACTCCAATACGTAATACAAACATAATACTATTTTTGGACTATTAAAATAATTTCTAACGCTATTTGTAATGTTTACCCATTCATTAATTTATTTTTTATTATTACTTATGTTTGAATACATGTCCGTCTGCCCGTCCATCAGTCACATTTTTTCCGTCAATCAGAATTATTTAAACGTAAATCCTTAGTCACACGACGCGACTTCATTCGCCGCAACGACGCGACTTCATTCGCCGCAACGAGTATCTGTCAGAGCGACTGAGCTGATAACACAAGACGATTTCACTCGCCGCTACTTGTAGTAGCGAGTCGACTACCCATCTAGCAGTTCCATGCCTTTGTTGACAGCGTCAGATTTTTTCTCAAACCAAACAAGCTTTGGTTAATAAACATCGTCAGTTTCTGCTCCACCTTTCATAGATTGCTTCACTTTATTAATTTCATTCCTATATGCATCCTTCAAGTTCTTTATTTTCTTTTTCAAATTAAATTCACAAGGAATCTCAACACCAGCGTCAATTAGTTCATTCATTAAATATTTAAAATTGTACTCAGACGCATTTTTCTTCATATACTGTTTATTGTTTGTATCTCACAAACGTTCGTAGTTTCTGAAATATACAGAAATCTACTAATTGCATTAGCTGACCACTTCAAACTTTGTTTTTCTGTAATCGCACCGAACTGCATGACTGTGAGGTTATAGAACCAAATATTGATTCGTAGCAGCCGCTATTAGGTCTTCAGAAATCATAGAATAGCGCGATACCAGGTCACGTGATCATAAAATTTCGAAATACCAGGTCACGTGATCATGAAATCACCCGCGATTAAAGTTGAACGTATTCAACTTCAGTAGCGGTGAATAAACTTGCGACTAACCGGTCACACGATGCAACTGGTCTTCTGCGACTCGTCTCAACTGTAGTAGCGGCGAACGAATTCGCTTCGTGTGAGCGGGGCTTCATAAGTACATTGCGGAATTTTCTCATTTCCAAATTTCAGAGATCTCTACTACTTTTAGAAATAGAAAATATTGAATTAATAGTAAATAATGAATTCCCAACAATTTAGTTGTATTTTCTTAAACATCACGTTAACAAAATAATTATAATTTATACGTGACGTCATCAATTCATGATTTACGTCATGTTTCAAAACATGAATTCAAACATCAGTGATAATAAAAAATTAATAAATTAATGAGTAAACATCATCAATATTGTTGGACATTATTTTAATAGTCCAAAATAAAAATATTTTACTTTAACTACGTATTGGAGTTACAAACTATTTAATATCTAAATGCGAAAGTTTAACATCAAAACACGTAGGATTATTTAATTCTAATGATATGAGAATATATTGAAATATCGTATATATAGCCATCTCCTACTCACTCAAACAAATCTCGATTTTGCTTATTTACATATTTATTTATTTTTAAGTTTTTAATACATTAATATTCTGTAATATACCTTTCTACTTTGTATTGTCAAATAGAAGGAGAATGAAAAAGAAGAAAAACAAGAAAAATCGTAACAGCAAAACAAGATAAAAGGTTCAGATGAAAAGTAGAAAAAAAAGAAAGAAAAAATAAAAGAAGTAGAAACAAAGAATAAACATAAGAAAAATAAGAATAACAAAAAATGATGATAATAATAATTAAAAAAATGATAATACTACTACTACTAATAATAATAATGAGAAGAAAATGGTAGGAAAAAAGATTTAAAAAAGAATAAGAATAAGAGCAACAATAACATCAGATAGCTGATCGATAAAATCAGATTGATCGTTTTGATATCAGTTCTATTGGCAGAAGATAAATAGAATTATTTTGGCAGTGAAAGTAATTTAGAAACGAAATCAAACTTTGGATATTTTGATGTTGAAAAAATTAGCTTAATTGTGCCATAAAAATGCGCCATTGTGTCAATCGATCTACTGTACCATGACTACAAAGAAACATTCTAAATTGAAAGCCTTTCATTGTCAGTTAGAAGCCCAAACACAGAAAACACTATTTCACGCGTCGTGTTGATAGATTATTAAGAGAGGCTGATTGGGAGACACCAAAGAAGTATTGGTCGGACAAGAGTACGAGTTGAGAAATAGAGACATTTGGTGAATGGCTGGTCTGCAGATGGCCGTGTGATACTTCTGTCTCCATCGCCATTTTGATACGTAGATGATAATCAAAGGTTCTATTAATGTATGAAGTCATATATAATGATGGTATACTGTGATTATTATGAACGACGTATGTATCGGCGACATAACTGTTGTAAAGATAATTTAATAAAATAGCTAAAAGTCCCCATGGTCATTTTTGGGTTGTAGTAAAACTGCATGGTAGATACTGCTTATGCATAATATTTTCCTTTTGCAGTACACCCGACTCCAGTCTTGTTGTACTCGATTCCATTCATTCGATTTTGATTGGTATTTGGTGTTCGCATTTCCATATCTAGGAGCCATAAATTGGCGGGGTGTTGTATTTATAGGCGGGAACTGTGCGCTCGGCGAGTTTGGATCTATTTTTGTTGTGGCTGTTGCATCACTTTCACTAATACCCTTGGGATATGTATTAATCCATGAATAGTAGGATAGCCCCGATTCGTAAGCATTTATGATAAGAGAAGTAAACTCCTGAAAAATCACCATTTATTTTTTATTTTTTGCTTATCCCGGAATTTGTCTAGTTTTTATTGATACAGTTTGCCTCTGAACAAATGAAATACCGATTCAGGAAAAGTGTTGGTAGTGATTACGCAACCTTCGTTTCACTAATAACTCTGCGCAAGCATACTTACATGGGCGTCCATCGTTTTTAGACTTTAAATCCAATACATATTTATATATGCACTTCTATATCTCTCCCTCCCTCTCTCACTCTTTCTCTCTCTCTCTCTCTCTCTCTCTCTCTCTCTCTCTCTATATATATATATATATATATATATATATATAAAGAGTTCAAATGCAAAATGCGATGAATCCAATATGTTTGTAGAGAGACCTAAAACAATAAAAAGGAGAATATATAGTAATTAAAATTTGACGATAAGCCTATTTTAATCGAAAGAAAAAGAAATTATGCCAGTATCATATCATGTAAAACATGGTTTGGTGTAGTCGCGTATTGAAATGCATTCCTTTTTGCAGTAATAGCATCGTAATCTTGAAAATGGTATTTATCGCGTTTTGCAATCCAACTCTTTATATATATTATATAAAATCACCATCACAACCATCAGGCTTTGTTATCACTCCTGGAGGAGGAACCCCTCCCTAATTTCGGACACCTTGTTGGTCACTGTCATTTAGGTTTTTTTTGCTACAGCCGCCACGCTAGGCACTGCATGTTGGCGACGCTATTTGCCCATAGCTATGTGTCCACTTACAGCGCATAACATTCCAAAACGGTAACCCATTTAGTACTGACGTTGCTCAACGTCGCTTAACTTCGATGATATATATAATAGTCATTGTTGGTTACTGTGTTATAAAAATCGCTATGTTAACATTTAGAACATTTAAATATGTTTCGATAAGTGTTACATTTTTAAAAACATACTGTAGAAATTAAATACATTTTCTTCGTTTCATGAGACAAAAATGAAATTAAAAAACAGACTATTTCAGTGAATAAAGTATTAAACAGTTTAAACATTTAAAGAATTATTTTATTGATATTTTTAAGATTTAAAATAATTAAATAAAGAAAGAATCCGTTTCGATTCGTTGAAGCCATTGGCTTCTTTACAGCTATATGGCTATATGTAAAAAAGCAGCGTAAAAATGTTGTGTTTTTAGCAGACATCATAAAACTACTATTTTTTTTTATTAGTTGAACTCATATTGCCAATGTTATTTTCAATTTGTTTCAAGGAACACACATTGTAAACATAAGTATGTTTTCAATTATTTCCGACTAGAAATATATCTCTACATAAACAACGACGGTGAATACAGCAATAAAGATGTAACAGCAAGCAATCTGGGGCAAAAAATCTCGGAAGACGAGTAGTACAAGCGAATGTATTTATTATGCGCGCACGTGACCAATGCTGAATAAAACACCTTTGTTTCACCGTAAAACTGTAAATACAGGAAATAAATCAGTCTTACAAACATGTTCTAAGTTAGAAAACAAAGAAACTTGAAAGAAAGCGAAAACTTAAATAGGTTCAGAAAACTTTGCGTTGCTTACCTCTATTTTACCAAGCTACTTGTCCTAGAATGACCAACGTTTAACGCAAGCTCATCGGACGTCCGAAAACCATGCTTACTGATTTGAAAAAGACCGCTTCTGAGCAAGCAGGCAGTGTTGAGGCAAGACAGTTCCCCGTGCGCATGTCTTCCGGAAGAGGACGGGGATGAAGACAAAATATCCCCTTCCTGAATTTTGACCGGCTAACATAGAAAATCTCTTGCATTCACAGAAGAGTTCCAATAAAAACAACGTGAAAAACGTCATTTTAAAAACTACGAAACTATCACTGCAAAAAGTGTCGCATTTCAACACTCTACTACACCCCAGATCATGTTTTACAGAGCATACTACGGACATAATTTAATTTTTACTTACTAATTTATTCGTACTTTTTGTGTTTAATATTCTCAATTTTAACAAATTGAATTCTATCGCGTTTTGAATTCGTACTCTTTAATTGAGTTATTTCAGGCCGCGTCAGCTACCATAAGAGCATCGAAATAACGTACCTATTCAACCGGATATGGTAGCATACTCTTGTCTTCATTCTGTGAGGATCTATAATTGTTCAAACTTAAGATCATGTAATGTGTAGACGAACATTAAACCAATGAGATATCTACCTTCGTATAAGAGTGTTGCATAACAAGAGTCGCTGTTTGAATGGATTGTTTGAGTGACACCTTGAGAGTAAAGGGTGACCTCAGAACAAAAGTTACCAAAACTACGTGACTTACAGCCTTATATTGTCTGCCTCTTGTCTGGCTAGGCTTCAAGCAGGAAAACGTGACCTGGGTTCAGGCCCCAATAAGTTTCGGGTGCGTACAATGTAACTAGGTATACTGAGATGAGTTATTCGTCTATCTATCTGTCTGTCTTTCTCTTTCTCTCTCTCCTTCTCTCTCTCTCTCTTTCTCTCTCCTTTTGGCGCGTACAAATGTAACCTGTATTTCTGATGTATTATTTGACTGTTTCTCACATTGTAATACCATTTTGTTCTATAAACATCGGCGTCCGAATGGATTTATAAACAGACAAGCAATAACCTTGGTTCTCAACGACAATACGGATGTATACTAGTTTATACACTTACCGGGAAGTGAAAACATAACAGGATCGCATCTTTGTCAAGCATACTTAAGTAACTTGATACATTTCATCAATTACATAAACACTTAATTCTGCTATAAGATAATCTTTTTCCAGTTTGCGCAACCTTACATTGCCAACATCCATAAGTGAAAGTGTTTCTGTAGAACGAAATAGATTCGAACTTGGCACACGCATGATGTCAGTCCGTGTCGTCAACCACTTATCCACCGTCACCTCCCGATCATCAGGTGGTGCAAAGACAATCCTGCAAGTAATTGCACAGTGAGAAAGGAAGCAGGTAGACAAGGAAAGAGGCGGGAGGATAACATCCAAAAGTGAACAGGGCTGGGGCTAATTAGCACATTTAGGAAAGCAGACAATCAGAAAGGCTGGAGAAAGCTTGTTGACAGTTTCTTTGGCGTCCCAAACTGTCATCCATACCACGGGACAGATGATGCTGCTGCTGCTGTTGATGATGTTTATGATGATGCACACTTTATGTGAAAAGCATACTACTGCTATGTAATTAGCGTAAAAGTACAAGGTGAAATAATAGTACTTGGTAAGTTGCAAATATTGCAACCAGAGTAAATTCGTTCGAAGGCGAACGTTGTTGATTGCGGATATTTTCTATTTCTTTGGTTATACAGTTTTCTCTCCCTTTTATTGCAGTTACTGGGGCGTATCGTTATAATTAACTTAGATATTTTGTACTTTATGATCAAATGATCACAGACTGGGGGTCCGTTAGATATTGTATTTTGTATTAGATTAGCGTAATTTTACGTTCTGAATCTCCGCGTATATCATATAATTTATAACGATTCGAATTCAATATATATATATATATATATATATATATATATATATATATATATATATATATTACAAATTCTTTTATTGCCATTTATACAGAGATAAAATTAAAACACATTATGTATATATTCAACATTAATTATATAATACTAGCCAAATAAAAAAACAATTTATCTCAGCAATCTATAAAAAACATCCAATACTGCTACACATAGAGATGTATTCCCCTCTACCGTGTTCCTAGTGTCATCCTATATAATACAATAGAAACACACACATACACATACCCATACACACACATACATATATATATATATATATATATATATATATATATATATATATATATATATATATATATATATATATATATATATATATATGGCGGTTGTCTATCTGGTTTCGAATATGACCACATTGTGCGTATCGACGTGATATTAGAGTAAAACCTACCAGTGAGCGGCGCGGATATCTCTTTATTCCTGCTAGACATTTACAGACCATACCAGGGTAGTGGCAGGTGTTGTGACTACCTGAAGAGATGCCATAATTGAAGCCACCTCTTGTCCGTGCTTCATTTTGCAGTACGTGCATTCGTTGGTGATTTACCAAACCGGAACGTGATATAGTTACCAAATTGCAAGTTTGGCATGTTATCTGTCCTATATGTCCTCTATGTGCTGGATGGGGTCTCGTCCCGTCTCTTCTTCGCTACCTTCTTCAGCTCTTGGTGTTCCATCCCATTCTTTTCAAAAAGCTTGCTGTGTCTAATATGAATTCAAGTTCTCCCTCTCTCTATATATACATGTATATATGTATGTATGAGTTGTATTCAGATTGTTAAAACTCTTCAAATAAAATTATATATATAGTTAGGGTGGTCCAAAAAAAGGTTTACAGTTATCATTCTGAGTAGTATTTTATATTGCTTGTAATTAGCAAGTAACTTCAACCATATAAAAAATAGTTTAATAACTGTAAACCTACTTTTGGGCCACCCTATATATATATATATATATATATATATATATATATATATATATATATATATATATATGTGTGTGTGTGTGTGTGTGTGTGTGTGTGTCTGTGTCTGTGTCTGTGTGTGTCTGTATGTGTGTATATATAGAAAAATTGAAGGTTCGTACTTTAAATAAAAATTGAAGGTTCGCCCTTTGAAAACGTTGATCTATTTGTATATTATTATTTTTTAAGCCAAGGAACAGCGTTAAGATTTTTGTTTATGTTAAAATAAACATTTATTTATTTATTCATATGCCTTGAGACATTCGGTAATTAGAACTACCTTTTTCAAAATTAAATAATTATTTAAAACCTTTTTTTCTTTCTAATCGTTCTTGCCCGATCCATATTGTCACAGCCGAGTAGAGTTCCGTGATGTTTGGTGATAACGATTGAGGTTTTTAAATGTTTAGTATTGTATGCCAGTTCACGTTGGCACATGTATTTTAATAAAAATGGAAGGTTCGAACTTTGAAAACGTTGATGTATGTGTATGTTATTATTTTCTTCAAGCTAAAGAACAACGTTAAATATTTTTTTATATCAAAATAAACATTTATTTATTTCAATAAATAGAATCACGTTTTTCATAAGTAAATAGGCATTTAAATTTTTGTCCACCTTTATATATATATATATATATATATATATATATATATATATATATATATATGTATCTTTGTAAGTAAATATATGTATATATTTGGATGTATTTATATATGTATATATACATACATACTCACTAATACAAATTTAAAAGATCCTGTTTGCGAAGTTATTTAACGTAGTTAAATGAAGCAAAGTATAAAGTTCACTACTTCATAATAAATAGATTGGTATTCACACTCTACTGCCCTAATGGGCCGACGAGATGCAGAAAATGCGTGTAAGGGAGATAACCCTCTCATAACTTAGGAAGTAACTTAACAAGAGCTCGTTCATACGCAGTCACTATTGCCCAAAAAACAACAAAGCTTAACTTAAATGAAGTAAGGTATGTTTATATGTATATGTATCTGTATGTAAAAGATTCACTCCTAAACACATTTATCGATCGTTATGAACTTTGGAACGGAGCTACTGAGCGTAGGGGATCCAAATGGGGGTGATATTCAGTTTAACTAAGTTTTATGCTTAGGGGTAAAAAGGGGTAAAAAAGGGGTATAAATAAAATTTAAACGCTCCGTGAGAATTCAGATATCTACAATTTGGTGTAGAATTTTAAAAATATAATTAGATATTGATGAATACATATTCACTAACAAATTGGAGAATACAACTATTTCAGATTATCATTAAATTTGTCCGATGATTAATAGACCCCAATTAAGCAAGATTTCCTGGATTTCATATTTTTCTTAAGACGCCTGAAGCCTTAACTTTTAGCTGTTTTCTAGAATTTAAATCATGTGATAGATATTGATCGAAATTAGAAATAAAATTATATACATGAAATTTACTATTATTATATCATGAGTTTAATCTTCGTAAGGTGACATAAAATTAGTGCAAAACTCTTCTGTCAGGGGAATACATTTTACTTTCTAGTTATTGTTGTGGGGTACAAATCACCCCTATTGAAGAACTAATGGAAGCAACCATCCATAATAAATACCATGGTTGCAAAGACTCAAACAGAGGAAATTCCTATTCATGTTTTACCGCATGGTAGGAATCCGGTCATCTCCTACCACATTTAGTGGCGTTACTGTATTGCTATGAATGAATACATTGTATATTTTGACCTGTCACAATTTGTGTTTGTTATCTTTGTGACCCCTAGCACGGGTCTACAACAGTTATCATATATAAAAAAGCACTGAATTCAGATTAAAAAAAAATATTTATACGTGGGAGACAATATTTTATTTACATCTATTAAGAAATAAAAATAAAAGTGTGTTCTCTTAATACAAGAAACATTTCCACTAGATGAAAACAGTTTTTTTTTATTTAGTGAGAGATCGAATTTATATCAAAAGCAAAAAGCACATTTAAAATGAAACTTCTTTGTTCAATATGTATGACTGACATTAATAATAACAAGGCTTCGTGAAATAAATTCAGAAAAATAAAATCAATCTGATGATATTAATAATTCTTAATGGTAATTTTATTTCCGTCTCAATAAAAGTTGTCAGAACGGTATTGGCTTTTATCGGTACTTTTATGGTAGGCCCGAACCCAAATCAATATTATATTTGAAATGAAAACAATTATTATTTTGCTTTATTGTAAGTGATCGTGCATGGAATCACACATCAATTTACCATTGTATGATCTATTACGAACATATATTCAGTATTGTTATTACTTGATGGGCTGCCCTTTGTGGAATATCATAGACAGTGTTCAGATCATAAATCTTAAATATATCATTATTATGACGTTTCATGATGTTTTTAAATTAGGATCGTACGAACGCCATTCTAGAAATAGTAAATATAACATTAAAATTATATTATTTATTTGTCCAGACTTTGTATGACAACGGCGATCAAACCAATAACAAAATCAAACAACACAATCCCATTTTAATATTAATTTAAACAACAAACATTTTCGGAAATGGTTTGATATATTTTAGAATTTTCTATTTGTCTATTTTTTTGTTCATTTTCTGAAGAACTAGAGGAATACCTACCGCAGGACGGGTAAAACTGATTCCCCAAACAGAACAGTTTAGCACCACTTTTATGTCTCTAACGAAGATTAAAATAAATATATAATGATATTAAACATTATGTTTAGAATCCTTATTAGAATTTCGATCAAACTCCATTATATAACTTTTATTTTTTTGAATATCAAAAATTTAAGGCTTTAAATGACTGTAAAACAAATTGAAATTCAGGAGATTTTGCTTAATGTGTGTCTAATGACATGAGATTAATTGAATGCAAATCTGGAATAGTTGAATTTGTAAATGAGAGATTATGCCCATAATAGACACCCTTATAACTTTTTACAATCCCCAAAAGAAACTAAAATTTAGGGAATGTTTATTGCTTGATGTTTTATACATACGGTTCAGATTTAACAAAAATCGGAGGTATCTTATATATTACGTCTGGTAACTCGGTTTCAATATTCATAATGATCGGTTAATTAGATTAGAAACGACTCCTGCACATAGCCGTGTACGAATATATGCACACACATATCTATACAGAGAGACCACCAGTATTGAAACGGTGTTTATCGGGATCAATTATGCTCAAATTTATTTGTAAATATTTCTCTGTTCTATAACATGCATTTTTGTTAGGTAGGTTCAATATTTAAACGAAAATGCCCCAGTTATTTATGTAATAGAACGCATCCCAACGTAAGGCAAACAATATAACGACATAACATGTTAAACAAATGAAACCGAGTTTATAGCAAATAACATGGTAAGATAATAACGAATGAAAACGGCTAGACAGTATCAAAATGTGATTTATCAGCTTAACTGCTATTTAGGTCAAACGTTTATCATCTGGGCAACATGATTTTATATATTAGATAATAATCACTTTACTGATGATGGTATAACGAACGGATGTCATTGACAATATTTTAGAATATATAAAAGTATGCCTAACTAGGTGATATATTAGTGTCTTCCACATCAGAATAGCGGTCATAAAGCCAGATTATATTAAAAATCTAATCAAAATTTTACAATACTGTGCAATACAACCAACTACATTATAAATAAGTCGAGTAATATTATTGTTATAACACATAAAAACTGGTATGATAGCGTAATAAAGTTTATAGTAATATGTGGCAATAGGTTACGCCAGAAAATCCATCCACGGTTCACGTGACATAGATTATTCGGCGCTCTTTCTGAAATTTCTATATATAAAACTCAATTCATGTGTGTAGTTGTGTTATGGTTTTGTGTTCCCTATAGAAATATAGGTTACACAATATACATGCAATCTAAAAGTGTATTATTATATAAAATCAGCCGGCAAAAAGAATTCAAGTGTTCCCGAATCTCTATGTTTATAAAATTTAAATCATATGTATACATTATTCTGAGGAATACAATGAAAGTCGTCCAAAATCTCTAAGCGTCCTCTTTACCTAATGGAGCTATGGGGGACAGACCGCATTTAACACTTCAAATGTATTTGATTTTTATGAAATGCATATCATATGTTTACAGTTTTTAGTGGAACGCAATGCCCCGACTCTTTACGTTACCTTCTATGTGCCGGATATCTACGTTTCATCACATCTAAATGATATATGGAGAAATAACTCTTTTAAAACTTTAAATATGTATATCCGATTTTTCTTATGAGTGTTATTTTAAAACTCAACTTAACATATGTCTGAATTGTTTAGTTGGGAAAGTATCAGCCTGAAAAAATCGAAGGTGCTGTTTTAAATCTACCTTCCGATTAAAAGAATGGCATCGAAGAATTAGTTATTTCTTTTTCTAAGTAAATAAGAGTGAATAATGTTTGGTATATCTGTCTGGCTGCCTCTCTTTTTCTCTCATTGTTTTTCTCTTTTTATAGCTCTCGGCATATTTAGATATATGTATATATTGTATATCTCTTATATCTCATATATATATATATATATATATATATATATATATATATATATATATATATATTAATTATTAGATCCTATCATGATAAGAATATGGCTGATATTGTAGATGGAGCATTATTATAGGTATTCTGACACTGTAAAGTGGTCGGAAGGAAGACACGGTGTCTTATGGCTAAATAATTCTGTTAAAAATTTAACAGCTTCGGAAAAGGTCAAGTCGCTCGTTTTTCGATGTAAAATAAAGTCCAAGAATTTCTTATGTTAGGTGTTCCTTAATTTTCGGAGCAGTAGGCGAACCTTTGTAGAGTGTGCCCAATTTTCAACATCCATTTTTAAAAACACCATATCTTCTGAGATATGAATAAAATGATTGACCCTCGTCTGGCACTACAACCAGTATTCCGTTACTCTGACCCCTGTTCGACATTGTTCGTAGTAATCCGTCGATTTTTTAATTTTGTTCCAGAAGCCATTCTTCTGTTTTTGTAGCCTTTCGTCGGATGTCTATTGGTGTTCCATTAGAAGCTTATGAATTTTTTTTCTATTTCTTAGTTGTATTACCTTAGAATTTATAGACTTTTGTTGGCTTCATTTTTGTTCTAGAAGTCTTCTTTCGTTCTTTTTGTTCTAGTTGCTTTTGCATTTGGTATTTGACGAGTTTAGTTATCGCTGCTTTAAAATCGTCCATGTTTAAATTGTGTAATTATTACATACACCTTTTTAGAAGTTATTTCTTTTATGTTACGCTGCTAAACGTAATCTTAGTTGTACAAAGAGAAAGAGAGTAAAAATATTTTTACTTCTTCGATCTAACAAAATCACTTTTGTGTACGCTTTTCCCGTAACTGTAGAATTCGCAGTCAGTACTTCAGCAAAGAGAAAAAAATGAGATTTTAATTTATATCTTGCGTTGAGGAAATCAAATATCATGTATTCACTTCTTGATAAAAATGAATACAGTGCTTGAATAGCAATAAAAATAACTGATTTTTCTTCGTCGCCAGCTGTCGCGTCCATTTTAAAGTTCATAAGAATAATTCACTGTACCGCGTCGCCAGTTGTAATGGCGTCTCTTTTAAGGTTCTCAAGAATCCCTTTTTGTTGTGGAGGGGTAAGTTCGAAATCTAACGTCGTCACTTGTTAGTCTATAAAGAGTCCGAAATGAAGACAGGAACTCTAAGTTTATAGAAAACAAGTACATTTAAAAAAGTATAAAACAACATAGAACAAGTTTGGGCAGTAAGCAATGAACTTACTCCACCCCAAAAATGGGAAGCAAGGCCTGGGTGGGTGCACCTTTTTTGGCAAGCCAGAACAGTATACTTCAGCTCGGTAGATAAAAATCCACTGAAATGGACCAGTTCCTGCCAGACTGGTTTTCAGCAACGAATCCTCGACTGGTATTACGTTACCCCATCCAGAAGTACTCAATCAACATAAGTTAATGAGGGATTGAACGGTATGGGGTTGGATCAGGTTTAAATTGCTTCCTACAGCAGCAATATGTGACACAAGGTCGGAAAGTGGGGAAGAATAAAGCAACAACCCTTAAAGAAGGAGCACTCTGGTCTAGCGAAAATAGCCTGGGCAGCCCCGTCGGCCTTCCCTGGTCAGGGCGCCTCAGGCAATAAGCGATAAACTTACTCTTCCCCAAATAGGGAGAGCAAGGCCTGGGAGGGTGCATCTCCTAGGGAAACCCTGGACAGTACACCTCAGCCCGACAGATAAAAGGCCACCAAAATGGCCCAGTTTCTGCCGGACTGATTGTCAAAAACGAATCCGCGACTGGTATTATCTTACCCGATCCTGAAGTCTTCAATCAACTCAAGTTAATGAGAGAGTGATCGGGATGGGGTTTGCTCAGGTATTTAATTCCCTCCCATCGCAGGAATATGTGACACAATGTCAGAAAGTGGGGGAAATATCAAGACAGCGTCCCTAAAGAAGGGGCACTCTGGCCTAGCAAAAAGAGCCCGGGCAGCCCAGTCGGCATTCCCCAGTCAGTGCGCCTAAGGCAATAAGCGATAAACTTACTTTTCCACAAAGAGGGGAGCCGAGGCCTAGGAAATTGCACGACCTATGACAACCTAGGACAGTATACCTCAGCGCGGCAGATGAAAAGTTCAGTTCTTGCTGGACTTATTATTACGAACGTACGTTCGACTGGTATGACATTACCCCATCCCGACCTCCTTAATCAACTAAAGTTAATGAAGGACTGAACGGGATGGGGGTTGATCAGGAATTTAGTTCCCTCCCACCGCAGGAATATATGACACAAGGTCAGAAAGTGGGGAAAGAGTCAAGCCAGCACCCCTAAAGAAGGAGCACTCTGGCCAAGCAAAAATAGCCTGGACACCCCGTCGGCATTCTCCGGTCAGGGTAATTCAGGCAGAAAGCAATAAACTTATTCCTCACCGAAGAGTGGAGGTTAGGTCTGGACGTATGCACCCTCTAGGACAAGCCAGGACAGTATACTACAGCCTAGCAGATAAAAAGCCATCGAAATGGCCCAGTTCCTACCGGACTGATTGTCGAGAACGAATCCTCAACTGGTATTACTTTACCCAATGCCGAAGTCTTCAATCAATTGAACTTAATGTAGGACTGAACAGTATGGGGTTTGATCAGGTATTTAATCGCTTATTACAGCAGCAATACGTGACACAAGGTCGGAAAGTTGGAGAAGAGTCAAGCCAGCACCCCTAAAGAAGGAGCACTCTGGCCTAGCAAAAATAGTCTGGGCAACCCGTCGGCATTCCCCGGTAAAGACTCCTCGGGAAGCAAGCTAAAAAACTCCTCCTCCCTAAAGAGAGAAGGCAAGGCCTGGGAGGGTGCCCCTCCTAGGAAAACTCAGGACAGTATACCTCAGCCTGGCAGATAAAATGCCACCGAAATGGTCCAGTTCCTGGCGGACTGATTGTCGAGAACGAATCCCCGACCTGTATTACCATACCGCATCTCGACGTCCACACTCAACCGAAGTTAAGGAGAGACTGATCGGGCTGGGGTTGGCCTCAGGTATTAAATTCCCTCCCACCGCAGGAATATGTAACACAAGGTCGGAAAGTGGTGGAAGAGTAAAGCCAGTTCCCTTAAAGAAAGAGTCATCTGGCCTAGCAATAATAGCCTGAGCAACCCCGTCGGCGTTCGCCGGTAAGAGCGCCTCAGGCAGTAAGCGATAAACTTAGTTCTCCCCAAAGAGGGAAGGCAATGCCTGGAAGGGTGCACCTCATTGGAAAACCCAGGACAGTATACCTCAGCCCAGCAGATAAAAGGCCACCGAAATGGCCCAGTTCCTGCCGGACTGATGGTCGAGAACGAATCCTCGACTGGTATTACTCTATCAAGACGTCCTCAATCAACTGCAGTTAATGCGAACTGATCGGGCTGGGGCTGGACTCAAGGTATTTAATACCCCCTGACGCAGGAATATGTGACACAAGGTCGGAAAGAAGAGAAAAGTCCAGCCAGCACCCCTAAAGAAAGAGCACTCTAGCCTAGCAAAACTAGCCTGGTCAACCCCGTCGCATTCCCCGGCCAGGGCACCTCAGGCAGCAAGCGATAAACTTATTCTTTCCTAAAGAGGGGAGGCAAGGCCTGGGAGGGTGCACGTCCTAGGACAAGCCAGGACAGTATACCTCAGCCCGGGAGATAAAAGGCCACCGAAATAGCCCAGTTCCTGCCGGACTGATTGTCGAGAACCAACCCTTGACTGGTATTACCCGATCTCGACGTCCTCAACCAACCGAAGTAAATGAGAGTCTGATCGGGTTGGGGTTAAACGCAACACTGAGAAGCAGGCGCCCCCAGGTTCCATGGTGAGTAGAAGAGTTCAAGTAATAAGTATAGGTAAGGTACCATAACAATACGTAAACATATTATTAAAGGTGTCAATGAGAACATCAAGGAATATTATTTTTTTATATATACGTTTAGTTCTACGCTGAATTTATGAACGTTGTTTTTTAAAGGACTTCTAGTTTGTGTGTTTGGTTATATTATTAGCTTTACTAAGAATAGTCTTGATAAAGTGTACGTAAATAGAGGATATAATAATGTTCTTTAAATATTTTTTTCTAGGTAAGCTACATAAAATTCGCTAAAAGTCACCCGGAGAACCGATTTATTCGAAACTCAATTTGATTGTAAGTGTTCTCCTTGAATTCATTAAAAGGTACTTAATTAGTGCTAATTAATAGTAACTTTTAGTATATATTTACTTATTTTAATTACAGCGGAAGACAATTTATTGTATATAATATTGATTATTATATCAATTATTGATTTTACAGATACATTAGATCATCAAAATTATCAATTATTTTATTGACCGGTTGTTTTCTTGTAGGGTTTGTAATAGTTCTTGTGTGCATTTTACGCTATATTTATTGGGGAGATACGAGCTAAGATTATTTAGGCGTTTTGTTAATTAATATATGGGAATAGTGATTTGGTATATAATAAGTCGGAGAGGGCAATTAGTTTCATGTATCTTAACTGTTCCGTATAAATAACCAGATTTGTTATTTTGGGAAGTTGATTATTATCTATTTGTTTGTTATTAGCAGTGATAAGTCTGTTTACTTGTGAGTTTAATGTATTTGTAAGATTATTTTTAATTCTTTTGAATTTAGTATGGTCATGAAGAATGATTTGTAGTTTTGTGTGATAGTCGGATTTATTAAGTACTACTGATATGTTTGTTTTGTCCGCTTTGTATAATTATATTTGGATGATTGCGGAGTTCATTAGCGACTTTCCTTAGATTGGGAGTTCATGATGAATTAGATTGTCGGATTTTTATAGCTTCTGCTTTTAATGAATTCAGGGTGTGTTTTACTTTACTTTTATTTTTCTCATTTAGTTCTATTTTCATATGATAGTTGCATTTCTGCTTTTTTTTTGTTTTAATGGGTGATTCGATTAAAAAGGTTGCAATTAGCTCCAAGATTTGAGAATTATTTTCGCTATTCCGTGAGTTCGTTGTCAGATAGATTAATGTAGTGTTTCGTGAAAAGGAAATAGCGGAGGTTCTAATTGGAGGTTAAATACCCTGTTTTTAACAGCGGTTTCGACGGTCGTATTCTTTTGTAAAACAATAGAAACGTATAATTATAATTTTCTAACACGTTGGTTCAATTAATAAGGTAATAACGAAACGATACAGCACAAATGAAATGTACTTTTAAAATTATATTGAAAAGCAAAATCGCAATATTTTGCAAAACTGGCTTTAAATAATTTTTAAAATAACACTACCACGCAAGACCGGGTGTATACAGCTTGTAGATATAAATGGAGAGTTTAAATGAAAAACGCGATAAATCCAATTTAATTCAACTAAGGAATTAAATAATAAACATATAACATACCAATTCTAGACTTCCACTAAAAGTTTATTTTAACTGGAAGCAAAGGCACATCATGCTGACATCACATCATGTAAAATATGGTATTGGTGTGTGGTAGAATATTGAAATAGAATATTTAGTGATATCTTTAGGATTTTGAAAATGGTGTTTATCGCGTGTTGCATTATTTTATAGTTGCATTTTAATGATTATAGAAAAAGCCCAATGCAAAACCATAATTTAAATTTATATTTACAAATTCTTTATTTTTTTATATTTCTGTGAATAGTTGTATTTCTTTTTCGTCTCACAAACACATTTTTTTTTCAAATTTTATAACTTGTCTATAACTTACGCGCGTTTCACAGCAAAGTCAAGAGAAATATATCGTTTTTAGTTAACATTGCTGATCATCAGAGCAATGGCTCATTAAATGGTAATAGGAAAACATATCATTCCCAAGACAAAAGAAAAGAAAAGTTTAAGAAGTATTGGCAGAAAATAAGCTTATGATAAAACTTCATTGAGCTTGCGATTAGAAACATTTTCTTATATCCTAAAGAGTTTATAATTAAATATATATTTTTTGTAAAAACTTACAAATATATATATATATATATATATATATATATATATATATATATATATATATATATATATACAGGGTGTTTCAAAAGTCTTGGGAACATAACGATTTTTAATAACTCAAAAACTATTAGGAGTTGAAAAATGAAATTGGTACCGTTGGAAAGGTTAAAGTTTCAAGTCTTGTGGGGAATCTTCAAAGTTGCTCAATATGAGCACCATTCGTCACACGGCAGACATCTAGTCGATAGTCCTTCCTGCCAAACGCGTTCCAGCATCTTGACGTCAATGGTTCCCACAACTGCCGTTACTCGAGCCTTTAGTTCGTCAATATCTCTTGGAAGGGGCGGCACATAGACTTGTTGCTTGACAAAGCCCCAAAGGAAAAAGTCACACGGGGTAAGATCTGGAGACCTAGGAGGCCAGGGCATGAGAACGTCATCACCTCGCCCAGATCTCCCAATCCATCTACCAGGCAGCCTTGTGTTAAGAAACTGCCTTACTCTAAGACTCCAGTGTGGTGGTGCACCATCTTGTTGAAAAATGAAGTCATCAGATTCTGCTTGTTCCAACTGAGCCATTAACCAGTCTTCCAGCATGTTGAGATAGGATTCACCAGTGATAGTTGCCTCTTCAAAGAAGAACGGTCCATAGACACCTTTCTTGGAAATTGCACAAAACACGTTCACGTTTGGTGAATCTCGCTCGTGCTCAAGAAGTTCATGAGGATTCTCAGTACCCCATATGCGAGTGTTATGCTTGTTAACTTTGCCATTCAGATGGAAGGTCGCCTCATCGCTAAAAACAAGCCGGTCATCAAAGCCGTTATCTTCCAACTTCTCTTGCATTGCAATGCAAAAGTCACGGCGAAGTGGCTTATCAGTATCCTTCAACTTTTGGACCAACTTGAGCTTGTAAGGTACCATTTGCAGTCGTTTCCTTAAGACACGCCAGACAGTTGCTGGAGCAAGCTGAAGTTCCCTGCTGGCTCTTCTCACTGATTTACGGGGGCTCCGCTGAAAGGCTGTCCGAACTTGCTCAACTGCATCTTCTGAAGTTGAAGGGCGACCTGTTCGCTTACTTGGGCACAAACACCCATCTTTCACAAATTTAGCATGCCATCTGACAATGGATTTCCTTTCAGGGGCTTCTTTTTTAAATTTCCTGCGAAATGCACGCTGAACACATGCCCACGATTCAGTCTTTGCAAATTGGAGGACGCAAAATGCCTTGTCTTGTTTAGAGAACGCCATTACTGAACCTGGAAAGATAACACGAAAATCATTAGTATGACCAAAATCTTGATTAAGCAAGCTTTAAAATGGCACCAGTTTCATTTTTCTACCTGGAATAGTTCATGAGATATACGCATTTGTAATGTTCCCAAGACTTTTGAAACACCCTGTATATATCATTGAGAGATCCAACACGATTTCTTGTTGTCGATCACGGTACGCCGCTTGCTGTGAATATTGGCCGACTTGGTTTTTACAAAGTTAAATTCCTCCTAAAATGCTAAGCTAATTTCTGGGGCCAACTGGTAACTCTCTTGACTGCGAATCAGTGGGGATTTTGGGATCGGAGTTCGCGCCCGTTAACCGGCGGGAATTAGCTTCCTGCACCGAAGAGTACGTAAGCATGAAACGTCGATGTCTGTAGGTAATAAATAATTCATATTTATTTATAAATATAATATATATATATATATATATATTTAATATATATATATATTTAATATTGATTCTATTTCCAATAGCTTAACGTTTTTGAAAATACTTTAGTGTATGTAAATATATATATATATATTTACATACACTAAAGTATTTTCAAAAACGTTAGACTATTGGAAATAGAATCACTATTAAATTACATTTTTATGGATATTTATACTTTATAACTACATTATAAATTTAAATATAATTTCCAGACAAAAAACAAATATTCGTATGGAATAACATTTTTTAAATGAGAATTAGAATGCTGAAGAACCTTAACAACCTAGCTGATTTGTTTAAAAATTGTTGCAGTATAAATAGTAATACTAATACTAGTTTAATAATAAATATTACATTAAATTAACTGATGTAAAAGAAAACTATCACATATACGCTCGTTTGGTTCTTAACAAAATAAATATATATTTTTATTGAAGTACAGAACATTATCTATTAACATGAAAACATGAACTACTCTATCATTCGAATTTTGAAAGATATTTGAAGCTTTTACATTCTTATAAGAGAATGACATTTCCAATGGCTTCAAATGTCTTAGCGAATAGTCAGGTATTAACAGATTGAAAGTTATATATCCAATTATTTGATAGCGATTAAATCCACATTACGTTTACAAAATACTTATATTGTTATAAGAAGTTTGTCTACTTAATAATGATTTCGAGGTCTAAGACTAAACTAACTCGAAAGTGTTTAGTAAAAACGACTTTTCATTCTACATAAATTACTTCGTGATCATTTGAAATTTTGAAACGAATTTGAAGCCTTTAAATTGTCGAAGAGAAAGCAATCGAAAAAAATTACATTTCTAAGCTAATAGTCAGATAATAAAAGATTGAACGTTTTAGAAAATTATTTTGACTCAATAATTTTATAGAGTAAAAACAAAACTAGATTAACAATATTAGTTATATTTTATATAAGAATTTGGTAGAATTAAGAATTATTTTTGAGTCTGCGACTAAAATAACTCGCAAATATCATCAAGAAACACGTTTTATTCTAAAAACAATTACTTTATTGATATATATATATATATATATATATATATATATATATAATATTTTACTATTTTCTTCATAGACATTTATCATCTATTTTATTATACTGCCTTTTATTCTAGTTAATTTAATTTAATCATTCGTATTACTTGTAAAAGGGGTTTCTCTGTCCAAATGTTATCAAATTTCACTATCACGACGCAAACGAAATCCCCAATTCCTATACCCTCCTTCCATAGCAAATCAATGCTGGCTAAAAATGTGTTACATCAAAAACAATTCTATTTTTTCTCCTCCACATTCTACCATCTCTTAACAAAAACAATATTTTAACATGTTATGCTTCATCCACTTAAGTATTGTAAAATAATTATGACACCCCCCACGTTGCTGACCCCTTTAAGTGCGAAGATTAAAGTTGAGGTAAGAGAGATATCGTTGAACACACAGTAGTCACATGTAAACATTACTTTATATTATAGCCTCTACTCTTTATTTGCACACGAATACACACCTTTCATTATACCAAAGAAGGTCGTAAGACGCAACCGAAAATTCGCTTATGTAAAAACATTTTCTTAAAATACATTTTGTTCCCTATACGTAAGAAAATAAGAAATAAAATTTAAAAAATGTAACATTTTATATGTTCCACATTATTGTTATATATACATATATATGTATGAAATAGAGAGACGTACACAATTAGACAGAGTAATAAATAAACATCAAACGAGAGATTAGACTAGTTGCGTTCGGATGAAAGAAAGCTTTTTCTGAAGACATTCATTTATCTGAATGAAACCGGTTAAATCTCTTGTTTCATTTTTATTTCTACCAGTGTTTTATGGCTTTTCGTTTTTGAGTTCAATACATTCTTTCCCAACAACATTTCTTGATATTATATATTGTGTATTTTATCCTTCTTCACACACACGCACACACACACCTATAAATATATATATTTATATATATATATATATATATATATAGAGAGAGAGAGAGAGAGAGAAAGAGAGAGAGAGATAGAGAAAGAAATAGATATATGTATAAAGATAGAGAGAAAGTGTGAGAAGGCGAATGCCAACAAATGATTGCATAATATTCGCTTCATTAACCCAATATAACATGAAGCTAATCCAATCAAAATATGACGATTAACGAACAAAATGTGTGTGATCACGGGAACCGATGCATAAAACGTAATTGTTACAAAACGGTTCAGCAGATGCTATAAAAGGATGAATAACTCCTGCACGAAAGAAAAAAAATAGCGTCCGTCAAACATCACGTAAGAAAATTCGAATATTGTATTATTTTACATCACCAAACATTAATTGTGTTATTCAGCGCTTGGAGATTTCATTTTGAAATGAACCCCGCTAACATTAATTTCTTTTTAACAAAATGTTCTCACTTTTAAACGGGTTTACCGACCATTCGTAAAGAGTCCGTTGCTTTTAATCGAAACAGGTGCCCTTTTATTCTGAAAGAGAAAATTGATAACCTCTGCAACGTTTCCTTCTAAGATGAGGCGTATATACTGACGAAAAGCTTGCGCATTCTCACCCGCACTCATGCGTCGGCGTGTGTATGTACCTGCCTTTTCACGAAAGCTGGATAAGACACTATGTCGACTGTAATACGGAGTCTGGACATCATTGAACGTCACGAGGGCGTTCATGTTTAGTAACAAGTATCTTTAAAAATATCCTCAGATTCCCCGGCATTCCTTCACTAGAGAAGAATTTTCACACTAAAAGGTCGGTGTTATTCAGTAAAATATAGTATTTTGAAATACTGTATATTTAGTAGAGAGCAAAGAGTCCAATACAACTATTTGTATGCCTAATTTGTATAATTATTTTAAACAGTTTATAATAAATTAATGTTTAGTGTTATTCATGTGTACATTTATTGTCCTATTTACCTATATATGTAATAGTGTTGTCGATATAAACAATAATTAATGAAAGTTATTTATTGAAGAATGATAAATTACCAAGAACTTTTTAAAATTGTATATCAATTAATTTTCAAGCAAGATAATTTAAGTGAAAACTATTAGATTTAAAACTTAAAATAGATGTATAGTAAAGATTGGTAAGTTTATTCATACATGTAAAAAGGATATTTAGAGCTTGATTAGTAGCCGCTGGATACTTGGTAATTATTTGCTTGTTATAAAATTAAAATATTTCAAAAAGATTGAGAAACATTTTCTTGGCTAGGTAATGTTTTAGTACAGTGATATATCAAATATGACAGTAACCTATGTTGGGTTGAAGTGAAATTGACTGATTTTCATTCTTTTAGATGTGTTGTCATAAAAGACCTGACGTTAAATACTGGTCGAGTAGATCCACTAGTATATCAATTGGTAAGTTTAAAATAACAGGAAATCAAGTTCACTCAGGATCAAGCTGTTGACACTGAGGTTAGTTCGATATTAATGTCGGAATTAATAGAAGCGGACGTGACGTCATATTACTCAAAGAGAGAGAGAGTAAGTGAGAGGAGTCTGCAGTTCGAGTGGAAGCCTAAAAGTTCAAACATCTTATTTTAAAATGTCTTCATAATGTATGATGAAACAGTAATTATCTCTCTGTGCACTCTCTTCGTCCCACTTTTAAGCGATTTTGAAAAAGAACAAAGCGAATAAACCTCTTCGGTCTTCAACAGTGTTTTATTGCTTATCCTTTATCTCGATGTATAAAATAACTCAATTGCGGGCGGCTTTTCCTCATACTAAAAAGATCACAGTAATGGCGCGTACAAGAGCAAGCAACGAAAGGTAAGATTATTAATGTCTATGTATGCAACACTGAGAATTCAGTCTATCTTACTTTTTCACCTATAGTTCGACTTAATAAATGTGTTTTCGTGCCTATCCTAAAGCTATTATATGAATTAACTTTTACATCTACTTTTATTTACAAACTCATGACACCTAGAATTCCCAAATTGCCTACCTTACAAATACTGACCGGACAGGAATTTGCTCAAATTCGATGCAATATTGATCTAGAGAAAAGCCATATGGTTATATAATAGCAATCAAAAAGTGTCCACTGTATAGGTATCTATGTGTGAGAAAAACATGAAGATTTCGATAAGAGCACGTTTTCAGGGAACGAAGACGTGAAACGCTCAGCCGTTAAACGTTTTATTTGTTTTGGTTATATTGAACAGTTTACTAAATCAATGATTCGAATGCAGTTCAGATAATGTAGCTGAGCATCAGTTAGGGGGACTTATACGCGATTAAGCTGTCGGTATGAAGCTCTAGAACGGTGAGTATTCTCTCGTGATGCCCCGATATTACATGGAAGCTGAAAGAAAATATACCACTAGTCAAAACAGCCGATGAAACAAGGTAGGCTGTTTATCCCAAACAACAATATATTCTGTTGCCCACTCGCTTCAGAGCTAGTTTTTGCTAATATTACGATAGCAAGTTTCATTCGACATTCTACTGTTTTTACTTGATATAGACGTAAGAAAATTCAATTACCGGTATTAAGATATTGTAAACCCTAAATTAATAAGGACACGTAAAAATCAACAGCCAGATACGTCCAAAAATTGATTACTTAGCCACATCTGGAGAGGTGCCGCACAACGCATTATTTCCCGTTTTGACAAAGTACAAAATCGACATCGAAATTTAGTGGAGGTGATTTCTTCTCTTCCCTACAGCCATTGTCACACAGGAGAAACGTTGCTAGTTTTTTTTCTTTTCTATCGTTATTTCAATGGTTGATGCTCGACTGACCTCCAATTTTTAGTTACTCCTTAGAAGCATTCACGGCAAAAACTTGACTAGCTACTACAACAGCTCCTTGGCCTTTTGGCTAAGATCAAAGTGTAGTATCTGTTCCGATGGATACTGCACCCCATAGACTAGTATTGTCTTGACCTTCGGGGCTTGATTTATGCCGGTCTATGGGTCTGTCCTGTGCAGTTCTAGGAGGTCAACCCTCCCAGGCTTCGCCTCCCCTCTTTAGGGAGGAGTAAGTTTATTGCTTACTGTCTGAGGCGCCCCTATCGGGGAATGCCGATGGGGCTGCCCAGACAATTTTTAAACCCCACTTTCCCGACCCGACCTTGGGTTACATCTTACTTGTGGGAGTAAGATAAAAACTGGCCTTGTGCCTAACTCCTGGAGAGGAGTAAATCAATACTACAACAGAAAAAGACTTTCCTTTCTCTATCCACATGTTTAGCGTCTGGCGGAATGTTCATTTATATAGCTTATTTGCAAGGGCTCTCCGCCCTTGGAACATATTTCCGCGACACTGTTTCCCCGTTGGTTACAACTTAGTCGTTTTTAAATCCAGTGTCAACAAATTCTTGTCATCGACCGGCTAATAAATAATCAAACGCAGTTCATACTATTGATCAATGTTAGTACTCCCATAATGTTCCTCATCTATCGGTTGGCAATCATTTCCGTCTCATTAACCCTTATCCTCGATTGATTCTTGGCATTAACAAGTAAAACAATTGTAATTATGTCATAGAAACCTTTTAATAATTTGATAAATAAACATATACACTGGTACAAAAATCAAAATACATTTTACCTGAATAAGATAAATATGTCTCTAAACAAATATTACACTACCCGTAAACTGTTGTGTTATTCCATTTAATAAACTCACACATAGTTTTTAAGTCCTTCATGTACGACAAACAAAACAAGTCTCTTTGCTTTCATATAATCCGAATAGATAATATGGAAAGTACATCTACCTATTATTCAGCTATCTTTTTCATATCAGTTTTTACGGTGTGTATGAACATCATATGTAAATTAGATGAGAAAATAAAATAATTAATAAGAAACGCTGAAAAAGAGAATTACTCTTTCTTTTAATTCCTACAGATTCATCAAAATAAGATATTAGAGAATGAGTGAGTCGATATGGAGTAAGATAGTTCAAATGAAATATTTATATGAGATGGGGGGACTCGTTCGTTTACTACAGCGAATTAGAACGAATGATATTTATTTTCAAACATAAATTAATCTCAGAACAAAGTTATATTGTATCGTGTATTTGGTTTCATTAAAAAATTAGCAAATAGATCCATCCGACTATACACCTTTTTACTATGGTCATAACTTCATATTATTTTTTTTTGTTTTTACTGACCTCCCGTTTCGCCCTCTTATATGAAATGTTGTAAAACTCTCTGAATTAGTGTTTAATACATATGATTTAAATTTCATTCAAATCGGATATACGTATTGGAAGTTTTAAGTGAGTTTTGTTTGCGTTTATTACCTACAGATAGATGCACATAGATATTATCCACATAGAGCGTGACGTAAAGATTAGGGACAACTTTTATTACTTTCCTCGGTAACTTTTACATAAGAGCACACTTTTAGATTTCATGTAGATTCCCTAACCTGTCTTAGGGAAAACACAAACATCACACAAACACACCGGCATACAGATTGATACGCAAGTCGTGTGTTGTGTAATTGATCTTTAAAGAGAGCTATGAAATACCCTAATCTAATCCAATCAGAATTATTGAATTCACCTTGAATAGCCTTGGGATATATTATTCAAGTCAGTCGATGTACGTCCTCGACAATCAGTCCAGTATAGGCTGGGTCATTTTGAGTGGTTGCTTCATTCGACCTGATGTATGGTTCTGTGCAGTTTCAGTAGGTTCCCCCTCCCAGGTTTTACCATCTCACTTTGCGAATAGGGTTAGTTTATTTCTAATCGCCCGAGGCGCTCAAATCGGAAAATGCCGATCCTGCTGATCTGGCATATTTTATGGGCCAGGGTACGCTTCTCTTAGTGCGGTAGCTTTTCAAATCCTCACCTAGCCATGTGTCTAACGTCTGGAAGACGGCGTAAATAAACTACTGTATTATGTATTTAAAAAAAAAATTCAGACTACTATTCTCATCTTGGATCTTATTCTCACACAATTCTAGGTGACAAAATCTCCAACATCCTTTAAGTGCGTCTTGCCGAACACGGAAATCTTTATGTCGAACTCGCGAATCTGTACGGAAGACTCACTACTCGGTCATGGCTGACGGCACAATAGAAAGATTTCCGTTCGAAATTGCAAACTGACTCCCGAATAACATCCAAAATGAGAACAGTGTTCCAAATAATCTAAATCAAATTATTGATTCTCATCTGAAAAAATGCGAAATATACTGTATCACGAGTTAGAAAGCTACACCCACAGCAGCTCGTGTGTTAGTAATGTATTTCCACATTAACACACAGCGAGTTGATATTCTACAATAGAGACGGACTAGCAGACAAACGCGATTGAAATAAAGACGAACACCATATATAAATTAAGGTGGAAAAAAAACACGATATCACCTTCATTCCTATCTGATCCCGCCATAAATACAGCGAATATGACATTTATACCAAAAAAGCACATGATGTACGCATGAAAAATTCATGAGTCAGCCTCCAGAGATCGTAGGAATCGGTGACTCTATAAATATATGCAGATGCGTTCTTGCATCGCTTTCAGAGCAGTTGTCCGTCAGTCGATCGCTACGATTGATTTTGGAACATAATTTTGTCGCTAAACGTGCGGATTCAACGGAAGAATCTAATTTTACCTGTTTCCAAGAATATTTATTTACCTTCACTCAAGGGAAGGTTAGAAACAAGGTCAGGGTGGTTTGGAAAAGTCAGCACACTAGTATAAGCGCACTATGGCCTATAAAGATGCCTCAACAGCACCGTCGGCATTCTCCGGTAAGGTGATTATCAATAAACAACCCCCTTATCAAAAGAAAGGTAACACATTGTAAATTGGACCATTTGAGACTGAAAAAACAATACTTCAGTCCGACAGAGAAAAGCCAGAAGAAAGCACAACGGCCCACTCTCTGTCGAACTGATTGTCAGCTTGGTATTAACACACTTATTCAAGTTGTAAGTATCTCTGAGAAACATACTTCTATCCATGTATCTCTCTAAGAGATACGGTCTCCGTTTGTATCTAGTTTAGAATATCATTTTCGCCGGTCAGTAACGTATACATTTTAAATATAATTATCGACTGTCAGTGCTTCCTAATATTAAAATAACATTTTCGTCGGTCAGTAGAAGATAAGTTTGAAATAGTACTTTGGACGGTGAATTTAAAAAATGGTTTACTTTCACGCGTAAGTTTAAAATAGCATTTTTGTCGGACTGTTAATTGGATATTTGAAAAAACATTTTTGTCGGTATGACATGCTTAAATTTATAATTATATTTTGTCGATATGTCAAGTTTATTTTTAAATAAGATTTTCTGTCTATTTAAATAGCATTTTCATCGGACTGTCAAGTTTACGTTTGAAATAGCATTTTTGTCGGTCCGTCACACTAAAGTTTTAAATAGCATTTTCGTCAGATTGCCAGTTTTATGGTTGAAAAAAACATTTTTGTTTGTATTTGACGTTACATTTCGAAATAATATTTTGGTCGGTCTGTAACAACTGAGTTTGAAATAACATTTTTTCGACTGTCATGTTTACATTTCAAATAACTTTTTGTTAGTATTTAAGGCTTAAGTTTGAAATCGCAATTTTTCAGTATGTCACGTTTCAGTTAGAAATAGTATTTCCGTCTATCTGTCACGCTTGAGGTTTAGATAGCATTTCTACCAATAAACACACATATTATATGGACGCATCCGAAGAACACCGTTCTTGATTATACACCGTTGATATCCAGAACGGGGCTTTAGTAGCCTCAGATTGTTTTTTTACACGTCCACTAGTGAACGTAATCTCAACTCTGATTATATGTGTGTCTCTTGATAGTTTACGTTTTCTATTTATAAAAACTACTCATTTAATGTACGCTTGAGGCAGGTCAAGACGATTATTTATGCATACTTTTTTCATTATACTACTCTAAAGGAAATGGATTCCTCAATTTTTTATTCTTTGAGCTGAAATTAGTTTTGTGTATTTTTTTACCCCAGAATCTTTTTTGATAATGGCGAACTTGCATTGCTAGATACGTCGATTCCAGAGATATAATTATGTTCGCGTGGTCTCTGTGGACATTTCTCTAAAAACATTTTGTTTTGTCCAGTGTAAGTGCTGTGCTTATTTACAACAGAGGTTACTTTTTAATGTATTTTTCTTTTGGTGTAACATTTTTTGCACTAAAAAATAAAGGTTTCTTTATTTGTTTCCTCCTTGCTTTTGTATTTTTAATTCGCTTTTATTTATTCGCTTCCTATAGCATGACTTATTTTCCTTGCTTTTTTTAGAAACAATCTTCTATTTATTTATTGTATTCTAGATTAGCTGTATTCACCTGGTGTTGCTCGTACGAAGTTATATTGCTGTCTCATCGGAAATTGATACAATAATACTAAACCTTATGTATACAATTCTTATTCCAATGTTGATCTTTATCAAGTACTCATGTAAATTTTAGAAAATATTTCTAATTTAAAGGATTAGACTTAAAAGGTTCTGAATTTCTTTTGATTCAGTAACTCTTTCTTGGATGAAATTAAATGTAAAACGGTTTATTTACTACTTGCATTTGTTTAAGGAAGTTTCTGAATTCTTCTAGGAACACGCGTTAGTTTTATTTTGCTTCGAAACTTATATTAACTTATAGTATGATATAACTTTGTTTTGCCCTTTTATTTATTTTGTATAATTTGGTATATTCGGACTACTGTTCTCATTTTGGGTGTTTTTATCACAACGTCTCGGCCGATGTAACCTCCTACCTTCGTCCAGCGTACTTTGTCGAACTCGGGAATCTTTCTATTGAACTTGGAAATCTGGATGGAATTTTGAATGAACCCTTTATTAAATCTACGGGGGGTAGCATGCTCTCGTTCAATTTGCCATGACTAGGAATAAGTATTCGGTTATTCTCAATTCTTCGTATCGCCCGCACTTATGTGTGAACCTTCAACATTCAGATAACTGTCACTTAGAACTGAATTTTACTTAGTTCTCTATCCACTGCGCCAATTTTGTGAGCCTTAAACCTCTCCTTGTTTTTGATCTTACGACTTATCCCTATAGATCACTACTTATCTATTATTAATAATTATAGGTGCATGTATTGTATTGAATTCTATACTAGGTCTGCTTAGTAAGTCATTGTCGCCCAACATATGTTCTGCTTCTTTGAGTCGTCTTACTCTCCACCGTTCTTCTCTATCTATAATTTTTACTTCATCCCATAAGGATAAATGCTTTCCCTTTTCCTTCCATATGCGTTCAGCCATACCCGACTTTTCGATTTCTCCACGTATTACGGCTTTCCGGTGTTCTTCTTAACTTACCTTTAGTGGACGACATGTCTCACCTTTGTATACTTTTCCACACTGACATGGAATCGCATGCACACAGTTCTTAGTCATGACATTTTCCGTAGAGTTGAGACGCTCCTCAATACTATCCGATGTTAAATGGATGATATATTCTTTGGATTTTTTTCCGACAAGCCCCTAATATATGGTATACAAACTGTGGTGAGTTCTCAGGTGGTGTTCTTTGGTGTTGCGTCTAGATTTGTTGGAGCTCATGTCATGATCTCTGGATAGTTGTTTCGGTGGAGGGTTTTTCTTAAACCATCCATTTCTACTTGATATATATCGTTGTAACTAAATATGATATTTATTTATTGTTTTTATTTATACAAACACACACATATATATATATATATATATATATATATATATATATATATATATAAGTTATAATAATATCGATAGTTCTTTTTTATTTGCGAATGTGAAGAAATGCATTACTTTTATCCACGACCACATGATATTTATTTATTTTAATATGTATATATATATATATATATATATATATATATATATATATATATATATATATATATATATGATAATGATAATATATTCTTTCGTAATTTAAAGTAGAGTTCGTTGATAAAAGTAATGAATTTCTTCACATTCGCAAGTAAAAAGAGAAATATCGGTATCATTATAATATATATATATATATATATATACATATATATATACATATATATATATATATATATATATATATATATATATATATATTATATATATATATTATAATCATACCGATAATTCTATTTTTACTTGCGAATGTGAAGAAATTCATTACTTTTATCCACGAATCCTACTTTAAATTACGAAAGAATATATTATCATTATCATATATATATATATATATATATATATATATATATATATATATATATATAATAGTGATAACATTTTTAATTAGTAATTTAAAATATGTTTAGTGGAAACAGTAATGCGTTTCTTCATATTCGCAGATAAAAATAGAATTATTGCAAGCATAAGTAAAATTATTGGTATCATCATATGTTAAATGATAATATTCTGAGTGTTATACACGCTTTATCAAAAAGTAATATATAAATCAATGTATGTATATATAAATAATTAGATAGATGGATAAAACTAGATATAAAACACATTGAAATATTTGGATTGATATACTTAGACGGTGATATATCAATATTCAATATCAGGGTTACATTAATCCTTGATTTATTGTTAATTCACAAACTCTAAAATAAAAGTCTCACCAACTGAGATAATTTTAGGTCATATTCAGCACCTGCTATGTAAGCTTTTCTATGGTTTTTCTTTTTATTTAAAAAATATTAATATTTAATTTGCTACGAGATTTAGATTGTACACACTTATATTTTATATTAAGAAAAATGAATTTTACTCCATTCCATTGACCATTTACTAAGACCTTCATATACTAATCCGTTTAGACAGTAACTTAGGCTAACCCCTGATGTGTGTGCTCAAAAATAGGCGTTTGTTTTGTTCGCTTTTAATATTTTATTTACATTTTCCGGCTCAACAACTTCTCCTAATACAGTCATCTACGCAAGAGATTGAAGGGATTTTCACTCTCATCGACAAGCCAAATACCTAAATCACCGGCAAATCTTCTTAGTTTGTTTACTATTTCGTTATAACACTGTATTGACATTTCTTCTTTTGCATATAATACATTATCAACATAAATACGGGGATATCCTTTCAACTATTTATCTTTTGCCTTGATTGGCTATTCCAAATACGTCCGTTGATATTCCCGAATAACGAAATGAACAAATTCGCTTTAACAAAATACTATTCCATGTCAATACAGTAATAATTCAAACTTGTAATCGTTCATTTCTTTCTATTTTAATTATTTCACATTTTTCACATCATATACTAATTGTTATAACATGATATTAATTTTGCGGATCATGCAAGCGATATTAATTTTCTATTTAATTTTCTATTTTTCATCTAAATTTCTCGATGTCCATGTGCTTACGCAATACCACGATGTAACATAATATCCGCATTACCGGATGGTTGATTTGGCTTTTTCGAACCAATCATAAACGTAGAGATGCATTTCCAAAATAGCTAATCTATTCGATTCTAATCTCTACAATTATTTCATAATAATAATATTTTTTCCTTGTTACATTTTCTTTAAACATTCTATTCCATATCTTTTTCATAATCAGAAGCTTTAGCTTTCCAGTAATTACATATCATATAATAGAGTGTGTTTTATGTTACAACAAACGTATACAAATTTAACGTCACGAAATCGCCATTTGTTCAGATCTTTTCTACAACAGAATAAAAGAATAACGAAAACGCTTACATTTTTATTTCTTTTACTTTACCGACTGATACGTTCTTGTTTTATTTTTTCTCATTCTGATATTTCAGATTGAAACGTTTTCTTTATTTTCTTGCCCTTACTTTAACGATTTAGACGTGTTCTCTCTTTCTTTCTTTGTTCTCTTTATAACTTACCGATCTAGAAGTTATTTTTTTAAATTTACATTACAGCTCATGTTGTTAGATAACTATTTTTTAGCGTTACCTCAGGATATCTTCCAAGGTATTGTCTTCTCCTTTTTAGAGGAGAACAGTTATTTCTTAACGTCTCGTCTGCAAACAAGTGTTTACGGGATTAATCAGAATACTTTTCTGTCGTCATTAAAAATTTAACGGTCCCTAAGCGTATGTATGGACATTTGCGAATTTCATTACGCCAACTTCGGAAAAAGGGTTTCCGTCTTCTTTTCTTTTGTTACACTTTTCTGATTTAGGATAGTGATAGAGTACCTAAAGGACATGTATTTTTATTTCCATCCATATTAAAAAATTACATTTGTCAAATGTTTGTGTATAGACATACTCTCTTACTCTCACCTCGCCAAACATACTTTTATTCTCATCTCTACGCAAATACGTTGCTGTGGAATGCTTTTTTGTAGTCTATAACTATATCTAACGTTAAATGTTACTTATGAATTAATTAATTAAAATACACTACAATAATTATTCACAGCTAAGTAATACATCGTGTACAAATATTTATATAGAGTTCAGAGTTGAGGGCATAAACTTTCTTGGGCAAATTATATGCACAATGCAACGCCCTTCCACGGGCCCCGCCAGTTCAGAATAAATCAGAAATGAGAAAAACTAACAAAAACCAAACATATAATGTAATATTAGATGAGATAATAAAAAATATATGCATACAACTATTCCACCTGGAACACATGTAACAATACCGCGACATGTCCAGACACACATCTGTTTTCCGATGGCAGATCAGAATGCAATATGTCTTCCGAGTCTGAATCAGTCTTCCGAATGACGGTCATTCATCCAATCGTCTGAGTGCGTCATTTTGAGTTACATCGTCTGTTCACATATTGAAAGAAAAATAGAAAGATTTTTATATTGGAGTTCAGAGACTAATTGACTCTCTGTCCAATATGATTTTCGATCTAATATCAGCGTGTTCATATTTGCTGGCAAACTGAAAACATTATTAATGTTTCGGTTGTGTCGTTATTATTGAAGACTTAAATAAAAATAACGAATAACAGTCCCTTCAATTGGTTTACAACAAGTCTGTTCGATATGCTAACAACTTTAATTTATCTTGTTTACTGATTTATCAACGCACACACTTCTGCGATAGTTCTGTTGAATATTGACGGTTTTGGTAGATTAGCGAGGGCAATATAACAGATAGTTTCCGTGACAATCTCCTTAGAAATATTCATGGCCAGCGGGGCAGCTAATTGTCTAGCAATTTCAGAAGGTTAGATTAATAAAGAGACATGTGAACGAAAGTAGGAAATTGTTAATGAAATATACGTTATGTCAGCGATATAGTTGTAAGATTTTATTGATGTCAATAAAATCTCGGCTAGAAGCGAGTCGCAAATGACGTATTAAAATGGGCTCTTAAAAATAAATGATTAAAACACACGGTTTTCTTTTATTGCCCCCTTTAATGAGACCCGTAGAAAGGGAGTGTTCAGTTTACATTCATTTCGGAGTTTTATTTAGTTATTTCTAATTAACAACGGGTATGTCACATTTAGCAGAGTATCAGTTTTGATATGTTAGCACAACCATTTTCAGGAGAGAGACAGAAAGAGAGAGAACACATTGATTATAACTAAGACATTGTGCCGTCATCAGTTTCTGAAATAAACGGATAACTGTTTGCATTACTGTTCACTGTATAATCAATAGGCATCATCTAGTAGTAAAACACATGTAGTCAACATATCAAATTAATTAATGCTGTTATCACAGAGATAAAATCAAGTCCAATTCTTCAATCCCAGACTGTTTAAATACCTTTGCATAAAATATGATTACGGGTTTGAACGTTTGTTGTTACACTCATAAGTTGGATGGCTATCAAAGGGAAACTTTCTGAAACATTTCTATTCACTATGTTACAACGATAGTTATACTTTTAAAAGGGCTGGGATTTCCCACACTGAAAGCCTTGTACCTCACTTCATCTGCCATCGCGAGGAGACGTGAAAAAGAAAAATAATGGTGTTGTCGCTTCGAAATCTCACTAGAGCAGCCAGTAGAAAACAGTGTATCGAAGATCAGATCTGATCCTAGCTGAGTTTGACAGGTGTTACTGAAATAAAAGGGCTCAAAGTTATTGCTGAAAGGTAAAATATGCGGCACCTGTCAAATAAGACTTGCGAATTAAGTACATCAGTCACTGTACTTTTTCTCTCTCTCTTTTTCTTTTGATATGTATTTATATTTACAACCTCATCTCTATTTTTCTCTCTCTCGTTTTTGTTACCGCGAGGGAGAATAATTAGTTGTAGTTTCTTCTTCGTACACGACGGGCGTGCGAAAGCAACCCAGTCGACTGTCGAGTTTTACGTTCTTTTCAGAATGTAAAAATACATAAATGATATATTTTTCATATCAGATGCCTGTTCGCTCCTTTTATACAAGCGTTCAAATGTCAGCTGATGGTCTCAGACCAGATAATTAATTATATGTAAAGAATGTATGACACCTTAAACTCCTCAAGCAAAACGACATAGTTAACCTCTCATTGAAGGTGAATGTGACTTTTGTACCTTCTTGAGGTGATTGTGGTGTTATGCCAAGAAAGTAACAGCTCTTCCAGAAACGTCATGAAGGCGCAGAGACACCAATATACTTCCTATATAAAACGATAGTGTTACATCAATTTTATACATTTGTAGCATTTTTACAAGACTTTAACTCTGGATTTTGTGATGATTCTAAAACATCATTGATTGAATATCATATATATTCACCAGATTTAATGAAATTACTTTTCAGTTTAAAGCCAATTATGCTGATTTTATAAATGTAAAACCTACTATGTTTGTCTTCCTGTCTAAGTGTAATTTGTTTAAATGGAACGTAGCCTGTCATTAATATTTTAGTTGTCAACAATCTCTAAATTAAATAAAAAGAGCATGACCTTTAAGCGTATTGTGTCTATCTTTAAGATACATGTCTGAAAGATTTAAGCGTATTTTATGGCTTCAAATACTAGAATGGTAATCAATTAATGTTCCTATACGAACAGTTGATGCAGACGAAAAATTAGTTCTAATTCAAAATGACATTTTGATGAAGCGAAAGATCAAGAAAGTATATGATGATTGTCGCTTACGACAGAATATCTGTCATTTCTATTCAGTATTATAGAAGTATGTACACACACACACACACACACACACACACACACATATATATATATTTATATATATATATATATATATATATATATATATATATATTATTGCATTTCCAACGTCGTATGTGGTAGATGAAATCTTATTACCCAGAAAATGAAAATACATTACATTATGGGACATTGGAATCTGCGACATTTTAGTGAGTTTCAATTTGATGTGGAGAAATACGGCATAACAATGTTGAAACACTGCTCATCGCATACCACTGAGGTTAAGCGACGTTAAGCCAGGTACGTACTTAATGCGTGACTATTTGGGAATACTAGGCGCTGTAAAAATATACGGGTGTGGCGAGCTGTAAACATATCCAACCATTAGAAAAAACAGGACAAAGTCACAGCACCATCTCTTGAGCCCGATATGTGGCATCGTTTCACTTACGCCTACTGGTATATGATGCTGCAATTAGATTCAAGTCAAGTTGAGAAAAGAATATCCGAACACTATGTACACGCAGCTTATTAGATCTTATTGTGAAGACGAAATAACATGGTTTATTTAATAAATATTTTTTTAAAAACATATTTTATGTTAAATATCTCACCTTTAAATTTGAAACAAATATACAAATGTTCGCATGTGTGCATTGGGATAATTGTGAACACCAAATGTTATTGTTTATTTACTTAATTATTTTTAAAATATATATCTTCAGTATAATTATATTGTTTTAACTGATTTTTATTAAAAAAATAATTTGAATATGTATACAAAGAAAGCGGGCACTAGGTAAGATGCGCGAGCCTGAAAATGTTTGGGAAACTCTGCACTAGACAATGAGGCAAGCTGTTATTATCTTGGCGACGACGACGACAAATATGACAAATGTATAACATAATTGATTAAGTGGACACAACCTGCCAACATAACAGCTTGACATAAAAATGGGAAATTAAAAATAAAGATATTCTGATGTTATTTTATTGAACAAATAATTGAAACACCGTTTTATATATGAACATATCAAATCAATTAAATTTATTTGACAAAAAATATCATAGTGCAACACGCCAGGTGAAAACACAGGTGGAAACTATTTACACCCGTATACTTTCTAAATGTTTGTTTAACCGACCAAAAATGATATTGATTGTAAACAATTTTAGAAAATTTCGCTCATGAAAAATCTTCGAATTTCAGCTGAACTACAGAAAATAAAACACTTTTTAAGTCCATTACTTCAGTTGTAAACTCTCCATTTTAACCATCTTTTACGACATTACTCACTGGTGTTATTGCTTTTTATAAGCTAATGTTTTTATTGATTTGAAGAACTTGATGGTTTAGTGTCTTGAATTTTTTCAATGTTCAAATCGTGTCGTGTTATTCAAATTCAAATTTATTTGGTAAAAATATCAAAGTGCAGCAAGCCATGTAGAAATACATGTTTAAGTTATTTCTTATAGACATATAGTCTGAATGTTTGTCCAACGCAGCTTACAACATGGATATCGTAGTGATCGTCACGATCTTCTCTGTCAGGTAGTTATACGTAGCAGAGACACAGACAGAGAAGGTGTCATCTTTTCTATTAGGACGAAAGCGACAGTGCTACATCTTTTACGGGTGTCAACGTAGAGCACAACTTGAAAGGTAGATTAGCATTCTTGTTGATGATATGGAACGTGAGAATCAAGTCTCCTCGCATACTCCGCTGCTCAGGTTAGATTAGATGTAGTCTTTCAAACCGCTTTTTATAAGTAAGCGTGAAGAGAGTTATCACCATCCTGGTTGCCAACCATTGAACACAAATACAGCTATACTTATATATTTATATTAACAAAACACCTAATGTGTCTTCATATATATATATATATATATATATATATATATATATATTGTCCTCGCAAGGACAGCAAAACTATATTGTAATTTACAATCAAAATTTTTAAAAAATCTATGATTCATTGTTTACTTAAAACTGACATATAGTGAAACTTGCTTTTCAATGTAGTTATCGTTAACATATTTCTATTACATATTTAATATGTAGCCGCGGGTGGCATATAAGTATTTAACCAGTCTCTTACCGCAGGAAGATGTGACACAAGGCTGTAATGTGTGGAGACCAAGCTGGTGCATATAAATGCCCGAGTAGCATTATCCAGTATGGAAGCATCAGGCGGTTAACAATAAACTACCCCTTCTGAAATAGACTGCGACCAGCGATGATAGCTTCGTAATACAAAATAAATTCACCTAGAATTCTGTCACCCAAATTCAGCAATTGGTTTACGGTAATTTTAGAACATTATGATAACATTATTTGATTGATTTACATTTTGTTGTCAATAGTTTGTACATACATTAACTTTTTTTTTATTTCAGGGCGGCCAGTAAAAACAATGAGATGTTCACAATGACTAACTAAGGGAGTAAAACGAATGATGAGAAAGAAAACAGCTAAACACTGGTGTAATTGTCGGAAAAATAAGTCGTCATGTGGATAGTTTTTAAATATTGCTGAAAGCGTCTTCTCCAAAGAAGACACGATAAGATGTTGGAATATCCAAGACTGCCATCAAGAGATTTCTATCATGATATTAAATATGGAACTCCAGCAAGCATATAGCTATTTACTTTCCCTCCCATCGCATGGAGATGTGGCACAAGGCCGGAAGGTGGGGAGACTAAGCCAGCGTCCACAAAATTACTGAGTAGAATTAACAGTTAAAAGCGCTACAAGCGGTTACCTATTAACTAACCTATTCTAAAATAGATAAGGTTGACCTCCTCAGAGTGTCCAGAACAAATACCTCAGCCAACCAGTGCGGGCAGGCTGATGCCACAATGGTCCAGCTACTTTTTGACTGACGGTCAAGGACGTATCCTCGACTAGCATAGAGTACCAAAAAGAACTTCAACGAATTCAATGATACGACTAGCATATAGTTTAATTCATGGTTTCCTGTTTAGATAAGCATCACAGTATAACAGCCGATCGACAAGGAGACACAACAGCAAATGTTTTAATTCCATTATTTGATTGCAAAGACAAAGATTTACATTATTTGTTTATAACCTGAACATTGAATTTTTAAAGGTATTTTCTTTGTACTTACTAGTCCTCGCTAATCAAGGCCCAAGGATAAGGGTTAATTAGTGTAAAATTGACGTTGAGACAACACTGTGAGGATTGGTAACTATGATTTTAAATACTCTGATTATGTAAAATGATGGTTCACTAAGAATTTGTTAACAATTAGTTGAAATCGAACATGCTGTAGTCAGCTGGGAAGCAGCTGGGGTTATTGTGTTCAACACACAAGCAGCTTTTGGAAATAAACTTTGCACGTGGAAGCCCCGTCTAGTTTTATGTACACAGATTTACGAAAATAAAATTAGTTACAGTGGTTGTAGCTGGACGAGTTTTTGCTGTATTTTTTTACAGGAGGAACAATACATTGGTGCTCAGTCAACAATGGCAATATAAATAACAATAGAGTAGAGAAAGACTATCAACATAACTTTTGTTAGAAAAGAGGCTGTACGTAAAAAAAAAGGACACTTCTACGATATTTCGAAGGTGGTTATGTACTTTGTCAAGGCAGGAAAAGTGCTCTGAGCTGCACCTCTCGAGATGTGGTAATTAATTTAAACATGGATGTTTTTTTAATAACAACTTGCACTTGAAACTCACTAGGGGCAGATACAACCTTGAGCATTATTGTATACATAACTTTAAACGTGATTTTTTCAGGAACACTTGACGTTTTTTTTTCCTCAAATGATATAAAATAATGGCACAATAAAAATGAATAAGGGAAAAACGAAAACATCGTTTTCCTCTTCCATGTTTCACATGTTAAACCGGTGATTTAATTGAATACTGTTAATATTACGAGCAAACATACATATTTTTTTAAATGTTAATAACATTCTAAACTATATTTCTGATAATAGCAAATATAAAAATAGAAATTTGTCTTACTGTATTGATTCATCATTTTTATTACGGTACCTTTTTGTTCACCATATTGTTTGCCGCCAGCTTTATTTTCGCCTACAATGTCGTCTTGTTCGAGCTACATAGCGCCTTATATTTATACAACACAAGAGCGTTTTAAAATAGTAATGTTGATGGCAAAGTAGCACTTCCTAATTTTTTCTTGTGGAGTTTCTAAAAATAAAATTTTCTGAAGAAAATCACAAACAATTGATCCATTAAAGTTATTCATTGAATAATAAAGTTTGTGATACAATTACTTTTGAACCGTTTGCAGAAATATGTTGCAAGTACGGGACATTCGGTTGAATGACATACATTTAAAATGTATATTGTTCAACGTATACACGTTTTTATATTATCAGAAATATAGCTTTTATTGTATTAAACATTTAAAAATGGATGATGACTTTTTAAAGCCTCTGCATTATTAAAATATACACGCTGAATAGAATAATACAATTTCAAATAACTAAAGAAAAGAAAAACAAAATGGTTTTGTTTTGGCAATATAACAATTGATTTGTTTCGGATTTTTTTAGATAAGGATTAATAATTTGTATAATTTGGATTATTCAAACTACTGTTCTCACAACGTTTCGGCCTATGTAATCTCCGACCTTTCCAGAGTTAGATAGAAAGATACACCTAAAGAAAGTCGGAGGTTACATCGGTCAGAACGTTCAAACAATACAAAAATTGATTTTTCTTGTAGTGTTTCTCATTTCACATGCTATAGTAAAATATTAAAGAAAAAACAAATTATTTTATATTGATACTCGATGACGATTATAGTAATACATATAATATTTAATGTCGTGGATTCCGTGACTTTGATTCAGACGCTGATTATTGCGGTGCCCATGAAAGTAGCAAAGGACATTTCGGTATGTTTTTTTCTTTCTCTATAATTTATTCTACAAAGAGTAGATAATAATAAACTTAATGGGTACATTTGTATTTAATGGCGATTATGAGGTCATTATATCTCAAATAACGTTTCATCTATAAAGCCTTTATCTCATTTAAATGATAACTTTTTCAGTTCTAATGGACTATTCTAATGAATAAATTGCATCCTTTAGAAATGTGAGATATCAGGCTATCAATCAATTTAAGCAATTAAGTTGTCTGGCTATCTTCATGTAATAGCAATATTTACTAAAATCCTTTCATTTATGAGTCATGCTCACTAAGTGATATTCAGGATTTTAGCATTGAATATAACATGCAGTGTATAGAGATTTCCAGAATGAAGCCGTTATCATTAATAACCAGCCAGTGTTCAGGAAATCCATGATAAAATCGAGCTCACATTCTATCAATGGACAGAAACAACACAATTGTATAAGCATAACAGCCTTTCTTTATGCCCATACGAAGTACTTTTGTTTATTTGTTTTGGCGGAGTAGTCGTTCCATGATTTATTGTAGGTTATTGCCACACAATTTAATTCACAATTCTACTTTTTTTTAATTTACAATTTTTATCGTTTGGAGATAGACGTTCAAAAACACCTGCTATTTGTTGTATTACACTTTATTCAATATATTTTGTATTTCTAAACTCCGAGTTCGTGTTTTCTTTCTGGACATTTATTAGGCAACGACAACTAGCGACGAGGTGTATTAAGTGGTTTGTTGAGACCTTAAAAACGACAAACATAGATAAATCAACGGCAAATCTACCCGACAACCGACCCCCAAGTTCTGAAAACAGGCTTTAACAGCGAGCTTAAAACAAATGTCCGTAAATTGGATTTTTTTACAACAAAAGAGAATTCCATTGGGTTTTTTTATTACGAAGAAACCGACATATTTCTCTCAAATAAAGAAAAATGCCAGTGATTTCTTTATTTTTATTCCGGCAGTGATAATTATTAACAAAAAAGGAATACCTTATATTTGCGTTTTCCTTCCAAAATAGAAAACCATCCAAGCCGAAAGAAAAAATCATATGTTCACTGTTGACTAAAGTTCCACTCTCTTTTTTACAACTAATATTACGTTTGCAGCGTAGTATAATATATACAAACTTCTTGAAGTTGTATGTCATGAAGAAACATTTAAAACATAAAAGATTTACAATCAACTATGACAAAACTCGACTAATACAAACGAAAACAGCAACAAACACCGGAGAATGATTTCCCCAGCTTCTACTGAAACAAAATCCAAAATCGTAGAGAGACAGCAAGAACAAAATAAATAAAACACGAAGAAAGATTACTGGAACAAAATTTTAAAAATCGAAGAATTATGCAAACAATGTCGAATAAGAGGCACAATAACGAGGATTTAAAATGATTTCTCTCAAAATGCCGTTGGGAGTGCAATTGACAATTTCATTTATTCTCCATACGAGTATAACAGTTTTGCGTAATATTCCAGATGGTATGAACATATATACAACATACATTTTGAAAGTTAAGAATACTTTTTAAAAATCCCTTACTGCTCGAAAAATAAGGGACCACCGAAGATACCAAATTTGTGGACTATATTTTACCTCGAGAAAACAGCGACTTGATTTTTTCTGAAGCTGTTAAACTTTTGACAGAATTATTTAGTTCTAAAACTTCCTGGTTCAACAAAAGGTGGAAGTGCATAAACTTAATCAGAAAAGACAACGATTATTTGACTTTCGTGTCAATAAACACTGTCACAATTTCAAACTAGCAGAGCGCTATTACTTCAAATACCTAATATTCGTGCAATTACTTGTATCAGCTAGAGACGCAGAAATCAGACGTATACTCCTAAACATGTAGAAAGTGAGCCAAATTAAACGTTACAGAAAATATCCGAAGTCTGACAGAGAGTTGTAAGAGTTTAACAATATTGTAAAGATATTGGGCATTGCTCACATACGGAAGACACGTCAAGAAATCATATTTACTATCTCCTTTATGAATTATTAATAAAAAGTTACAAAAAATGGTGTCAACCATGTCTTTCAGAAATAAAGTTTACCTATCATCCATAATCGAACAACTTATCTTAAAATGTTCTATTAAAAAATCATTTGAAGACAAATGATAAATATCTGTCTAGGATATACAACAATAGTAAGAAATATAACTATTTAATATATGAAACAACACAATTATTAAATCAATAAATAACAATAAATACTAATAGTGTATTAATAAAATACCTATTTCCAAAACCAATATGAAAATTAGTTAACCTTGCCACTGATATCGCATATGCTAAAAGATGGGTTGTATAGTGTGATAATTTTAATTAAATTAAAATAAGGAATTGTAATCACCGTTAGTGCGAGTAATGTGCACAACTTTTGCATTTATTTATTTAAATACAAATAATAGGTAGTACTTGTAAAGCTGTTGTTTCCTAGATGTCATTCTAATTACACTTCAGTGTTTATAAGATAGTGCTCAATAACCCGAAGAACTGTATTATAGTATAATTGTCTTAGTTATACAAAAATATGTTTACATGTATTCACAGATGTAGTCAATGATTATATATATATATATATATATATATATATATATATATATATATATATACAAGGTCTGTCCAAAGAGAAATGTGACTGGGTATGGGGGTGCTGTGTCCGCTATGTACAGAAATAAAAATACGCCGATTCTGTTATTATCAAACATAAAAACCATTGAGTGTATAACATTAAGTTTCTTGTATGAAAATTTCTTTTATAGTGTTTACATGGTGTTGAAAATACAGCTGCTCAAACCGCTCTCAGTATCCGACAGTCCCTTACAGGGAAGCACAGTATCAGGGAGGATCGTTGAAGTGGTCTCCTTTGAGGTATGAAGCTGAGTATTACTCAAGACGAACCCTTGCAGCAATGCATAGTTGACTGAGAGAGAATCATGTGAAAGTGCACCATGGCGTTTGCGGTTTAGTTTTGAAACAAATCGTTTGTGGCACACGTCCCGTTACATTTTAGGCAAAGCTTTTATGTTCCATAAATAGACATTCCGTCTGTCTTTGACCGCATTAAGAGTATGCATTTAAACATTTGAATATAATGGAGAAAATATCGATAAACCTCAAAGAGTTATCTTGTTACTATATTTCTTTGGAACAGGAGGTAGTCATTTATTAACGGCCTTTTTATTCTACGCTGACGAAGATGTGTGACGATAAACGGAGTGAATAAATCACGCAGTAGAGGGGAGAGAAAGATAGAGAGAGAGATATAAAGAGAAAGTGAAAGAAAGAATAAAAGCCTCTTAATAGTAGAATAGTAAAGGCTATTGACCATGAAATTGGCAAAGAACATTTAATACATTGTCAAACATGAAGTTATTTAATTAATCGTTTTCAATTGCGATTAGTTTGTTGTATTTAATAAGCTTCAATTTATAAATCCTTCAATCCTTCAAGTTTACTATATATATATATATATATATATATATATATATATATATATATATATATATATATATATATATATATATATATATATATATATATATATATATGGGGGTGCTTTATTCCCAGTCTTCAGCTCTAGTGTGACATATATATATATATATATATATATATATATATATATATATATGTATATATATATGTATATATGTATATATGTATATACTATATATATGTATATATATATATATATATATATATATATATATATATATATGTTACTATTTCATGTATCCACATACACTTTCATAAATAGATATAATTTTTGTGTATCAATTCTCAGTATTTACTTCAACAATGTTCGATACGTAAGTAGAGCTAGGTGTAAGCTATGAAAATACATTTATGGTATTTTAGCCTGATAATTCCCCCCAGGGATAAAACGCGGGAGCCTCTGTGTAGCTTAATTGCCATAAATATATTTTCATTGCTTGCTATATATATATATATATATATATATATATATATATATATATATATATAATGTATCCACATAAATGCTATAAAACATTATGATATATTATGTATCGATATTTGGTAACTACTTTAATAGTGTCTAATACATGAGTAGAGCAGCGTGCTAAATCATGAAAATATTTTATGACCATTAATTTACATAGCCGCTTCCGTAATAGTAGAAATTGCAAGCGCCAAAATAGAATTAACATAGTTAATAATGAACATAAAAGCGTTCACTTTGTCCACTATAAAACAAATGCCTTACCAAAAGTATCATTTACCAAACCACAATATTTGCAAAAGAAAGCCCAAATAACAAAAAAATAATACGTGGGTATGATATTCATATATTTAAAAACTAGATATTATGACCATAAAACAGATACAATAACAGAAAGCGCAAAATAACAACAGCACTAGAGAGAAATTACTGGGAGCTCAAAGAAAGCCGACACTCGTCAATAATCGAGTGGATAATATGACGACACGCCAATACATGTAGAAATTTAGACGACCTATAAATACTTCGCCTGAATGTAAAAAATAAATTATAAACGTTTAAGACCTCTGTCGTTGCCCTCTAAAGGGTCCTTAACGAAAAACCGAACTGGGAGTTGAGAAAAACAAAAAATATTGAAAAGTTATACTACAATATATAACAGGAGTAGTTGACGTCTGTATTGACTGCCAGTATGAGACTGGGGTAATTACTACAGTGAGAGCCATGTGCTTAAGTATTTATAGTAAGTGGAAGAGTGTATGATCCATGTGAGGTAGGGTGCCATAACATCCATCTCCCAAGTATTGACCCCGCAAGAATATCAGTATCGTTTGCCTTTTAGATTTAAAACGATAACATCCAGAGACTTTGGTTTCCTTTTAGATTGTCGCTGTTCTGGTGCTGCTTAGGGTAATTCTATGCTGAAAGATAGGTATATGTTATATATAAGTTCTTGCTCGTCCTGGGGAACTCTGTCGGTGTCATACCACAGGTGTTTCATAATTTGATTTAGGTGTCTCTTATGTGAGAACTGAGGGTCTTGAATTACGTAAACCATATTACCAATTCTATTTTTTATCGTACCTACAACTCTGACTCCCTCATTTTGAATGATACAATGCCAGATTCAGAATATTTGCACATTTGTTTTAGTTTTTGTAGATTTCTGTCCCTTTCAACAAGATTTTCTTTGGGCTCTCTCAAAATTAGATTTGATATCCTCTAGCTCTTTAAGTCGTGCCCGGAATTCTGTAATTCTAAACTTCTGAGTTTGAGTACATCCTAAAGTTTGGAAAGAGAGTTTACGTTGCTTCGACATTCATCTTCAAGCCAAGTCACCTTATTTTCCAGTCTTCAGATCTAGTGTAACATTTTGGCGCTGCAACATTAGTGATTTCGTATCTTTAAAAACCAATCTGTTAAACTAGTGTTCATATTTTTCCTCGCTCTGGAACTACGAGTTTACTCTCTTTAACCTTCAACTGGTTTTCGACAGAATTTTAGTTGATTTGTTCCAGTTTGGTATTAGCTATTCACAGCGTTAATTTTTTATCATCATGTGCTTTAATTTCTGCAGAAAATTTATTTTGAGTCCATTTCATACGATTCCTGATGGATTAAACAATGTCTTTCTTTATTTTTTGGACTATGTCGTCAGATTTATTTTCTGGCAAAATGTGTTAGTTGGTAACTCCCATCACTTCACATAATCCATCAAGTCTGTACCAAATAAATTGTTGGTGTTTTTTATACGAACATTTTCCACTTTTCGGTAGTTCTGTTTAAATTAACGTAAATTAAATTTTATGGTGTATCATAGAATTTAATTTTTTGATCGGTCACAGTTCTGGCATGGTTGTTGTATTTTACTTTTTGTATGTAGGTTTATTATCAACGCGTCCGAACAAGAATCTAATTCTAAATTTAATTTTTATTCATGAGTTCAACTTGTCCGTATATTCTTATATTTATGCCGCCTTTTTAGTTTATTTTGTGGATTGAACCAGGCTTGTATTGTCTGACTTCGTTCTGCAATGTAAATTCATGGGCCCGGCTTTATTATAAGTTATACAGCTTTTTAAACAGTATAAGCAATCCATAACCCAATGAAAAGATCCACAATGGATACAGAGACTAGGCAGTAACCTTACCTGTTTTTATTGGGATTCTTGTTTTCGTTGGTGAATTCTAGACCGATCTAACCCGAAAGTTTAATATTTCCTAGATGAGCTCAGATAAGTTAGATTCCAAGTTATATGAGATTATCTGCGGACATCATGTAACGAAAAACAGAGCAAACAAAGGGCGATTGGATTTAAAAGAGTCCGTGTTGAAACATCGTCGCGGACGGTTATTGAACATCGTGTCGTAAACGAAGCAAACTGTGAGATACGTCTGAGGCAGAGAGCGCCTATATATTTGTATGTCTGTTAATATATCTCTCAGCATCTGTCTATCCTTCTATCTATTTATCTATCTATCTATCTATCTATCTATCTATCTATCTAAATACTTGTTTAAGTAAACATAACTGTCTCGCTGCATTATAATTTAAGTGAAATTGCACTAGTCACCATTGGATATTTTTCACTAAAATAACTCTCTCATTTGAATATGTGTCTTAATCTTAATTTATTCAAACAATGTCTTAATCATGAAGATGAAAAGAAGCTATGCAGCAGCGGTACAGATCAAGGCACAATGCAAAAGAAGAGAACAACGAAGAAACTCATGGATAAAAGAGGACCGCACAGCCCTACTTATGGACGAAGAAGAAGAAGAAGAAGAAGAAGGGAAAGAAAGCTACATAATTAAGAATACACTCAACATTTGCCGTGTTGAAACATCGTCGCGAACGGTTATTGAACATCGTGTCGTAAACGGAGCAAAGTGTGAGATACATCTGAGGCGGAGAGCGCCTATATATCTGTATGTCTGTCAGGATATCTCTCAGCATCTGTCTATATTTTTATCTATCTATCTATCTATCTATCTATCTATCTATCTCTCTCTCTCTCTCTCTCTCTCTATATATATATATATATATATATATATATATATATAGTTGTTTAGGTAAAAATAACTGTCTCTCTGTATTATAATTTAAGTGTAATTGCACTAGTAAACGTTGAATATTTTTCACTAAAATAAATCTCTCATTTTGTGAATCTTTGTCTTAATCTTAATTTATTCAAACAATGTCTTAACCACACAGCTGAAGAGAATATACGTCGCAGCGGAGAGGATCCAGGCACAATGAAAAAAAGAGAACAACGAAGAAACTATAGGAAAAAAGAGAACGGCAAAGCACTACTTATAGTCGAAGATGAAAAGGAAGGGAAGGAAAGTTACATAATTAAGAACACACTACACATTTGCCGATAATGACTGAAAAATAAAAGATAAATTAAACATAATAAACACCTCAAAAAGGTTACAATTTACATACAATGTAACACAATGAGGGATGCGCCGACTAAATCTTTAGAAATTGCGATGTATTTCTATATAATACAAGTTAAAAAACAAATTGCTTTTATTTCTTTTCATTTTTTTACGGTTATATTTTAAATATAAATAAATGTGTATATAAATACCAACAGGCAATGTGTATCTATGCATAAATAAATTTAAAAAATGTTTCGTGTTTGCAAGAAATTTATGAATGAAATGTTTAGAATTTGTAATTAATGTTTTCAGTATTCAAAGTAGCGAACCTTGCGAAGTGATAGCGATCCGGTTACACAAGCTCCTAGACAAACAAATTAATACATGCGAGAGTTTTTCAAATGTATCACACGTACTAATTTAGTGTTATTTAAATTAATAACACCACATAGTGTTTTGAAATACTGTGTATATAGTAGACAACCACAAACCACACACTGATATTTGTATGCATAATTTGCATTACTATTTAAAATCCTATAATAGATAAATGTTTAGTGTTATTCAGTTGTACTTTTAGTGTCCCATTTTGTTGGACATATGCAATAGCTTTCTCGATACTAATAGTAATTAATCAAAGTTAGTAAATGAAAAATACAATGAATTGCGAAAACCTTTATCAAGATATTATGTGCATAAATTTGAAAACAGAGTTAATTTACATTAAATCTATTAGTTTAGGAAGGTAAATTGGATATATATATATATATATATATATATATATATATATATATATGTTGTTTTAGAAGCGATTTCATAAATTACAATCTACATGGTTTCGTCTATTGTAAATACAACATTATTCCGAAAGTGTTAACATTCTAAATGAATATTTAATCGAGAAGCTATTGCTAACATTTCATGGAGATTCTCTGACACTTGTCTATAGGAAAAACCCATCCTCTCTTTTTCTTTCTCTGTATATATATAGAGAGAGAGGAAGAGAGAGGGAGAGAGGGAGAGAGGGAGAGAGGGAGAGAGAAAGAGAGAGATGGAGACATTATTATTTAACAATTAATTTTAGGGTATTACAATAATTGTAAATATTGTAAGAGAGTTTCTACACTTGAGGCTTAAATTAGCAACAATTATTCTGAATCGCAGTATATACGCTTTAGTTTTCCTCAGGGTTCAGTATTGTTGTTTTAATGTTCATAAATTACTTACCTTATGATATGGAACTATTGAAATCAAGTACATTTATTAAAGATAACCATGTACACATGCGTTTTGGTACGTCTACTGCAAAGGCTATTATATACTTGCCTCGATGTAAGAGCGAAGATAGAGACACGTGGAGGAAAATCCAGCTCTTTCAAAAGGGGCACTTTTGATTAGGACAACATTCTATGTCTATGAGTTGTATGGCCATAACTTACTTAGAATCTCAAGTGACTCACAATATCAGCATAGAAACTCGTATATAAGAAGCTAGTGATTTTTCAAGAATGCTACATAATTTCGTGTGTTGTATCCTCTTTGAGTCAAATCTTTTCCCCATTGAATGTTTGCCGTATGTAACATGCCCTATACACTTCACTAAGCATGAATGGATAAAATATAAAATCTGTGAATTCGAACGAATTTTTTTTTTTAAAACACTTTCCAACGATCCTACTAAAGCGCATATGAAGCAGGATTCTATATACAGCTTCTGTTGATATAGCTATTTAGCATTATTATTTCATACGCATTATTATAATACGTAGCATTTTGAAGCAGTAATAACAAAAAAGATACTAAAAGTGTAACCGTTAGATTTAATGTCTTTAACTTTAATTAAATATAAAATATACTTACATTTTTATACGAATGTTCTGTTCAAACACATGCGCGATGCTAACTTGGGTATCTAGACATCACACATAAAATACCTGCTTTAAAGGGAAGAAAAAATAATTTCATGAATATTTATAAGATTTTGCCAACGTAAAATGATATTAGATTCTATGTTCGTAAAAAGTAAAAATGCCGCCTCACCGGTTTTCCGCCATTTTATGTGTTCCCATTAACGTCACTTCCATTATTTAGTGACCGTATGCTTTGACGCAGTTGTCTATTGTATTACGGTATCTAATCACGTGACCACTATTGCTTCGACGCGGTGTTACTAACGAAAGAAAGAAAGACAGAAATCGATACCACCCGAATAATAGGAAATGTATATATATATATATATATATATATATATATATATATATATATATATATATATATATATATATATTTGTCGGCAAACGCAAAATTAGTTCTCAGAATGTTACGGCATTAAATATATATTAAGGCTGTAACATTCTAGTGTACTTAGATGCAAGCAAAATGCTAGTTTCTAAATGCTTTTTTATAACAACAATGTACAAATATGTGTAGTACATATGTCTAGTGTATATTCCATATGTTGAGGTATATATATAAATAAAATACATATTAATATATATATAAGTGTATATATAAAGTTATTTAACGACATATATATATATATATATATATATATATATATATATATATACCAATATATTATGTATTTATTAAGTTTTTCTTATTAATTAGTCACCGCTTATCAAAGTCATAGGAGCTTCTTGAGGATAAGAGTTAAAAAGAGTGTCAGTTGAATGCCGATCGCTAACACAAAATATTGTCGAAAGCGTTTTATGTCATTTTTATTTAAACCGATTTCTATCTTCGATTGAACCAGTTTCGCTTTTTTTATTGAAGATATGTGCTTTTTGGAAACATTTGGTTTTCAGCGGTTATAAGAATTTTTTTCTGCAGACGTAATTGTAGACAAGTCACACACATCTATACAATTACGTCTCAATCTGATTGAACTCTCTTTCGTGCAACCTTTACATGTATAACATACTATTTCTTAGCATGTAACACCAACATACGTAATTCAATTTATATATAAGACGCCAGCAGCATTTTATTCGAAGTATTAGTATCATTTAATATCAAGAAATATACCTGCTTTTATTTTAAATTGAATTTTTTATAGAAGTTTGTAAAAGAAACAGGTGTTTGCTGAAGTAAAATAAAAAATAATATATATATATATATATATGTATATATGTGTGTGTGTGTGTGATGTATTTTTATGTAATTGTTATTATTGGTGATTGCAGCGTTCGTTGTGTTTGCTTTCTACTACTATTTTATTGTTTCACTTCCTAAGTGAGTAAGATGCAGCAAATTGCATTATTAGTTGCCCTTAACTCTATAGGATGTATCTTTCGTTAAATATATATATATACCCATATATATATATATATATATATATATATATATATATATATATATTATTAATTTTATACGTACATAAAAGTAATCCATGAGCACGTGTTTCTGGCTGACACTCGTCATCAGCATGACTAAATTAAACAACAGTCGAACTTCGATATTGATATCTATATACTAGCGTCTTATAATTGTACCACAACGCCTTGCCTAGGAAAATGTACGATTTTTATCACCTAAATATTTAATGTATGTTCATGAAATTGTTTTTTTGGTGATTGCCAATATTACCAATAAAAACAATTACATAGAAAATACATTAAATATTTAGGTGATAAACATCATATATTCATATATATATATATATATATATATACATATATATATATATATATATATATATATATATATATGTATAAATCAAAGGAGTAACTAAATATGACACAAACCTAATTCATACATGTTTAATTCCTTCGATGACGCCCTGCACTTCGAACCATTAAATTATTATCAACGTTTCAAATATCGTGGTTTTACAGGAATTTACACTTTTGTGTTTTCTACATAAATATAGTATCTATCATATATCATCATGTAAGTATGGCACCGGCCAAATAAGCATTAGAATTGTCAGAGCTTCAGAAGACACATGTTATAAATTATAAGATGACTTTAATAGGCATAAAATCGTCGCTATCATCTGGATTTAACTTTTTACTGTTAATCGAGTGATTGTCTAAATGATAAGTGAGCAAACTAATAAGTATAAATTTACCTATTACGATCAGAGCCGTCTTACAGAAGTGTATATTATTCATGATAATAGGTGTATATTTACTTCTTTTTTGTGCATGTATCTATACTTTATACACATGCACGTTTCCGCCCTAAATACAAAGACCCCACACATTAGAGATATCCAGACTTGCAAGACAATTCTTGCAGCCAACGATTTCCCGAATAATAAAATAACAAACGTATGCAATAAAATCCATTTTATGTTCATGCATAATGATTTTATTCAATAAGTAACAATACCTACAAATCAGAGGTAGCGCCATAGACACTTAAATGGCGTCAAGCTATGCCAAAATATGTATGCATATATTAGAGACTAAACTAATTAACAATTTTACCCTGAAACAATTCGCTATTAAAGATATATAGATGACATTTTCTTTATATCGACATTTCGATTAGCAGCCTAATTACCTTAACCAATATGTCAACAATTATCAACATACAATAAAATGTACCATCGAACACTCATACCATATCTTGATATAAAAATTTGATAACAGAATAAAAATTATTTACCTCCATATACACTAAAAGTAAAATAAAGTGACTAATGAAAGTCGAGTGCGACCCAAAGGCTCCCTTTTTATTAGCTACTACAACAATGTGTAAGAAAGAGTGACACTCGTTTTCTAAGATTACTCCACTTGCACTTGATTCTAACCTTACTATGCTTCAAGTACAATTTTATGGTCCTTTGTGTGACTAGACCAACGATTTAATTCTCGTTTCCATTAGCGAACACAATAACTATTATGTAAAATAAGCCGGTTTAAATTTTTCCTAAATATACAAACAACGGCAAATTCATTAACTACTACAACACATAACTTATTAATATTAAAAATATCTATAACATATAGTGGCATTTACTATATAATTGGAAGTGATCTGTCCAGGTCTACGTACGTGTATGTCTGTATGTGTGTATGTATTTATGTGCGTACGTCCCGCTACAACTAGAAAAATACGCAATAAATACTCATAAAGTTTATATATTATAAATCGGCCATTATTTGGTTGTATAATATCGTAAAATCGGGTAAAAATTAATTATTTGATCTACAACTAATACCATATTTTATGTAGGGACGTGACACTTCTTTCGTTTTTAGCACATCGCGCATGCGTAGACATCACACCGGAAGTTAATAAGCAAAATTCGTATTGACATTTCTGTATTACAAAATTCACTCGTTTCAAAAACTTGCGATTAAAAATAATTTTGCTGCATTTTACGTGACGAATCAAGGTCAGTAAATGAGAAAACTGTCTTGACTGAAACAACCGTGAAAGGTCGCTGGTATAAATTACTCATTTTGTTTTAATTAATAAAAAAATTTAATCAAAGTAGTTTCATTTTTCTTGATTGTTGGTAACACCACTTATTCATTTACAAACAAAAGTGTGTTCTTTGTAAAAAAATTAACTCCGTTAGCGGAGTTAATTTTTTTACAAATAAATTTGTTGCTGGTTAAAATTTCGGAAACTGCAAAAAAAACACAAAACAAACAAAAAAGGGTAGTGGGATCGAACCCTAAAACTAATGGTGTGTAGTCACTAACTTAAACCGTTACATCAAATGGCGGGAATACTATAAATGTCTGCACATCTTACTTTACTTTCATGTAGCAATTTGTAAAAACTGCAAATCATTCCTAAAATTTAACTAGAAATGACTTCAGAGAGATGTTACTTTCATATAATAATATTATACTATATACGAGGCCTCTCTTAAAAGTATCCGCCCATAGACAAGATAAGTATTTCAAATACCTGACGGGGTTTTGACTCTAATCCCTTTCAAAATAATGCCCCTTTTGCTTGCATACACTTAGCCCACCGATCCATCCACTACTGTAAACACCTCTGGAAGTCTTCATTTGGAATGGTGTTCATCTCCGCCGTTGCGTTCCGCATAATCTCTTCTTTAGTCTCAACACGAGAACATTTCAGTGGCGTCTTCAATTTTCGAAACAACCAGACGTCACAAGGAGCCAGGTCTGGAGTGTTAGGAGGTTGGCGAAGGAGTGGAGTTTCAAGTTTGGCCAAGAAATGTTGAATCAATTGGGATGAATGGGCGAGGGGCCAGTATTTCGCCGTCCACATGTCTGTTTTTTGCGCCGAACTGCGTCACAGAGACGACGGGGAACATCCTGATAGTACTCATTGTCACTGTTTGTCTTTCGGATGCGTATTCGTTATGCACAATTCCACGGATATCAAAGAAGACAGTCAGCATCACCTTGATTTTACTTCGCACATGTCGCGCTTTTTTTTACCTTGGAGACTCTGGATGCTTCCATTGCGACGACTGCCTTTTTGTTTCTGGGTCGTACCCGTACACCAATGACTTATCTCTAGTTAGCATGCTGTTCAGAAACTCAGGATCAGTAGTGGCAATTCTAAGAAGGTTCTGTGCAACTTAAAACAGAGGTCGTTTTGTTCCTGCAAATACTTGGGCACATATTTCGCAGCCACTCTGTGCATGTTAAAATCATCACGCTAATTGCATGTGCGGAATCTTTACTCACTCTGACCTCTTGGGCGATCTCCCGCACGGTTGAACGACGATCTTCCATCACCAAATGTCGCACCCTCTCAACAACAGCTGCACTACGAGCAGTTTGAGGCTTGCAAGAACGCTGGTTACTCTTCGCTGATGTACGGCTAGTTTCGAATCGGTTGAACCCCTCCCTAATTTGTGTTACACACATTGTATCTTCTCCAAACACCTGCTGAATTTTACGAATTGTTTTGCTTTGAGAATCACCAAAAGTTTTACACAATTTTATGCAATACTTTTGCTCAACACGTTCAGTCATCTTGAGAGAATTGGTGATCTGACGAACACGCTGTGTAGCACCTCACTCAGCGCCCGACAGGCAGCGGCTAACGCACAGGCAGACGGTGATAAAATTCACACATGTGCATGAAGTTGTCTTCTAGAGTTGCGCCGCTCTATCGTTTCTATCTCGCACGGAAATTTTTTTAGGTCGGATATTTTTTAGACAGGTCTCGTATACTTTTAGCATCCAATGATGATCTAATTTTGTGGTAAATACTGATTTTTCCCCAGCGAGTGAGTTTGATGAAATGCAGAATCACATTGACTTAAATATTTACCCGCTGACGTATCCCAATATAACATTGTTGGAGGCAAATAATTATTGATCCAAGAGGAAAATAAATATTAGATACAGGAATGCTAGCAAGTTAGTATTTACTGCTTCCATTTCTTTAGACAAATTGCCTTCATTACGATCAATGACAATCCCGAATTTGATTCAGAATTTTTCCATATCTATATACGTTATAATACGACATAATCACGTTGTCATAACGGTTCTCGTTATATCATCGAAGTTAAGCAATATAGACCCTGGCCAGTATCAGATGGGTGACCGCATGCGAATTTTATATTTCCTAGAAACTTCCTCTTACGACGGAAACCGGATGTCCACCTATGGTGACTACCACATCAGGTATTACCGGATGTATGAATATTATATAAGTTGTGTCACAACGGCTAAACACCTCTGCCTTCAAGATAAACAAGATGAGTCAAAATACGTTTTTTCAATTCTAAATAATATAATGCATGATATTGAAAACAATATAATACAAATGCTGTCAAATATAACACGCTACAAGTTGTGCCATAAACAGATTTTTATTTAAATTCTAATTAACATCTACATTTATTCCCTAACATGTCTTATAAAATTTCCAATCGTTCACTGCTTAGAGAGTTCGTCTCACATGCTTCCTCGATGGCTCTGTCAATTACTGCCCTGAACGTTTAAGAAATTGCTCAAATGTATGATCTCCATGTGCCAGTTGCGTACAAATAGAAGGTCGACGACTCGGGGGCCTCGAACATCCAGATTAAGAGAGAATCTAATCAGATTAAAACTATCTCTATATCTCAGGCGATGACCAGACCTCTACACGCCATTAATTTGAGCTTATAAAAAGTTACACGAAGCTAGACCAAGTAAATATTGATGTCGTATCGATACGGTGATATTCTCTTTTTTTGCTACTTCATCGTCTTTTACTGCTCACAGCAAACAAAAAAAAACATTAAATAACTGAAAGACGTCGGTGGTAAATAAACGCATAGGAAATGTGCAATAACTTCAAAAAGATAATATAACAGTTAATTATGTAATAATGTATGCAATGTATGCATTCTATTCTGCCTTGTTAAAAGCATGCTATGATGTTACTTTGTAAATTGTAGTTCATAGCAACACTTTACAAATATGCATACTAAATATGAATGATACATAATTCATATATAGATATTTACATGTAGATAAAATACATATAAGATATGTGTATGTATAGATATATAAGGGTTTGGATACAAATATAAGTACATTTTAACAGCAAATGATTATCCATGCATGTCTGAGTTTTCTATTTCGTTTATTTTCTTAATTGTTTTCTCGGCTTGTGAGCTAACTAATTGAGTGATGTGTTATACTAACAATATATCATGTTTGAGAATAACACAACCCGTGTATGCTGCTGTCGCCCATGTGTCACATAACCTATACCACACTCAGTCCCGTTACTTTTCTGTTCAGACTGATCTAATATATGTACAAACACATGTAATGCGATGAACACAATATCAATCACTACAACTCTATGTTGCGTATTTCAAAGTACTGTTTCTCAGCGTTTTTTATTCTTGCTAGAAATAGTGTCTATGTACTTTCCCCCTCCCCTCACCACGATACAGAGTTCGACACAATCTCAGTTTTTAATGTGGGTTAAACTAAGCTCCCTAAAAGTTGCCACTCTATATTGGAACAAATGTTTTTTTAATTGCATCAGTCTAGTGAAGTTTCTCGTTCACTGACTAAGGACAGAAATGATGAAATATAGTATCTAAACATACACTACACTTTGTTCCCAGACAAAAGGCTATAAGTCACCTGCCCTATTAGATAGGTTTCGTATAGAAACCGGTTGGTGCGCTGATAGCTAAATCATGCGGACACATATATACACATATTTATGATTTATGCCTACCTTTTAAGCGAACACAGACATCACTGACAGATTCAATCCATATATTTGGCCATAATGATAACGGCAGTGGTTGTTTAATCCTGTGAGATACTTGCAATTGCAATTACAAATAATCTCGACAAAGTTGTTATGAATTTATTACTTGTGTTATTCCTACATAATACAGTGGTCGTGATCGGAACTGCTTCTGACTTATTCCATAAATAAGGCCCTTTATGACTACTTTTTATGTGTAATCAAATGTTTACTTTTTTCTGGGTCATCCATCAATGGTTAGTGCTACATCCACGAGGTTCGTGCGCCATAATTCTCGCTTACTTATTGCGGCAAGAAGCTCCCATCCCGAGAGGTCTTAATTGTAATATGAAGCCTCCCAGTCGGTCGCTTTATCTTCGGGGACGACAGTAGCACTTTTCCAGCAGGTTAATCGTGTCGAAGTGCATGTAATGCCAGCCCCAACAGTCGACGTTGAACAACTGCAGATATGTGTAGAAGGCAAAAATATAGTATTTTGTGTATTACGTGGTTTCGCCACGATAGGTGGTATACGACGCGTAGCATCCTGGTAGATGGCCCATCACGTTTCTTAGATCGAGGATTATTTAGTGTCCAAGAGTCTAATCTGTACAGTAAGATTGATTTGCCTGATTCCTTGAAAACGTTTGTCTTATTCTCGATAGCCGCATCACTGTTAATGACGTGACACGTTTCTGATAGTAAGGGAGATAATTCCTTTAAACAATCCTCTCATAAAATGTTTTTTGTTCAGAAATCTTTAGCTAAATTACCAGAATTTAGATCTTTGTAACAATTGCGAATTGTAGTCTAAGCTCATAACGAAGCTAATTTAAGATGTCTTATTTTTTCTGATTGATTTCGCTAAGTAATTTCCACAGCTGTTTCAAACAATATAGAACAAGCATAGTCATATTTTATTATAGTCATATTTTATATATGAAGTAACGAACTATATATTATTTTCAGATTAAGTAATTTCTTAGTTCTTGACATAACATATCTAGATATTAACACAATACCACCGTAAACAAACATACTTTTGACCCACCCTATTAAATGCTAAATACACTCTAAATGTCCCTAAATAGAAAGAATATTTTTTTAATCTGATATATGATTTCCTAAGAACGCTTGACCGTAAAATTCTTTCTTGCTCCCTGTTTTCTTTGACCAACGTGCATAAATTTGAATGTAATGTGAACAAATATTTTGCTGCAAAACTCTCGACCCAGGTTGCATCTATGTGAATATGGCTTTATATAACAGTGGCCTATTACGAGTCATTGCTAATATGCTTTTTTTTGGAACGAATGAAAGTTCTTAAATGTATTTAAGAAAAAAGTAAATCTTAAGCTTACGTTCAATATATTTACCAGAATATCATAACAGTGTCATAGAATGCAGTGTTAATATAAATTATATGTGCACATTTGGGCCATTTCCATGCAAAACGTCGAACACCTATTAGTAATCGAATCAATCAATTTCTTTTTTGTAATAGTAGTTTCGACTAGATTCAATGTGCTCGATATTCACCCATAATCTATATTCGGACATAAATTGATGTCAATCGATATAACTATCTTGTCTGATGATAGTCAATAGATTTTCAGTAGTTAAATGACAGTCACATATGTTAACATGAATTTTAAAGCTCAAAGAAAAGACATGTATGCAAATCTGGAAAATATTATTTTGAATGATTATTATAAAATAGATTATAATCATTAATCATAAAGATAGGCCAACCCCTTATATTATATGAAGTATTCTCAAAATAACGTAATGGCAAAATTTGATAACTCAAAAAACTATTCAGTTTAAATTTAGTCCGATGAGTGTCGTTATCAAAAGGAAATATTTTCCATCTCATATACATATACATTTCGTCCCTCCACCCGTTTGTTAGTCACAATATTTTAAACATAATGAATACGTTGCAGAATTTGTTTCATTTGTAAATATCTGATATTTAACTGCTTTTTGAACTGGTGAATATCGCATTAATAGTAGAAAAATAAGTTTCCAAAAATACCATGACCGGAAATTGAAACGAAAAACTTGATATATTCAGTCTGAGGTTCTACCAAATAACTTATTCGGAATTTTTTATGAATAAAGCTTCAATCATTAATATAATAATCATAGCTTTGGCGTGACCTCATATATTTAGTATTTACGTCATGTTTTAAAACCTAAATTAAAACAAAATCGATAATAATAACAAAATTATAGGTAAACATTATCAATTGTATTCGAAATTATTTAAATATTCCAAAACCATTTATACTTTAATTACGTATCGTATGTAGTTTTCTCGCAATTATATAATCTCTCAGAATATGCGAGCGGACGGAGCGTATATTCGTTAGTACATCAAATTTGCAAAAATCGGATGTTTGGAATTCTGTCAAAATGTTTAGCTTGACTGAGGTTTTTATGATCCGTATCATGGTAAAAAGCGAACTGCAATGCGATGTAAGATGCAGGATTACATTGGCTACATAATATACTAGGAGTAACGAAACTCTACGATAAACGGAACCGAAGGTATAACCAGAATTGAGACTGTATCCCCGATCTTAACTTTTGAATTAAACATCCTTAAATCGTAGTTGTTCTAAGTTAGAACTTGGCCGATATTATGCATCAGTTTGATGACGATTGCTCAAGCGATATAGATGTCAGTCTGTACACAAAACACAATAAAAATTCGACTGTAAATAAGTAATACTATCAATGATATAGGCATAGTAAAAACGTTACACGTAAGCAAACCATAACAAGAAGAGAAGAAAAACGATGGATAGAAAAACTAAAACAAATGCACATTCATAGACATGAAGGAAGAAAAACACGACACGTGGCTGTCGACTAACTCTGACAGACTTTCTTCCTGATTTTATAGTTACTTCTTTGACACCATTAGATTCTCTAATTGTTGCTCATAATCTTATACTGTTATCATAATTTGGCTGATGAATCTCCGTGTCAAAATAATGATGCAGACATGTTCAGTAATAACGCATAAAACGTCACGGGGAGACTAAGGGTATGACCCCGCAATAATGAAGTAAAGCCGAAGACTAGATAGATTGTCAATCAAGCATAAAAGAACAACATAAATGAATCGGTGACCTTTGAACGAGCCCAGGCGTGTGAGGTCGACGAGTTCATTTCGGAGTATGACGTCGTAAACAAAACCCGACTCGGTAACCTTTAAAAGAGTCAGGTGCACGAGGCCAGAAGAAGAAGATACCCGAAGTGCAAAGTCAGAAATTAAAACGGCGGTTTTAAACGAAGGAAGGAGGAGCGCTTACGAAGCAGAGATCGAGTTGGGAGGATATAGAGAAAAACTTGCCGTGGGTCAGCCCCAAAGAGAGGTACCCCAGCACGGTTGAACTGCCGTAAACCACTGACGAGGGGATCACAAGCCTTCCCTAGATTCCAGGAGCAGACAGCTACAAAACATATTGTCGTGTTTCCCTCTAGGTTAGAAGGTAATCACTCTGCCTGGTTTTCCTGAAAATAACCTACGTTGGGTATAGTCGAAAATCGACCGCCGTCAAAGTAAAGAAAGAGGTTTCTTCGTAAGACAATGGAAAGAACAATAATGCCAAAGGACTATTGCTAACAAAGAATTATTTAATTATATATATGGGTATACCCAACTTACACCAGCTGGTGTTGGAGAACAAAGAAACAGAGTTTTTCAAGCACGACCTTTCCTCTATCGTTGTGTTTGTTTGCTGCTACCGGGTCCTCCGATGGAACGGATATTGCAACATCTGTCCCATTTGATGGATCTTGATGAAGTTCAGAAACGTATCTATACTTTGATTGGTTCAATACTTTCTTATTCTCTGCACCTTCTATCCAACAGACGTGGTGTTAATAGTCTCAGCATTTTCTTTAAACACTATTATGACATGTGCCCTTCTAAATTGCCTAATATATTAGCTGCTTTTTTTTCTAGTGGTCTCAATCAGTTCGTTATTTTGATACATTATTGTATTAAGCTTCTTATTCCAGTAGCGTCGTTCCAAGAACTAGATGCTTCTGGAACTCTTTTTCTGCTGACTGTTTTCCTCTTACCTAAAGACCTGTTATTTTCAAGACTAAACTTACTAGGAATCTCCTGTCTTTGCTATAATCCTATTTCGTTCTTATTCGCTACTTACATCAAGTGGCGTCATGCCTTGTCTGGAAATAAATTGACATAAGTTCCCATAACACTCTCTTTTAATGATATTTGACAGATTTTTAGAGTTAAAACCCATTTAAAATCTACACAACAAAGAGCAGACATACGCGTAGATGTTGAGTAACATTATCTTTAATAATGATTATAGAATTAATTATGATAATAACAATATCAACAATATCAACGTATTTAGTCGTACAGAAGCAAAAAAAACAGGATCACAGTATAAACATATGCACAGAAGATTGAGAGACAAACGTACATAGAAACACTACACATGCGTCCAACCTTTATAAGAACTACACAATGACACGTGATTTTCTACTAAATCTACCCGATGTTTATTTTGAATAGCTGACTATTTTTGTCACGACGTTATGAATTCGTACCACATTCAAAACGCGCATGACTATGCACTTATTTCGATGCCTATTGCTAAAACATTAACAGTTGATGGCTTTTTTAAAGTCGGCCTAGCGACATTACTGAGTAAGCTAAAACTCATCTAATATTTACACATGTTTCTCGTATCTTTGTTAATTTATCTCAGGTAGTATGATATGATTTTCTTTCGCTTCCAAGTTGTTAAGTTCTCCATGAAACGTAACTAAAGAAATATATTTTTTCTTTGGATCTTTCGCTTTAATTCTGGAGTATTTATCTTTCGATTTGAGTCTGAAGAGATTTTTTACCGGGCAGACGAGTTTCTTCTCAAATGTGCTATAATGTCTAACTAATATAAAATAAAAATTACAGAAAAGGAAATAGAGAAACAAAACCAGAAGATGAACTATTTCAGGTAGATCAGTGGTGTTGAGAGATGAATTATGATATAGAAAGTGGCAACTTTTAAATTTTTACTGAAGATGTTAAACCATGTTGAGTTCTCGCGTGAAAAAAGAATAGAGATACTCAACTGAGCTCCAGTCTTTGGTTCCTCTTAGAAGACATTTAGAACAAGACTTCGTCATCTAACACAACAGAAAAAGTATTTTCACTCCCCTCCCATCTGCCATGCGTCAGGAGACATTTCCATAGACAGTATTTTTGCATGGGCTTATCACCTTTGGAGTATTGCTACGGAAGTGTTCCCTTCTGATTGCAACTTTGTGGAATTCAAATTCTAATACAACAAATTCTAGTACTGTACCGCCCTAAAAGAAAGCAAACATCGTTAATTGATCAATATAAGTACTCCCTAAGTGTTCATAATCTTCGATCCACATTCATTTCCGTCTCGTTAAACCTACTCTTCAAGCTGATATTGGCCTGAATAACAAATGACCATGATAGTAAAACAATAATTATTAATTGATAGCAATAATTTTATGTCTATAAATGTATGAGAAAGACACACAAATATAATGATAATGAAAGTATTGATGCATTGAAAAACAAAACTAATTTTTATAGTTCAGAAAAAATACATACGTCGGTAGCGCATTTTAACTATTCTCTACCAATGTTGTTTTTGAGAAGCATAAATAATGTGATTAAAAGTAGGTGGGTTTCTATATTTTTCTTGCTGTATCTCTCCCCCTCCGCTTATTTATCCTGTAATTTTTTTTTTTTGTGAATTAAAAAAAATAAAAACTCTTAACTCATTTCTCTGTTTTAAAAAATAGAGAACACAGTAAAATCTCGCCATACGAATTATATTGATTTTATTATCTCCGAATGTCTGCTTTTCGATTTATATCTACATGTTGATAGATTCTATCAATAAAGTCTTTACATATATATATATATATATATATATATATATATATATATATATTTATACCGTTAAATATGTGTTTATATGTATATTTATGTACAGGGTAGTCACTTAAACTAATGAACGTATCGTTATGGACTTTGAAATATATATTTTTAAGCAACACGGTGAGTTTCATGGTTATTTTATTGTGATTTGAAACATCATCATTTAAAAAGTAAGCAAACCCAAACTCGCCCCCACTCTGAAAACAAAAACGTTTCAAATAAAATAGATGCAAAAAAGATACATAACATTATAAGTTATATTAAGTAATACATTTTTTTAAAACATCGGTGCACGCGCGTGAGTATGAATAATATGCATGTGTAAAATCCTAAACTATTGAAGTTATTATTATAAATAACGGAATATGTTTTCTAAGCAACAGAGTGAGTTACATGGGCACATTCATTTTTCTTATACCGGTATTTGAGGATCAAAACCGTACCATACCTCTCATATATATTCATATATATATATATATATATATATATATATATATATATATATATATATATATATATATATATATATATATGTATATATATATATATATATATATATATATATATATAATATACATGTAATACTATACTAAAATGTCTATAGTTCTAAATATAGTTTCGTACTTATTACATAATTCCCGCTAAAACCTTCTATAATCCTAACACAAAGTATGTACCTGATTAACCTCATTCCACTGAAGATGGACCCGAATAAGTCTGAAAGTATTTGGGAGACAAATCTGAACTATAAGCCTTATTCGGACGATTGAAAGGATCTACCAAAGGATATCTAGACATGAGTCTCTTATATTCAACAATATTTGCCTGCAAGAGAATCTGCTGCCTAGAGATATATATATATATATATATATACATATATATATATATATATATATATATATATTTATATATGTGTGTATGTGTATATATATATATATATATGTACATATATATATATGTACATATATATATGTACATATATATATGTACATATATATATGTGTACATATATATATATATATGTATATATATATGAAGGTTTATAACTAAAAGATAACTTTTAGAGAATTAGACCTATTGTGAGATGAGGTAAGCTACATATATTGGATAGGGCAAAAATAAGTTGAGTCAATGAAAAATAGTTAGACCTGTAAATGGAAACAGATCGATATCTTCAGTTGTTCAGAACAAGGAGCATTTAGTAGATAAAAATATTTATTCTTCTTCTCTTTCAATTGTATTCCTTAAGCACGGCTTTTCAAAGATAAAAATCTTATCATCAGAGGAAGTAGTGATTGAAAAATTGACAGATAAGAACAGTCAAAATTCAAAATTTGGAAAAAAGTTTTTAAAAAAAAGTTATTTTTTAAAAAAAGTTCTTTTTAAAAAGTTTTAAAAGTTCAAACGGGTGTGTAAATGAAATTCACCAAACACGGAGATCCAAGTTGTAAAGGGTTCAAATGTAATTGGTAAATCCAGAAGAATCTGCAAGAAAATCCAACGGCGAAGATTCCCCCCTAGTCTTAATTCTTAGAGGGGAGATCAGACAAAATTAGCCATATTAAGAAAACGCATTTCTTCCTGTTTTCAAGTGAACAGGACTAATATTCACTATCTGACATGAAAAATAAATTGGAACATATAATTCAGGATAACAATAACAATAAACAAGAAATGAAACCAAAATTTTGATAATTTAAGACTTTTTATAGGCTTTTTAAAAAAATTGATGCAAACTTTACAAAGTGTGTGTCAGGTAATATTGAAAACAAATCATAAAGTGCTCGATCGCAGAAGAGTGAGAGCTAGATACAAATATTTTATTTAAAAACTATACGTAACCTATTTCAGAGTAGTACAGCGTTTTGATAAAAATGGGCTGACTTTTAAAATTTTTTTCTAAAATTCCATAGCCCAAGGGGAATCGCCAACGTCCTGAAATTAGATCAAACAAGGAATAATGCGTTTGGGGTTACTGTTAAAAAAGAAAAACGATGCATTACTGAAGTGCCATTTTTGAAGAAAGTACCGTGATCAGAGTTATATATTGGATGAAATTCATTGAGTTTTATCACATTTATTATTTATTTATTGATAATTTAGTGTTTTAACAAAGTGTTTTATTGTATTAGGTGTTTGATTCAATAATGTATTTCATTGTAGTTTTATTTTAAACAAGGTTTTATGTTGAAGATCGTCTACAGACGGTAGGATTGTTTCGACGTCTCAAGAAGTTTATACACTAAACTATTCGTAAATTATTTGAATAAATGTAATTTTATTTACACTATCTTCTATTTAATAACTGCTAAATACGTCCTCCAACTTAATCCCCAAAATTGAATATTATAAAATGTCAAATATAAGAAGAAACAATATAGTATGATGTTATAGGCTAGCTGGAAAATAACATATGGGTTCTCAGTCAATATCGTTTCACAACGGGTCTTCCTATAAGTGTCTACATAGAGAGAGAAATGGAAATGGAAAGAAGGAGACGACTAGAGAGAGAGAGAGGAATAAAGAGCGAGTGACAGAGAGGACGAAAGAGCAGTAGAGAGAGCATCACATTGACTTACATATTTTGACTTACATATTTAAACATCAGTATTGATCTGAAAATAAAAGATATCACACATGATTTCATACTTTATTTTCTTTGTCTTAGACATATTGTAATATTTACGACTTATGTCAATTCGGATTTTTATTTAGACTTTACTCACTCGTAAGTGTGTTATTATACAGCAGTTAAGACTCACCTGCGAGGTATATATATATACGAAGTTTAGTCTTGAGAATTAACGGGACTTGATGTAAAGAAACAGCTTTTCTCAATTACAAAGAACGTACTATTTTGTTTCTAAGTCACACAAATCACCATCGAAACTAATGAACGTTCTCTTCTATTCTCTGCAAAACTTCTATGCACAGCTGGAAGGTACTTTTGGGTTACACCTTGTTAATACTAGCCTTTAAAACTGCATGCCTTTATAAATCGCTTAATCTGAATAATAATTTTTAAATAGAAATCGATCCAGACAAGGCATGACACCACTTGATGTAAGGAACTAAACATATACATCTTCAAGATCAAAAACTAAAGAGATAAGCAATTATTTTCCCTTTGTCAAGAACATCGCTCATTAAATGTGAGGACTAAATATCAAAATAAGGGAAGCGAGAGTTACGAGGCTGCCGAAAGTAAACACAAGATCCACTTTCTACTCTCCTTAAATCAGAAAATGCTATACGGAGAAGAATTCGATTAATAGGGTATACCAGTAGAGTTATATTTGTTTTATTGTGGAATAATCCTCATTTAAATACACAATTAACACGTTCGATCAATATATAATACTTTAACTGTAATATATATGTAATATATATTCTTATTTTTCTTTTCTATAAATGTGATTTACTTATTTATCTAGTCTACTCTTTCGAACACATGATGATTTTCAATCGTTGTACATTGCGTATCATTTGTTCTGCAGTGCTCATGGTTGACTTTGATTTACTCGGCAGTACGTTAAAATGCAATCGTTGCTTAAACCTATTCATGCAAATATATACTATCAACATACTATGTTAGACGATAACAGAATAAGCATATCACTCTTTCGCCAATATCTCATATATCAAAACGAAAATAGTCTTGTATATACACTTCAATCTGAAGTAAACTCAATCTTAAAACTCTATCAATGTATGCTGCACATCTATATAATAAAAGTAAAGGTAAGTGTGTGCAAGCCCAATTCACGGTATTAAAGAAGCGGAGGTTGGAGGACAAGAATGAATAAGGAGTTCAAAAAAGGTAGTAGGCATAGTAGCCGCTTCTGCTTCTTTCATAACTTCATACCGGTTAATCATTTAAAATTAAAATTTAAGCTGACCTATCGGCTACTGCTGCTTCTGCGTTGAATACTAATGAATGAATGAATGAATGAGAGAAAAAGAGAGATATCACGTTTAAACTTTTTAGTGAATATGGATTAAATTGCGAAGCGATAGCAAGCAAGCGAAGCCAGCTTGTATGAAAATAAATAGGTATAATCTATTGTTCCTCTTGAGTTGGCTCCTGATGAAGATGTAGGCACACTCTTTCAGACATAAGCAAAGTGGACGAATAATTTTAAATACTGATGACTAGACTATGAGGACACATACACCGCCATATATATATATATATATATATATATATATATATATATATATATATATATATATATATATATATAGTGAATGTATATCTATTAGGGAATCAAAGATATCCATCACTAGAAAGTCCAATGTATAATTGCTGTCATTCTGAGCGCCACAGTGCTTCAACCATCTTGGCGCCACAATCACAGGGACAAATTAAGGTTGAGTTGAGATCAAAACTTAAATTGACCTTGCACGCCAGCTTTTTCCTGATTCAATACATGGCACTGATCGAGGAACACACCAACATTAAGATCTACCAAGTGCGAACGATCCATCTCTTTTGCAGGTAGTCGTGGTCAATGAGAGTGCAATACGATAGGCGGTTGGAAACTTTAGAATCTCTACTGCAACCGTCGCATCCCCCGTGTTCGATGGCAGTGCCAACTTATCTCCTTCTAGCATGTCATCTTCAAGAGACGTCTACGCTGACTGGGTCATGCCCTTCGTTGTCAGCCAGGAGAATTTATCTCTGTAGCTATTGCACGAGCTTCATATAGAGTGAGAAAAAGCAATGTAGTGGACAAAGACACCTGATGACAGTTAAAGTTGACGTTAGCTCCGTATAAGACCCCGGATATTCAGTGTGTGGCTGCCCAATCGTTGACGTCAATGCTGTTACATGTAGAAGAACAAGTAATACACCTTGCTTTTTAAATAAAATGAGATACTTGATATGCGTATTAAAAATAACATATACAAACGTATTCCGCCGTTTATACTAGTTGCTCATGTATATTCTCTACGGTGTGTGAGACTTAAATGATTTTTTTTTAAAATGGAGCTCACCGCTTATTAAGGCAAAGAGCCACCCGAGGATAAACAATTAATGAGATGTAAATAGATGCTATCTGGAAGGGGAGGGACATTATACTAGTACTAACAATGATGAATTGAATTAATTGCGGATTCCAGAACAGGAATCAGTTGACATTGGATTTGGATACGACCAAGTCATAATCAACGGGGAAGTAGTCTCGCGGTGATGTGTTCTACCGGCGATTAAGTCATTACAAATAAACTCTGCCCATAAAATTTCGCCTAGCGCTAAGCACATCGATTGAGAAAAGAACGTCTTCTGACACAGCCTATTGCTTAGAATAGATCATAAGTAGTTAACTATTTTTTGTGACACTTATCTGGGAACCGCGAACAGATCTGGAAATACATTTCTTTTCAGACTCACCGCGTGAAAGCTTATACTTATTTCTAAAAATATCCGGTTATAAGAGAGCCGTTGGAAGATCTTGGAAACTATAGCAAAGTTAAGAATCTTCAATGTGCATTTAAGAACTCTTTGAGCGCTAACTTAATTTATAATATATTCGCAGGTCATGAGACAACTCTCCGTGCAGGACCCGTTCGTTTATTTTACTGTCTACTAGTTGTATGACGCGACCAGGCTGGCGACACCCGGACCAATAAACATGCGGTTCAATATTGTTGGTCTTACTTACTGCAACACATAAGGGCAGTCAAAGTAAACCATCGTTCTCGGTCTTTAACCAGATCGACAGCGTCCCTCCAGCGTCTTCCCGTTGCGATCAAATCTCTCTCGATTGTTAGATTCTAGTTCATTTTTGGTCTTCCACTTTTCTTTTTAAAACTGACGGGTTGAATAAACACTTGGGCAGCAAACCAATATTGTTAGCACTATTTAAATGATGAAAATATCAGGATGAGTTACTTCCACTGAATTCTAATAATGTACCTGACGCAGTGTTGATAGAAATATCTCTAGAATATTAAAGTATCTACGGTACATACATAAATACGCACATACATACGTACGTACATATACACATTTTAGACTTCTTATGTCTAAAAAGTAAATTCATATCTTATGCAATAATGAAGGTTTGAGGTGTTTATTTATGAAGAAGAACTGGTTTTGACAATCCTCCACTTACCAAGCGCTACTTAAGTTCAGTGAGTAGGAAAACTCCAAGTAATGTTCACATATTCGGAGTTTTCTTTCTATTACACTAGTTTCTCTATCAGAACTTGAGAATCGAGTCTGTTTCCTATTTCGTCCATAGTTAGATGGATAGGTGTTAGGTTAATACATTTTCCTAAAGCCATTACGTACATACTTGATATAGCAACATGTTATATATATATATATATATATATATATATATATTAGTTAAAGAAGAAATACTGAATACCTAAAATAAACGTTTCCCCCAGTTGTTGCGTGGACTTTATCAAGAACGAAAATACCAACGCAACAGCAAAGCTAAACTTTGAGTTTAAGATCTGCTTTTCAGTCACAATTATTTTATCTTTTCATTTGTTATATATATATATATATATATATATATATATATATATATATATATATATATATATATATATAAATGAACAATAGAAAACACAGATTTCCTTTTTAATTTTCTTAGCAAACATATTTATTTAAGTAACCGTTTCGATAATTGTCCAGACAATCAGGGTTCTCAAAAAAATCTTGAACTTTATAGGTTAATGATTTACCGGGGGAATTATTTAAAAAATATCGAAAACTTACTCTTAAAAAATATATTTGATTTTACGGGACACACTAAAACATAATTACCTCCTACTATTTTTAATGAGGAGATGAGCTCTGCCTATCGCCGGGCCTTTGCACTCCTCCTCTGTCTATTAGTCAGACACAGAAGTACAAGCGCTGGCAAGTCTCAAAGGCAATCAGTGCCTGGCCTTGTTTCCTGACTAGGACAATGCACGTCGTTTCTCTCTCTCTATCTGGGTAACTTTGGGAAAGTTTTCTCGTCACTAATCTTACACGACCATTCTGAGTCGCTCTTGTTCCGACACATTTAGGGTATAGGTTAGCTTGTCTGGCTGCTGTTGCTGACTCACAGGACATGAGCCCTAACTTTTAGGTAGCGCTGAGAACGGCTGCTCCATCATCAGTAGTATAATACCGTGGGTATCTGTACGTGTCATTTCGCGCATGGAAACGGACCTTACACTTATCCCCGGTGGGCTTTCCCGAGGCCACAACCTCCATGTACACGGTCGAGGCTAATGGACTGGTTGTGTGAGCTTATTAGCACCTAATGAGCACTCACCTTGCCCACCCAACTCTAAATCAAAACAAACATGTCATTGCAAAAACAAACCTAAACCAGACACCTAACAAAAAACATCTTCGCTTCCGCCCTTGAGGCTCGCATTCACTAATATCCGGGGACTTAGAACCAACATCAACGACGTAGAAACTTTTTCTCCTGACAAACCCCCCAGGTATGCTAGCAATAAGTGAAACGAACCTTCAATCATAAACCTCCTCTCACCACTTTCACATGAGTGCCTACCTCCCACCTTACCGTAAAGACTCTGACAAACATATGCACGGGCAAGGAGTTTATATTCGGAACACCCTTCCCCTGATTAGAGAACATAGGTTAGAATCAGATGATCAATGTTACATGTTCTTTAGATTGACTTTACATCACAGCGTTAGTTAATTATATTTCTTATACTGTCTACTTTCGGACTCAGGACTGTACCCTGCTAAACTCTGTCTCTGCAAGCAGAGATAGAGCACTCTTACTCGACTCGAATGTCCAGATACATCTATTTGGGGATTTTAATTCACACTACTGTGACTGGTTGGGATTCTCCAGCTTTACTGACGCAGCCAGTAACTCTACGTATAATTTCTCCCAGACTGTCGATTTCCAAACGCGCACCCCCGATCGAATAGACTAGCAAGCCCCACTTCAAGACCTGTTCTTGATCTCACTGCCCGAGGCTTTTGTAGCGAATGCCCATAGCCCGCTCGGGAATGCTGATCACATTGAGGTAATTATTTATATCAACTTAAAAACTCGTCCAAAAGCGGATGAGCCGTTGCTAAAAAAAAACGGGATACTACGACCAGGCTGATTTTGAGTTAATCAGAGATCACATCAGTGACGCCTCATGGAAGAAAACATTCTCACAGCCTGCTTATAAGTGTGCAAATGAATTAACCGAATGGTTCAACTCAAGCATTGAAGCTTATGTCCCTATGCGAAAATTCTTCAGCAAACCTCACTTCCCTTAATGGTTCACCTCGATATGTGCAGCTTCCGAAAATATGGCCGTCATAAGTCAACTGCGAATAGACTGGAATTTGTAAAGTCAAGCAATAATTGTAAGGCAGTGATAGATGAAGCAACGAGAAGTAATAAAGTGATCACAAAAATAGCATTCGGTCACAGAAACTAGGTACTCGCGATTTCTGGAAAATTTATAATAGTGTTGTGAACAACAGACAATCAACGATTCCCCCGCTATCAAACCACAATGATGTCGTTTGAAGGCAACTGATAAGGCTGAACTACTTTCCCAGCGTTTCGCTATTAACTCCACTCAGGAAACTACCCCTCCCTAAATTACCATTGTGGACCGAAGCCACACATAAATACCTGTTCATGACCTCATCCCAGGTCATAAAAAAAACCTTGACATCTCCAAAGCTTGTGGGTTTGATCTTATAACTGTAATAGTAATAAAAGAAATGCTCTGCAGAACTGGCCCATGTTCTCTGCAAACTCTACAACAGATGCCTTGCTGAAGCTTGCTTCCCCGATAGCTGGAGTATTGTTTCTGTGGTATCAGTCTTCAAGGATTCTGGGAATAGAAATGATCTTCAGAATTACCGCCCAATCAATCTACTCCCGCTCGTTGCTATAATCTTTGAATCCTTAATCATTATTACGATAGTCCGGCACTTAGTTAATGCTAAACTTCTTTCTAACAACCAGTATGGATTTAGATAAGCACGATCTACTGCGGATATCCTAACGGTCATCTCTGAACGAATATACCATACACTGGACAAAGCAGGTGAAGCTAGGGCAGTATCGCTTGCTATATCTAAGGCTTTGACAATGTATAGCATTAAGTGATTCTCCTAAAATACGCTCATATGGTATTACTGGCAAATATTTAACATAATTAGATCCTTCCTAACCAAAAGAAATATCCAGGTTGTCTTCGATAGCCGTTTATTTAAGCAATATGACATAAATGCAAGTGTACCCCAGGGATCTATCATTGGACCGTTTTCCCTGATTTTCATAAACGACCTCCCCGATGACATTTAGTCTAAGATAGGGTATTTGCTGACAACACCATGCTTTACTCTCGTCATATGGGCTAAACGGACGCGATCATATACAAGGCAACAGCTGAATCCTTAGAAAATGACGTCTAAGCTGTAGTATATTGGGGTCATAGATGATTGGTAACTTTTAATGCCGCAAAGGCAAAGCTCCTCTCCTTCAATAACTACAAGAAACCTCTTCAACCACCGATTGTCATAGCAAATAACACCCTAATTGAAAGTTAAACATTCAAACTCCTCGACCTAACTTCACAGGTAACATTAATTGGTACAAATACATTGAAGACATTGCCAAGGCTGCAGCAAAGAAGGGTGGCTCCGTCTACCGTGCTAGTATACTCCTCACAACTGACATTATTCTGTATCTCTACAAAGACACCATCCGCCCATGCATGGAGTATTGTTGCCATATCTTGGCTGATACATTATCCACTAGTCTCTCCCTCTTAGACAAGGTACAAAAAATAGTCGCCAACTTAATAGAACCCTCACTATCAACCAAGCTCCAAACCCTGTCCTATCTCCGCAATGTTGCAACCTTGTACTTGTTTTACAAACATACAATAGATTGTGCTCCGATGAACTGGCTACTCTGGTTCCCACTAGACGTAATTACACTAGACCAACTCGACAATCAGTAAATCTCATCCATTCACTGCGGAGGTGCCAAATGCCGGAGATTCAGCCTTCTACTCCAATAGCTTCATCCCCGTGCTGTCAGCCTCTGGAACTCCTTTTTTGCTCCCTGTTTACCCGACTGTATTGACATGCAGAGGTTTCAAACTAATATAAAAATACATCTTGCTACAAAGCTCCCAACTTAGGATGAAACATAAAACCTACGCCCTAATTCTCAATAAAGCCTTACTTCTTTAGTGGCGGCCTGCCTTGTTTAGGGTAAAATATGTTAGAAAAAATACTTCTAAAAATATACGAAAAAAAGGGAATAACTCATCCAAAAAACAAGAAATGTGAAAAGACAACATATACATATAATTGTAACACTTATTTCGGCGGCTTTATTATCTATGCACGTATACGTTTCGTCCATTTTAATCACGACTCATCAGAATAGAGATATAACAATTCATTACTGCTCCCGTGATTCGAAACCCCGGACAGCGAGTATTTTACAACTCGAATCACGACACATAAACCATTCGTCCAACGCTGGATAGCTGAATAAACAGTGATAATTTTAAGACTTATTTCGGCGGCTTGCTGTCATAAGAGCGTTTAACTTAATGAAAGGAACGATGCATTTATAGCTAGCAACGTCATGCTGTGTTAATACTACACTTACAGTGCCTATCTAGAGGGGTTTCTAGGGGCTACACTTAGTATATATAGAGAGAGAGGTAGGGAGAAAGAGCGAAAAGGGTAATAATATAAAAGCAAAGTTATATAGGTTAGATGATTCGAGTAGGAATCAATTAATATAATAAAAAATGGAGACCAATATTCAATAATTACATTTTAAAATATCGAATACAGTTATTAATAAATACATATCAAATTCAAGATGATATCGTTCTATTATTTGATAAGAATTTCATAACAAATCAACTGTAAGTAAACAAAAGTAATCCAAGCTGCTTACCCAACATTATCTTAACTTTATGAGTTTTATCCTTCCCTTATCTTCTTTACTTGTTCTCCTACTTCCCTCTTTACATTTATTCTATGTTACTTTCTTGTTAACTAGCAGTTAGTACGTTTCTACCTATCATTTCCATTCCCTCGCTTTATATAGACATATTAAAGGAGAAGTGTATATATTACAACAATATCATCTAATTAATTACCATCATAACATTTTCTTTGCAATTCAAAAGACTTCATCGAAATTGGGTTATATTTTGGGTTAGTTACAATTGAAAACATATACATTTATGTGAGTTTAATTGGTAATACATGCCAATAAATAAACAAGGAAATTAATTTCCAAAAAAGTATTTGGGATAACACATACATATATAAAAATGTATATATGTTAGTATAGAGAGGCGTGCACTTTCATAAATACATATATATCTTTATATGGAGTAAGATAAATACGCACATATATTATGAGACATAAATACACACATATTTCTAGATATTGAGAGATTGAGAGAAGTGCACGTATATGCTTACATATAACGACATATATAAGTACACGCATATGCACATGTATACATATGCAAGCATATACTCACCTTTATATGCATACACACATGTACACACACATATATATATATATTGGTGAATGGTGGTCCAAAAACAACAACAGGTATCCAGGCGGGAATTTCCTTTGCTTTCGATGCAGTAGATAACAGTGAAAATTGTATTCAAGGTGTATGCAAATTAATAAAACGATAAAAAAAACGATAGAGAAAACAAATCATATGAAAAGTTCAGAAAACTCACTTGGGGTTGAATATTATAATGTTCAATTTAAGAGTCCCTAAGAACTGGTAGGAGTAATGGAAACTATAAAATCTAATTCGAATAAAATTAAACTGACCTGATGTATTCGGCCATTTTTCTTCCGGGTCCGATAAAATTACTCAAAAGTAAAAAAAATACATTAGAGGTAATAAATCTCGCGCAAACCCAGTAGACAGCGTACGAAATCGGAAAGCGAACACTTCAACTTGATAAGACAACATCACGAACAAAAATGAATTCAAACCGCGCGCACAAACGGATGTTACATGTCTTCAGTAAACTAGGAAAAGCTCACGCATTGTGAGAGATGTGTAAATTCAATTATATGTATACCGGATGTTATATGTCTGGGTCAAATCAGTTATGTATATATTTGAATACTAAAAGTCTGGGTCACATAGACGGATCTGTAAATTTAGGTCAGCATCTCGATATGTCCCCTGGCCAAACTTACTATTTGAACGTCTGCTTTTAGTATACAAACCAACTTCACACATCTAGCCTTTTCATATAATTTAGAAGATTAATGAAATTAACAATTAAGAAGTTGTTAACACATTTAGAATTTAATCATTTAAACCTTTACAAATTTAAAAATCTAGATCTCCGCAATTTAATAACTTAAAATTTAATAATTAAAAAAAAAAATTAATTAAAAGATCCAGACTTATGCAACTTCAATTTTTTAAAAGAGATTTAAAGAGATATTTATAGGCAGGGAAGATTTAACACATACATCTCCGAGACTGGACACTCCGAAGCCGGTCCCGACACTCACTCAAGCAGCTACGGTGGGTTTGGTGGTGGGCTGAATTGTGCATACTTGAATTTCCTCTTATGGCGACATTTAAAAACAAATTCATTTATTTAGTTCGTCTAAGTAGGAATGACACACACCGTGAAGATCTAGATCTTTATTTAAGAATGAATAAAGAAATGGTCACTAAACTCTACTTTTCTATTGTTTATTTATACAGGCTGTTGAGTGAGAAAATTAATATATATATTGAGCTTAAAACTTGATAGATTGGCTACAAAAATAAGTATATATATATATATACAGGGTGAGCCAAAAGTAGGTGGACACTAAAACACATTTATTTAGAGATCAATTATACGTACAATTACATGTAATAAAACAATTATATTAATGAAAATTTAATGTTATTTATCAACGCAAGTGTTCAAACTGTTTTCCTTCTTAATTTACACAGCTTTGAAGTTTGCCTCTCACGCCTCGACAAAAAATGCTTTTACTGTCCACCTACTTTTGGCTCACCCTGTATATATATATATATATATATATATATATATATATATAGAGAGAGAGAGAGAGAGAGAGAGAGAGAGAGAGTTTTTGTAAATTCCATTTATCAACTTATTTGTTTGCACGCCTCTGGCGATAAGATTTTATTCTTTTAAACGCAATGGCTTGAGGAAAGAAATAATAAAACAAAAATATGTATTTGAAACCCCTGTTTTTAACAATGGCTGACTAACTAGATATTCTATTCAATACAATTTTATCCTACTCATTTACTTTTTTATTATATATATATATATATATATATATATATAAACATATATATATATATACATATATATATATTGCTTGTTATTTTAAGAATAATGAAGACCTTTAAGTTTCTCTAAAATATACATAGAAAGTTTTATATTTAAAATAACCTCATTCGACGATGTTTGTAAAACTTAGGAAATACAAAGCTGGTTAGAAATTCTACGCCATCGTCTAAAGTGATTTGTATTTTTCGGGTTGCGATCGAATGTGCCTCCAAGAGAAACTATACGTCATATCGTTTTTTAACTCTGCCATCCGGGCGAATTGACAAAAAAGTTGTACGGACTAAAATCGATAAAAAAACATTTTTTAAAGGAGGAGGAAAAATGGCATAACCACTGTTAGGAATTTTTCTTTCTTCCTCGGTGTACCTAGAGTTAAGATGCACTTCTATAAGTATAGTTTTTTTTTCAAATAACTACCATCAGTAGAATTCAATACCACGGGACTATTTGTCAGCCAACTACAGAATGGTTGTTTTCAAATTCAATGTTAACATGTACTTGTTGAGCTGCCCCTTTAAGTAATCAAATTCTACTCAGACCAACTACACCGTCTGCAAACGTTATGGTCTTAGCCTGACTACACACCTGATACAAACAATTAACAATTAATTATTGTCCTCGAGCGGATTTAGGGCTTTGATGAGCCGGTACTAGTTTGGATAAATCCGAACGTTAAAGCAATTTCTTGCACTAATGGTAAAGTTACTGTCACTGTTCATACCATATCAGTCGCAAAGTAAACTAATTTGCATATTGGTTTTAAAAAGACAGTTTATTAATAAACTATCATTTGTTAAGCTTTTTTTAATTCAATAGATTTAATTTTAATATAAAAAAATAATTTTCCTTCGATAATACTGTTATATTTCCGAAATAGATACCTAACAGTTATGTTAAATGTTCTTTCCTTAGAGGGACCGACTTAATTTTCAAAAAGTTCTAGTGAAAAAGCAAAATTATTTTTTTCATCTCTTTTTAACAGCCGCATTTAAAAGATAATGACATTTGTATCTAAATTATTATCATGTTATGTTTATCTATCTATATGAATAAAGAGGACATATTTTGTTCCGTATTTACAACGAAGTTATGAATAAAATGTTTATTACAAATTAATGTTTCAATTATTTTAATTAGCACACATTTCGAAGCAATAGCGAGTCAACAACGCGTGCAAGTTTACCATGAAAGAAAAATTGGCGCGGATGCTATTCTTTTCAAACTTCCATAATAACGCAAACGTAAAATTAAAATGTCAATCTTTCGCTACATAATCGTTTAAAATTTTCATTTCCAGAAAGGTATTCTTTTCTAGATTTAAATTAAACACAACTGACATTCAAGCCTAATATATGTTTATTCATATCAGAAGTCTTGAACTACGATAAGATTTGACATGAAAATTGAAAAGCTAAAATGGTTTATTAGTCCAAATAATTACACTTACAACCAATGCGTAAGCAACTTATTCTCTCACATACAGGCACGTGTTTTCATTGATACATACACACACGCATATATATATATATATATATATATATATATATATATTAGAAAAATACGTACACACACACACATATATATATATATATATATATATATATATATATATATGTATATATATATATGATAAATACATTTTAGTTCAAATCTGACCCCAACTCATGACTAGTAATAAGAATAAATTGATATAAGGTCGTTGGTTAAATTAAAATTAAGAAAACAGATACTTTTCTGAAAATAAAAGTGTAAAGAGTTATGGAGCGACAGATTTACATAAGAATTTTACATATTCTGACATGCTGCGTTATTATCGACGTTTTTAAAGATAGCCTCTGCGCCAGTCTTTCTTTTTATGGAAAAATCTCGAACTTGTGAGGGGGTTCAGCCAGAAGTTTAAATGCTGACTTAGATCTGAGGTTTGAACCGTGTGACCGGCAGAAGAATCCACCTCTACACTGATGATTCCCAGAATGTGTATGTGGATAAGAATTTTAAAAATATTTTATCATAATATTATATGTATCTGTATATATAATATTTATTAGTAATATAAAATTATTTATAACCTAAAGACGGTAGCGTTCAAAGCTTTTTGCTCTCATCAGTGCAGGAAAGTAATAATTTCAGACGGTGGGGAGGCGCGAACCCGGTTCACACAGTCAACCTAGAAGCTACAAGCAGTTGCCATATCCATTCGTTCACGTAATTAGGGGAATTAACATCTATATGTACCATAGAAGCAGGTACGTATTCTGAACTTTGCATTAGACAGTCTATTTTTAACATCCCCTAGAGTGCTCAACTTTAATTTCTTAAAAGGACTTAGTTCAATATTTATGAATAAATAGTAAATGATTGGTATCTACAGACGCTAGCGTTTCAAGCTGATTGCTCTCATCAGTTCAAGAAAAGTAACAATTTCACACGGTTGGGAGGCGCGATCCCAGTTCACAGAGTCAGCCTAGAATCTGCGAGCTGTTGACATATTCATTCGGCCAATGGAAACTGTCACGTAGACTATGGTTATATATATGCTCTGAATTATTTTAATACAGCTCCTTGTAGCTTACAATTGGATACATTTCAGATGTTATGAGGACAATACTTTTTTTAAATATATATATTTTGTAAACACACACACACAAACACATACACACACACACACATATATATATATATATATATATATATTTATATATATATATATTTATATATATATATATATATACAGACGTAAGAAAAGATTGTTAACAAACAGATTTTCTGCTTGATTATATATTTTTTAAATATTTACTAATGTTCTAAAAATCTGTTTTTTGCGTAAAAAAAAGAACATTTATCAGAACTGTTTCAGTAAGTTTCAGTAGCACTTTCGCTTCTTCGTCGAATCGTGGTGAGTTGCCCAAAAACAAAAACATATGAACGAAAAGCTAGAGAAAAGAAGAAAATGTATTTAATAGCCGAACACGCATGTGAAATCAAATAAACGTTCATAGACATTAACTGATGCAGTCCCAGATGAAACATTTACAATTTGAATAGCGGGAGGCTGCACTGAATGTCACAGGATGAATTGTATTACGTTAAGCATTTAAAAATATTGTTACTGATTTTATACGTAATGTAATTTATTGTAGGTTGCTAAGTTTTAAAATAGATAGCTTCGCGAATCTCTTATGTTTTAAATTAGTTTTATAATGTATCATTTTCGTGTTATTAATTAAAATTTGTCTGAAATCAGAGATTCAAAATACTTGTACATTCAGCTACAGTTTACACGGTGCACGGTGCGCATGTGAGAACCGGTTGTGGTAGTTAAACCAAGGAAGCGATTTTCATTATTATCTTTATTATAGTAGGTTTATTCGCTTAAAGAGTATTAAGCTATACAATTGCAAGTAAATCCAACAACATTGTAGGTTTGATGAAAAAATCATTAAATGTACTGTACACCAATATATATAACCTATCAATCATAATAATAATAAAATAAGACTAATTATTTACTACTAGACCTTTAATAACAACCCAGTTCCTCCTCATCCTGCTCCACTTCTTCTGAACAACATACTACTACATCCGCTTACAACCCAGTAAATGTAAATCAAAATGTCAAGATGTGAAACTGACTTGGCAAACTGATCACATTATGAACAGATTTGTTTTAAAATTATCATTTGAAAATAATTTGCTTACAATATAGTATTTAAAAAATAACACTTGGAAACAATTATTTACTTTTTGAATATTGTCTAGATTTCTACAACTGACTTAACGTATTTTTGCACTGCTGGATTAGTAAATGGCATCCGTTTCTCTCCATCGTGTCAGGTTTTTGGTGTTAAGTTAGTTTGGGAAATACATCTAATCCTGTGAAAAAATCGATTACATTTTTGTGGTGTTATCAGCTAACTTTTTTTCAACATATATCATCCTAAATATGTTCTAAAAGAATGAATATTTAGCCCACAATATATGTTGATTACCTGATATAAACATCGATTAGTGTCATCTGAATGGTGGGCATTTATGAAGGTAAGTACACGTTAATGGCATGTTGCTTTACCATTATTAAACTTCAGGGCTCGAACTTCCATTTCCTTGAACTCCTGGAATGCTCAGCGGCAGGGTGGTCTTTATTCAGATTCTAACAGTAGTCAACCATCGTGACTGCGTCCCAGCAACCCTGATATCTGATCTCCATCTCTTTCATGTTCTGATGGAATCTCTTCTCCTGCTCATCACTCATTGACCCCAGATTCTCAGGAAACTGGTCCATTGAGACACATGCGGCAACCGAGGTTCACTGAAAGCAGTCAGCATGTTATTGACAAGTTCTGCATAACTTTAGGCCTTATCATAAGCAAGAAAGTTCTTATTTACCAGAACAAATTCCTTTCACGCTTCCAGTTTCACTTCGTTCATTGAGATTCTAAATCCTGGATCTCTGATGAGCTGACGAATTTGATGACCGTCAAAGATGTCAGCTTTCAACTTCTCCATGGTCAATCCTGGAAAAGCCTGGCACATTAAGTGAAGCAGTTACTGTCCTTATCCTAGGCCTTGGTGAACTGCTTGATTAAGCTTAGCTTGATGTGCAGCAGTGGGAAGAGTATTCTGTCTCTGTCCACCGGGTCATTGATGATGTTCCTTTCTTTGCAAGGCACTAATTCTTCTAGCAATTTTTGTGTAATGCTGATCACGGTCCTTATTACCCTATATGCACAGAAAACATGTGTACTTGGTGAAGCCAGACTGTCGTCAAAACAAAAGGTTAATTATCTTCAGGTCAACACAAATAAACCACTGATGCTGATTATAACCAATTTTCTCCAGCACATACTTCACCACTTCATACTTCTTCTTCAGTGTAATCGAGTGAGCTATGCGTACAGAGGCAAACTGGTTACTGTTGTTTAGCAGAACACATTTCAGTGATTGCTTGTTGCTGTCAATGAACAGTCTCAAATATTTGGGTTCATACGGTGGCACTCAAGCTTGAGCAGAAGCTGCGCAATATCAGCGCAGTACACCAAGCCCTTCTCTTCAGAGAAAACACCGACTCACTTCTGATGCCTGTCGCGGAAGAAGCTGATGCGATCAATGTCAGATATATTGGTTTATTTCCTTCAATCTTGATGCCAACAGTTACGCAGTCCTGTGACGAACTGAGGTCGCACACTAGATCATTCAACTCCTTTTTGGATAATGGATGTGTAGCATCACTTTATAGAACTAGTTCTTCTTCTTTCTTTTCTTTTTCATGTCATTGAACACTGGAGGCATCTTCATCACTAATGTCATGAAGTTCTACGAAAATAGGCTCTAGAATGTAATCACAATGAGCTACAGGACGACGTTCTGATTGAGGATGAGGATACTTGAGGCTGCCTCGGTTCTTTCTGTTGACCCATTAACATCAACAGCGCAGAAGTAGCAGTCTGTGAATGGTTTGTCGGCTTCCTTCAAACCATAGACATTTAAAAGTTCAGACCCGTCTTGCCATTGGCCAACTCACGCAGAGTCTCGGTGCATGCGTTGTTTACCATATGTGGCACCCAAGCTTTATCCTGGTCACCAAGTTTCATACCAAAATAAACATGATAAACACACCCTAGGAAACTTGTGGCTGGTTTCTTATTATGAGCAACAGTGCATTCTCCACATATGTAGGAGAACACGTCGGGCTTATCTCTGCACGATCTTCTTTCCGAAGCCATTTCATTCACCCGCAGAACAAAAATAGGCACAAAAATAAATATTTGGAGATAAAGTATGTGAGATTATTTTTTCCAAGAACTTATCTATTTGAAGTGTTTCAATGCAAAACGCGATAAACATCATTTACAAACACTGTACCACACCCTGAAATCATGGTTTACATAATATGATACTTGCAAAACTTTTCTTATCTTTCACTTTAAATAAGCTGTTAGTCAAATTCTATAATTTTATGTTCGTCTATTTCTTGTATTTTTTTTTAATGTACATGATTTTGACTTATCGCGTTTTGCATTCGATCCCTTCATTTGTTTTTCAGTAAAGTCAACTCCGAGTTCAAATGGATATATCCGAAAATTTATTTCTATATCAGTTTTCTTTTTAATAATGAAGCGTTACTTATCCAGACAAAAATCCACTCAAGGATAAAAGTTAATGAGATTGGTGAAGACTAGTATGACAGGACTAAAAACAATTCTTTGTATCAACATAATTATTACTTATCAGGAAAGTGTATGTCTAGCATTTGTATACATTAGATTTGCAGACGACCATATGGCTATTTGCAGTGAAACAGTTCATGTTAAATAAATACTGATCATAGATATTATGGCCTGGATCATGCTCCGAAAAATTAATCACACAACCCTACGCGCCCTTATGTACAATTTATAGAAGAATAATTATTGCAAAATGATAATTATGTCATTAATATGCTTCTACTGAGTCATAATATCATTTCTCTGTTTAACTCTAACGGTAAACTATTGCGATTTACTTCATCTGCAGTATCTATTAAATCTAACATTGCTACAAGTTCCTTAATCTTTCAGGTCGGCATTTTCCTGCTAATGATCCACAGCATAAAATATTCAACTAAATAAAATTAAACTTAGCTATAGTTGTACAAATTACTATAATTAAGTGCCATACAAGACATATACTAAACTATAATAATAACAACAGAATTAAAAATACATAAAATACTATTAATTACATAAATAATTTGTCACTTCAAAGATACGAATGAATGACCGCTACATTAATAATGTTTGATTAAGTGCATGCTATATTTAAAAACCGTGTATCCAGAAAATAGTCCAAGTCTTAAAAAGATTACATAAATACTTATGTAATATAATTAGGTTATAAGTGTGTTAAGATATCACTCACTCACTATCCCGGTTTATCGTCTATGTTCTAGGTTCGATGTTGTGTGGTTGCCCTTATGCTAAGTCTTAAGTGCTTACGATTGTGCGGATTGACTGTGCCCATTAACCATTGTTTACGATCTTGCCTGATGGTTTCTTTCCCTGTTTTCATAGGGCACCCAGCTTTAATTTTGCTGTCCAGCCTTAGGTCTCTGCATGTGCTGATATGCCCCTTGCTTCTTTCACCATGCCCAAACTAGCGATGGCGATTTGCCCTTATAATGGTATATATTTTTGGAATGGCCAATTTCTCAAGTAGAGTGTCCGACCTAATGTTCTGAATCTAGTCCGGTTTTGCACTACCTATCCACCTAATCATTTCCCGTTCATTTCTCTGGAGTCGATCAAGTGAAGCCTGGGTGCATGTCAAACACTGATTGCCATACAGCATCACGCTTCTTACACAGCTATCATACCTTGGTAATAATTGAGATGGCTCGAAATGTTAGGATTGGGAGAAGTTCTCTAAACTTATCCTAAGCTGTCTTGACTCTAGTGGTCGAGCTTTTCGCAGCACCCTCCAGCACTCAGTATATTTCCTTAGTGGTAAAAGGAGTCTATCACTGCCAGGGTGTCTTAACATATTTCAACTTCTGTGTAAAGGTTACCCTCAATTGGGCGTGCAAGTAATATATATCTCTTACATCTGAAGTATGGATCTGTTGTGAGCCTAATATGCACACTACTGCACCGTATCGTCCTACCGCCTTTCTACATACCGCGCATGGGTATTTATCAGATTCCTTTAAAGACTGCAATTTCGGTCTACAAGACATCACCTTTGTCTTTCCAGTGTTGACCCTCAGACTTATTGCTTCCATGCCCTTCTCCCATTCTCTAAATCTTTCTTCTAGATTCTTATGACCGCCATTGTGACCAATTACTCGGCACATAGCAGTTCCGAATAAGCACCCTGTTTGAAACTCATTGGATCGCTCCTCAAGGACAACAATGAAGAACAAGGGACTGAGGACTGATCCTAGATGTTCTCCAACATTTACCTGGTGATACCAGATCAGGCTGCCCTGTGGCTCCCTGAGACCAAATTCAGCTACATTGACGTTTTTTTTTGTTTTTGTTTGTAAAACTTAATTATGACCAAAAACCAAAAACAAAAATAACAGCCCCTCTCCCTTTCTCCCTCCCCTTTTTTATTTTTATTTTTCCTACCCTACTCCCGGTCCTGGATATGACCTTAAACTACATCCGATGGTGAGATCCGGCTTACGGACTTTGGGGAATGTGGAGCCTCCTCTTAATTACCATTGCTCCCAGGTCCACCCTGACCCGGAGTGGTAGTACCTGTTAGGGTCCCAACTATGGGTTAAATAGAAACATATATTAAAAGGGGAAAGAAACAAAAAAGAGAAGAAAACAAGACCAGATTCGGCATTAAATAACCCAAAAAGGGTTGATATGCCGTAAAACAAAACTACCAAACCAAAAACCCTGATTAAACATTTGAAGATATAAAGAACTTGAAGCATAAAAACTTTCACTATAATGACCAGATTCGGCATTAAATAACCCAAAAAGGGTTGATATGCCGTAAAACAAAACTACTAAACCAAAACTACCAACATTTACACTGAGCTCATCGCTGTAAATGTCATCTACTCGTACCGTGCTTCTGGCGTTCCTGTACATGCATTATACTAGTCTTATAAGCCACTCCTCTACTTTAAGCTGGCATATTGCCCACCGAAGTACTTCTAGAGGAACCCTGTAAAAAGCCTTTTCTATGTCAACACATCTCATGTATAGTTCATTGTCTGCCCCAATGTATTTCTCCTGCATTTGACGCAGAATGAAGATTGTATCTGTTGTGCCTCTGGTTGGTATCCAAACTGCATAGCATCGATGTAAACTTGCTAATGATGTTGTCTGTTATGCTCTTCAAAACTTGTATCGCTTATTCCTAGAACTTCAAGCATGTATAGTTTCCTCTTGACAGCGTATCACCCTTGACCTTCATGCAGTTGATGATGTAGTTCTATTCACAGCTTTCTGAGACACATTGTTCTCTTATAATGAGGTTCGCTAAGTCCGACATGATCTCGATGCCTATCTTTTCGGATGCTTTCAACATTTCAATTACAATTACAGCCTATGTTCGATTTAATAATATCAGGACTTACCTCAATAGTGGGCCTTGAACTGTTGTTTCCTTTAATAACTCTTCTGGATTCCATTCAAATTCACTTTTAAGTATATATATATATATATATATATATATATATATATATATATATATATATATATATATATATATATATATCGTGGACTAAGTGAACGTTTATCGATTCAAGATGTCTCTGCGAACCGGGTTCGCTCCTTGTGACCGTCTGAGATTGATATTTCCCTGCGCTGATGAGATTCATATAATTTAATATTATAAGTAGCGCATTTCAAATAAAATTGAAAGTGAGAACTATCAGAGAGATTAGAAATAGACATTCACTTGAAGCCTCAGTGCAATAATCTGACTCTGTCCTACAGTTCTTTCGTATGTTTAGATATTTATACTCGCAGCTTTTAATGTAAATATCACTTGATTTATACGAAATCACGTGACAATATCTCTTGGCTCAAAGGACTAAGTGTACGTTTACAGATTCAAAGTGTCTTTGTGAACAGGGTTCGCGCCCTGTGACTGTCTGAGATTGTGATTTCCCTGCGCTGATGAGATCTGTATAATGTAATAGTATAAGAAGCCCTTTTCTAAGTAAAATTGAAAGTTGATCCCTATCGGAGAAATTAAAATAGACATTCATCTGAGTTCTCAGTGCAATAATCCGACTATATCGTTGAGTTCTTCCTTGTGTCTAGATATTTATACTCGCCGCTTTTAGTGTAAATATCACTTAATTTCTCCGAAATCACGTGACAATATATCGAGGCGGAAAGACTAATTGAACGTTTACAGATTCAAGGTGTGTCTGTGAACGTCTGAGATTGTTATTCCCCTGCGCTAGGAAGAACCGGAAGCTCGAAACGACGTCTTACGTAGGTAAGATAACAACCCTAGCCTTTACCCTAAACCTAACCCATATTGACAGGATGGATTCGTCAGATCACTATAAAGGCAAATCCTTTTCATAACCAAAGGGGAGCCGCTTAGCGGAGAGGTCTTCATAAAAAAATCCTTATGGTTTTGTGAAGCAACCAGCTACTCGACCTCCTATGCCTCTTTTAACCGGAGACTCTCTCTGCACAATGGGTGAACCTCTTTTGGGCATCATTTCTCTACTGACCTCTTTTGGGTGATCACGATTTATGGGTGTTTCGTACAACCTAACTTTGGCAGTAATTTTTTTTTTCTTTTTTTTTTGCGAGTTGGTTCTGGGCCCAGGCTCGACTTAAGCAGCTGGCCGGACTTAGTTGAACAACTAGAGCCACATATAGCAGGCGTTCTTCCAAGTTCAAATTGGCGGGTTTGAGCCGGGTTTAGAACTGGTTATTTACTTCACTTTTTTATTAGCGCTTTATTTTTGCGCCTTTGTGCCAACGTAAAACGAAAAAAGAGGAAGACTGGTCCAAGCTCCGGTGAAGGCCTAGTACCTAGCTCGGGTCCTGGTTTTCAGATGCCTAAAACACATCTGGCGGCCCGAGCAAGCCAATACTTTTGATACGGGAAGACTCCTTAAGCGTCATGACCAGTATTTCCGCCAGTGTTGTTCTCATATCTGGAAATAGATCAGAGCTTGAAGCCATATGCGGCAGCTCTCCCTAGAACTTCAACGCTGTTTACCCCGGCAGAATAGGTTCTAGTCCATCTAGGAGAAGTGATCAAGGTCGGTGGTATAGAGTCCCCACCCCACCCCACCAGTTGGGTGACGGGTTTTAACTATCACCCCACCTGCTCGCAGGAGGAAATATCTTCTGCCTTCAGGGGTAAAGCCAGCCAGGTCAATCGAGTTCCAAAAGCAAGGAGCCACCGCTCCAGATCAGACGCCAGGAGAAATGGCGGGCCCCTGCGACCGGAAAACTGCTATAATGAAAATGTCGGATCTGGATTACAGCCTAGAGAAGTAGTAGCAGCAGTGGCAGCAGCAACATCGGTACGTTCCAGTTAAAATCTGCGCAGACCAGAACATCAACCATGCAAAAGACATCCGAATTCAGTAACATCACTATTCCGCCCGGTCAATCAGCACCAAAAGCTCTGCCAACAACTCCTGCCTTGCCCCCAGTACCATTACCACCTAAAGTGGCAACATGGGACCCCAGTCACAGCTAGCCTCGGATGATTACCGTCAGCTCTTCGACACCACTTACAAAAACCTAACCAACGGCAAGCCCCTAAAAGCCTCCCTGGGAAGCTGTTGAAGAGCTGACAAAAAAGATAGTGCCGCTAGTCACGACAGACATTAGACAAAGAGGCAGACTGAGACCTCTAAGGACAACATATCGGACTTACTATGGGAACCGAAAATACTGGCTTTTTACATGTGTAGAATTTCGGAGATGTTGTTGCCAAATAGTCAGAAAGCTGAAAAGCTATCCAAAAGAACCTTGATGTGGAATCATTTTTGCCTCAAGCCTGAATATCTAAACAAAAAGCAAACGACAGTCTCCATCCTCAGCTTCCTCTGTTACATTAGCTCTAAACAACTTGGAGCTGTAATGAGTCAGTATTAGGACGGCTAGGCAGTAATTCTGGTTCGAAGTCCCCGTAACATAATGGTAGGGGACTACCGGATCGAAATGAGTATAGATCACTCTAATTTCAAGAGGATTCCCGCATCCTTAACATGCAACACATGGACTATGAGTGTCATAGTTGAAGGCATGATCCCACATTGTTGGCATTGTGAGCAATCGGGGCTATGTCCAAATACTGCTCGAAGAAGTTTACTGCCAAGGCCCCCGCTGGGCCCCCGGGCCGAACAAACTGGGGTAACAGCAGATCCTAAGTAACAGACAGGAGGGGAGAACAATCCAAAAGGATGGATGGACAACGGTCGTCGAAAAGAACGCTACAACCACAAAAGAAGCAGTTCCCAGACCACCAAAGCCTCCCTGGAAAAAGTTTAAACCCCGTGAATATTTAAGAATGAGGCTACCTTAAGGGTCGCCCCACACCAAAATTCCTACCGAGGTGCTGCAGCGTGCAAATACATCATCACCCAAAATGAAGTTGTCAACCCTATCGGCGTCTGAATCAGAGAGGAGAGTCCATCATTGACGATGCAATGAAGGGGAAACGTTGGTCCAGCAGTGACGGTAGACACCAAAGTCCAAACGAAAAACGAAGAAAGCAAAACAGGCTGGATCGCATTCAACTCCTTCTTCGTCAAAAGATATAACTATCTCCTCTTCTCAAACCGCACCACCCAATCTTTCCTCCTTCTTCTGAGCGAAAATGGCCCTCCCTTTTTAATCTCCTACCTCTATCCCATACTGTGTCTGTTGAGAAAGAGCGAGAGCCAAACATTAGCAGTATGTCTGCAACGCCATCTACCACGAGTAAAGGCGTAACAAGAAAAACACCCTTCCTACCTGGGGTGAATTTGTGATGTCGATCCATCAGACCGCAAAAAGTTTAAATCTTAGGAAACGTGGAGTCGTCAGACCGCCGCAGCACCAGACAACGGTCCCGGAACTCGAGGAAAAACCCTAAAAACTTCCCTAGTTCCCCCTTGGAAACAAAACTCATTAGGAATACAATGGTTGTGTGGTTAGCAAAGTATGACTTACCCCAGCCAGGAATGGATCTATAAAGAAACAGAACCTGAGTGAAATGACTAGTTATAGCAAAGACCTCCCATTACTTCCTGATATCTCTGGCAGAAGAGCTCACTGCTCATTTGCATGCTCATTTGCATTAGTGCAATATCACTGGCAATAAAAGGGGAATGTTTTGAAGGAAGATGGACGATGAGTTGGTGATTCGAGTTGGTGACTACGTTGGTGTGTGCGCTGGATGAAAGACTGTTCGGAGAGATATCATTTGGCAGAGCAAGACCGTGGTAACATTTTGTTGCGATAAGGAGTACGGACACGAGGAAATCAGGAGAAAGAAAAATATAATTACAAGCTATTTCGGCGATAACTATGGTAGGAAAGAGGATCAGCAGTGAAATTCTGAAGACGTTCTCTGGAGAGGATGATGTTGTAGCCTGGCTTAGCAAGGTAAAACTTGCCGCTAAGTTGCAGGACATCGCAGATGTAACCAGCTTGATACCGCTGTATCTTGATGGTGATGCTCTAGCCCTATATTTAGAGATGCGGGAGGAGGATCAGTTGTCTGCAGACGCCATTGATGAGAAGTTGAAGGAAGCTTTTACTGAAGGATCATTTGTGGCATATGGCAAACTAAGCCGTATGGTGTGGACCGGAGAGTCTGTCGATGTTTTCGCCAACAACATCCGGAGATTGGCGGGACTAGCAGGAATCAATGGAGGAGGCCTTCGACAGATGGTTAAGATGGACTTCATCAATGGCTTCCCAGACCATATTTCCATAGCTCTGCAACAACTGCCTGGTGTAAATACCATGGAGGTGGCGGAGTTGATTACACAGGCTAGGGTGCTGGCCAGGCAAAAATAGCGTGAGCTTGGAAGCGTAGCTGTCGCTCAACGAAGCAAACTGCAGCAGGAGAGTGTGAAGGACGAAGAGCCGAGAAGGCTGTGGCAAAGACCCAGGTTCGCTGGCAGATGCTACCGATGCCAAATGCCGCATATGGCGAGGGAGTGCAGGGAGCCGAAGCCGGAAGTCACGTGTTACCGCTGTTGGAAAGTCGGCCACATCAGCAGATTCTGTCCCCAGGGAAACGGACGGGGGGGGGGACGCCACTGCGCCGGTAGCTACCCCACTTATTCGATGAAAGCGCTACAGGGTACGTCGCCGCGAGTAGAGGTGACCCTGAATGGGCGAAGTGCAAAGGCCCTTGTCGAGACGGGCTGTACCTCAACACTTGTCACCAAAGACATGGTTGACACATGCAATGGGACCAGCGGCATTACGGCAGTTGACGGCAGAGAGGTGAAGTGCAATGGCACAAGTGTCGTTCGGTTGATGGTATGTGGGATGTCACTAACAATCCAGGCGATTGTTATTAACAAAATTGTCACAGGTGTCGATGTGGTACTAGGGATGGATGCAATTGCTCGACTAGGGGGCGTCACAGTACATAGGAACACTGTGAGATTTGGAGGACATCAAAAGGCTGCATGTGTGCGATCCGAAAAAGGTGGCAGAGGAACAGGAACGGCCGGGTCAGACAAAAGTTGCATGATAGAGGACCAAGATTTCTCTGCACACTTTAATGGTGAGAAATGGACAGTTAAGTGGGCATGGAAGGGAGAACCTCCCGTGCTAAACAACAGAGTAGAATGCTAGGAGCATACGTTGCGAGGAGGCGTGAGAATTGAATTTGAGAAGGAGGTGGACCGTTAGATCTCAGACGGGATTTTAAGACCATGGATGGAGAAGGTGGAAAACTTTAATGGCGGTTGTTCAGCCCACAAACAAAAGGTTCGGCCAATACTGGACTTCAGGGAGCTGAACGCATACGATGCGTGTCACCAGGGAGGCGATGTGATGGACGTGTGCGGAGAGACCATACGAGAGTGGAGGCACATGCAAAAGGCTGCGGCGATTGTGGATTTAAAATCTGCATACCTACAGATCCACATTTCGCAGCTGATCGGATACAAAGGCTAAACATACTGCCTAACTAGGTTAGGTTTTGGCCTAAATTCTGCACCAAAGATCATGGCGGTGATCCTCAAAACGGTTTTAAGCAAGGAGGACGCAGCCAGAAGAGCCACCAGTTCCTACATAGATGACATCATGGTGGATGAGACGGTGGCAACTGCAAAGGACGTAGTAGAGCACATCAACGGCTTTGGGCTAATCGCAAAACGCCCGGAACCGTTGGAGGGGGGTGCGGCGTTAGGGCTCCAACTAAGGAAGGACCAGACAGGAAGGTTAGTGTTCCGGAGGGGAAATGAAATCCCGGAGATGTCTGAAAAACTGAGCAGGCGGGAACTCCTCTCGATATGCGGAAGACTGGTGGTCCATTACCCGATTGCAGGATAGCTGCGGACTGCATGTAGTTACATCAAAAGGCGAGCTAGTGGAGTGAAGTGGGAGGATGGAGTTGATAAAGAGACTGGACATTATGAGAGAGGTTATTGAAGAGGTGAAGAGGGAGGATCCAGTGAGAGGTGTTTGGCACGCACCCAACAGTGCAGAAGGTGTTGTGTGGTGTGATGCAAGCAGTATAGCAGTGGGGTCACCTTGGAGATAGGTGGTGTCACTGCAGAAGATGCTGCTTGGTTGCGGAAGAAGGACGACGTGGCTCACATAAATGTGGCGAAACTGGATGCGGTTATGAAGGGCATCAACTAAGCCTTGAAATGGGGGCTACAGAATGTTGAGGTGAGGACCTACCCAGCCACTGTGTTCCCTTGGGTCCAGTCCGAAGCTACAGGAGAAAGGAGGGTGAAGACAAAAGGCGCCGCCGAGATGCCCGTGAAGCGTCGATTGATGACGTTAAGGGAGCTGATTAGGGAATTTGATCTTCAACTCAGTATCAGTATCGTTCCCTCAGCGAAGAACAGAGCAGATGTTATGATGAGGGTGAAGAAGACCTGGCTCAAGGCGCCGAATGAGTCGGCTGTTGCAATATGTGGCTTGGCTGAAGACACTCCGAAGGATTTGCATGACATGCACCATTTCGGAGTGGATAGAATCTTGTTCTTGGCCAGGAAGGTGGACCCCAGAATCACAAAGGAGCCCGTCAAGACAGTGGTTGAGAAATGCCACCGGTGTCAATCAGTCGACCCTGCGCCGAGTAGACACGAAGTTGGTGAGGTTCAGGTGGCAGAGAACTGGAGCAGGTTGGCGATAGACGTGACGCACTATCGACAGAGGCCGTACCTGTCAATGGTCGACTGTGGACCTGGGAGAGTGGCCATTTGGAGGGAGATCAAGGCGAAAAACGCAGGTAAGATTGCAACGGTCCTGGAAGAGGTGTTTTTGGAGTGACGGAAATGCTAATAGACAATGGAAGTGCCTTTCGCTCAGCAGCCCTGAAGAATATGTAGGATAAGTGGGGAGTGCGGCGCTATTTCAGGGCTGCATATAGACCAGGCGGAAACAGAATTGTGGAGCGGCATCACAGGACCATCAAGGCTGTAGCTTAAAGGGGCCAGATTTCACGGCCAGAAGCTGTTTTCTGGTATAATATGGCTCCAAAGACAGAGTAAAAAGTGGAGTCAGTGCCGCAGAAGGCAGTCTTCAAGTACCAGTGGCGACATCCCCGAACTGCGCCCGTGGCCACGGAGGACGGGGAGAATCAAGCGTCTGTGAGAGTGGGAGAGGAAGTGTGAATCAAACCGCCTGACGCTCGATGTACCACACGCTGGGGGGGCATTGTAACAAGTGTCCAGTCCCCGAACAATGTATCCATCAACGGCATCCCTCGACACATCCTTGATGTGCGGCCGGCAGTAGTGTCATCAAAAGAAGAAGTCAGCTACGTTGAGCCAAGTAGCGACGTTCACGAAGACGCTTTGCAGATATCGCAGCGAGATAGATGCCCGCCATGTTGGTCGAGCGACTACGTGATGGGCTAACTAGTGATGATCGTGTAGATCAAGGGGGCGTGTCGTTAGCAAAGTATGACTTACCCCAGCCAGGAATGGATTCATAAAGAAACAGAACCTGAGTGAAATAGCTAGTTATAGCAAAGACCTCCCATTACTTCCTGATCTCTCTGGCAGAAGAGCTCACTGTTCATTTGGATGCTCATTTGCATGAGTGCAATGTCACTGGCAATAAAAGGGGAATGTTTTGAAGGAAGATGGACGATGAGTTGGTGATTCGAGTTGGTGAATACGTTGGTGTGTGCGCTGGATTAAAGATTGTTCGGTGAGATATAATTTGGCAGAGCAAGACTGTGGTAACATTTTGTTGCGATAAGGAGTACGGACACGAGGAAATCAGGAGAAAGAAAAATATAATTACAGGTGGGGCTCACTAAGGCGCTATGGAAGATGGTGGAGGCAGCAAATAATGCAATACCGGGCCTAAGATTGGTGGAGGATGATATTGACTCCCTGAAACAGCTGCGCAGGAGGGGTCCACATTTACGTCCATCCCTAATTAAATTTCCCACTTGATATCGCAGGCATCGCTCAATATAGGCAGTTTACGTCTAATCTGTTTACCGACAATATAGGGAAAGCCTGCGGCATCTTACACCCCGCAAGTTTAAGTCAGGGGATTGACACTGAATTGTGCAGATGGCCACGAACATAGTTCTAGGGAGTTTGAACACGAGGGGCTTGAGGTGCTAAAGCAAAGCTTCGCTCACACTGGGGGACCTTATGGCTTTTACCATATATGTGGCTGCGTTGCAAGAAACCTACTATGATTCGATCGATGATCATCGACTGCTGTCGAGGCATTTCGATGTTTTTCAGTATTCATTGACGGGCGTGCTAGGGGAGTTTCCTTGGAAAGGGTAAACGTTGTTCACGCGGATGCTGAGAGCAAACTGCCCGTGGCCAATCTTGTCGTGAAAAGTGTAAGGTTTCTAATCGTCGCGGTTTATACGCCCAATATCGCTCGGAAGAGGGATCTCTTTTTTCCGGCGGTTTAAGGGGGTCCTCGGTGGTTCAAAGCAGTGAATCTTACTGGGAGATTGGAATGCCATATTTGATACCAAAATAGATAAGGTGGATGGGCCTAGAGGGTCGGGTTGGTGTGAGACAAGACTGTCTGATCTGATGACTGAAGGTGATCTGGTCGACAGGTTTCGTGTCGATTACCTGGGGCAAGAATGGTGGGCGGGGTTACCTAACGGGCCTTCCGCTCTTAGTACTTACTTTGATCGGTTGTAAATGAGAAGAGGCAACGTAGACTATATTTCTTGTCCCACGTTCTGCTGGTTATGCCATTCTGCCCACAAATTACTTGTGGCCAGTTTCGAAGTAGAAAATAGAACCCCTAAGTTAGCTGGGTACTGGAATTAAACTAATTCCTTACTGGAGATACGTGACTCCCGGAACAAGCTAACACTAAATTTTCAAAAAGACTTAGTAGAGTGGTAACCGAGATGAAGTAGTGGGTTGACGCCAAATGTTGTATCAGCGGTTTTCTGCTAAATATAGCCAACGTCTCGCCTAAATTAAGGCTGAATCAGAAAAGGGTTTAGATAATAAGCTGGCCCGTGCGGTGGATGAGAGAGATTCCTTAGGCATATCATTAGCTTAGAGCGACCTGAAACGCTCAGTTAAATGGCGTTATGAAGGTAACGTAGTAAGGACTAGGTTAGAAAACGTGCCCAACAAAACCGTGACTGTTGACCCTAAAGAGCGTAGAGCTTCACTATGTCGGAACTCAGACGGATATATCTGTGAAGTTCAAAGCACAGAAGGACACGCCATTGCAGGTGTTCGGGGCATTTATTAGCGATTTCGTAAGCATTTTGTGGATCGCTTCACCAAACTGTCCAGACTCCGCGTCGAGGAGTTTGCCAACTATTTATCTGGTGTAAGCCGCGTTGAGGCGCCACGAGCGGTTAGTTGTGACGGGCGCATTACGGAATGTGAGGTCTTGGCTCAGTTGAAACAGGTCGGCTGCAAGAAATCTCCGGGACTTTATAGTTAGCACTATGAATTGTTATTGAGGCTGTCGCACATCCTCGTACTTATTCTGACGGATGTGTTCAACCACTGGTCTGAATAGGGTTCTATAGCATGATCGATAAAGTTAAGTGCAAACAAAGGGGAAACATGAATTCTCCGGTAACTATTCAATTTGTGACGAAATGGTAATGTGAACCGAGAGCATCGTGATCCCAGTGGCATTACAACATATACTGTTTTCATTGTGATCACCCAGGAATGTGCAAAATGAAATCTCTCATGCTTTCATACGTTTTTAGCCAGGTATTGACCAGGACATTGAGAGTACAGTTAAGAGCTGTAGAGGTTGTTCTTTAGCAGCTAAAGCACCACCAATAATGACAGCACCATGGCCGAAAGCGGACACGCTATTGTCTAGACTACATCTAGATTTTACTAGACCGCTAAATGATGCATATTATTTTATTGTGATGGACAGTTTAACAAAATGGCCAGATATTCTGAAATGAAAACGCCAACGTCTGCCATAACATTTTTCTTTGTATGAACTGTTTGTCAGGTTTGGATTACCTGATGAAATTGTCACATATAATGTGATTCAATTCATTTCAGTAGAGTTTAATATGTTTTGCAAAAAACTTGGGGTAAAACATATTACTACACCTGCTTACACACCGAGATGGAACGGGCAGGCAGAAAGGTTTTTTGATACCTTCAACAGGGTTTTAACAAAAGCTGGATGTGGAGTAAACGAGAAGTGAAAATCCAACAATTCTTGTATGTTCACAGGATCACACCGAACAGAAACATTGCGGCGAACATGGCATCGGCGAATATGATGTTCGCAAGAAAATTGAAACCATTTTTAACAAATTATTGCCAGTGAAGAACAAACATTTGTAACACATGCATGGTAAACATGACATTTTAATGTTGGTTAAAAAGTGGTTTGTTTTATAATTACAGAGAAAATAAAATGTTCTGGCAAGATGGTATTGTCACCAGGAGAATCGGACGCCTGATATACATGGTTCGGGGTACGAAGTTGGAAAACAAGCGTTATGTAAATCAGTTGAGACGCAAATACGTTGAATCATAATCCTCACATGAGGAACCCATGGAGGTACTTTACGATATATTTAATATACCGATTCCTAAACACCTTGCTACTATTCCTGCTACTGGAGTAAGACGTTCAACAAAAAGAAATAGAAATTCAACAGAACTTCTTGAGATTGACCAAAAGATGAAAAGATATATTCCCGAGAAGAAATACATCATAAATGAGAGGTGTTGTGGACTGGTCCGGATTTACCCATAGTTACAGCATGGATTCGTCAGGTAACTATAAAGTCGACACCATTGCCTAACAAAAGGGGTACCGTTTAGCGCACCGCCTGTAGCACATCTACCTAGAGCCAGTATGTGCGACTAACTTATTGTATGTAATAAAGTATTCTTAATACATTTCTTATTCCTTCTATTCCTGCCTTGTCTTCCTATTGATTTATTGTTATTACTACGATATAAAAGTAAGTTATATAAAATATACGGTGACATATGTGTGTATTAGGGTTGCTGTTTTAGCCATGCTGTATGTATGTGCATGTGATTGTGAGATATCTAGAATATGATAATATATGTGGGTACTCGCGTGTGTTATTATTTGTTTGGACATAACTTTTGTCTGGACGTGTACGTAATAGCGAGTTACGTCATGTTTTGCCTTGTGTGTATGCGAGGTTTGTAAAAAAACGAAAAATGTAGGCGTTTATTTGCAGGTGTGTCATCATTAGAATGTGTAAACATTCAAGTCATGGCACACCCGTAAATAACAATATACCTCCTTCTATAAAAGGTCATAAAGGATATCGTAATGCCATTGCGGAAGTTTTAGGCCAAAATGAAATCACCACGCGGGTTAAAAGTGTAAGCGTCTTCAATCCGTTTACGTAGGGATGCTAAATGTGAAGCATAAGATATGGAGCATGGGGCTGAACACCATACTCGAACAGTTTTTGACGAGGAAGACATAAACTGGGAGACATATTTCAGGAGTAAGTTTTCTGAAGGAGCGTTGAATTTAGAAATAAGATGCTTCTTGTTTTGTTGTCAGGTTTAGTGCAATATTTAGATAGCTTGAAGAACAGGCCTATACATATTTTGTCTTGCTCGCTTCCTTGATCACAGCTGTGTAAGTACTATGTTAAAGAAGCGTGAAGCCTAGATACGCAATAAGCGAGAAATAATACACTTCAATGTGTTATATAATGATGGACGTAACTTGTGGGATTATACAAACCTTTATGAGACTGTTATATGATAATGGACGTATGTGGTAGAAACATGTGTGGGGTCGTTGGTTTGGCTTGTGTGATTAAGTGCGTGCCGACGAGTGCATAGACTGCGATGCTGTTTCCGGGAATCGAAACGTGACAAGTGACGAGACATAGATGACCCTAGTTCAAAAGGTCATTTGCACCTGTGTGGCGATCACGTGATATTACGTCACAGTTTTGATATGTGAGAAAATTGGAGTTTTTAAACTAGTTCGGACTTAGGAGGCACAGAAGTCGGACGAGGGTACTACGATGTAGCCATGTCAGAATGGGAAATGTTTTTCCCTAAGAAAGAATACTGGCGTACAAGATGTCAATCCTCCCCTTTCTCCTCAAATAACAAAGGACTTATTAGACAATTAGCTTGCTAAGAATTAACCACGATATTCGTAAATCTCTCTCTCTCTCAACGATAGCAAAACATCTCCACGGGCAATAGAAACTGACGCCGAATAAATAGTAATTAAAATGAAAAGATTGTTGTCTTATGAAGCGGGTGAGAAAAGTGTTTTGTTACAGACAACTCACGGAGATGGCCACTACAGTGCAGAGGCGAAGAAAGTACTCAACCACTAGACGACAGAGCAAACCGAGAAGAAATGAAGGTATAAATTATTAAGGGGCTATGCGACATGTCCCTTTTTGGTGTTACGAATGACCAGTTGTTCAAGTATGAACATTTGTTACGAATTGCGGTTACCACGGGTAAAAAAGAGAAAGAAAGACGAAAAATAAAGCAGAAGAAATGTATTACAGCGTGTGGTCCGAAAAGAAAACACAACGGAGAAAAAGACGAGCGGAGTTGCGATGGTAGGAACGTAAATGTAAGTACGATTAGTTTTTAAAATACAAAAAAAGAAGGAAAAAAGATATTACGAAAGAACATTTATAATCTCAATGCATTTATTAACGTTAAAAAAAGAAGATAACACCATATGCTAAGTGAAATAAACATGTAATAGAACTATTTTAAAATAAGTTTACGAAAAACTGTTTACAAAAAGAAGAAGACGATGCAAGAACAATAAACGAACACACGCACACGCGAATTGAAATAGATGAATAAAAACAGGTGATAGAAAGATTGTAAAATAATTATATGAAAAAGAGTTAAAAGAAAAACAAAATTTTAATAAGAAAGGACAATAAAACTTAACACACACACACACACTCAAATTCAAATAGTTGAAACTTTTAATGAGGGAAGGAAAAAGACAGAAAAAAGAAGACAGTGACGGATTTTCACACACATACACATACATACACACACATGCGTTAAAAAATGTGTACATTTTGTGGTGACTTTTTTTTGTCCTTGTTAAAATAATGCATGCTGCTGGGAGTCGGGGAGGAATTCTTGTATTGTTTCATGTTGTCGGATGGAATGTTTTGCTTAATTTTGTTGTTGTCTATGATCTATTTTTATTTAAATGTAATTTTGCGTATTGAGAGAGAGACTTACTTTATTAATTTGATTTTTGTTTGCCCCTCCTTGTATTAAAATAATAAATATATATTAATGAAATTAAAAATTAAACAATAATAAATATAAAAAGCAGAAACTAAAGTGGAATTAAATTAATTAATGGTCAGCCGAATTATTCAAATTAAAAAAAGTATGAAAGGTGTATGTGGGATCCTATACTTGTGGTATTTTTTTCTCCAACTCTCGGAAAAGGGGGTGGTGATCAGAGGTTGATTTTGGAAACCCTGACGGTGGATTACATTGGAGAATTCTCGTAATGTTTCATAGTATGAAACGGCTCAGTGGAGCTAACGAGGCAATATTGTGTCCAGCTGGTATGTGGCCAAACGCCAGGTCGCAGTAAACCGACGTGAAAGAAACCATGAAGGGTCCTTTCACATACGGTAAGGCTGATGAGATGACAGAGGGGTCATCGCGGTGTGGGTCAGGTAGAGAGTACCGAAGCTGAGTAACGGATCGGAATGATTGATTATGAAATTAAATTGGTGATAATTGAATGTGTTTTCGGCCTGGGGTGGATTGACATGGCGACAGAGCGGCCGACATGTACGGATAGTTAAGATAATGGGGTGAGGTCAACGGGAACAAATGGGACTCCTTAAAAGACGGATATGAGAAAGGCGATGCGTCGGCCCTGGAATTGTGGTGAGCCCCCTTGGAAGGGATAGACCAAGTGCAGTGTAGACGAAATTAGACAAATCATTGGGGATAGGGAGCTCGGGGGTCGCTCGGGGGTCCATGCTGTAATATGAACGTGGTCGAATGGTAGGATATACGTATCTTACAGGTAATTAGGTGGCTGACCAAAAAGGGAATTAAAAAGGGGTTTCCTGCTTGCCCTGATTATTTTAGAGATTGAATGGAACAGGATGAAAGGGGGGACGTAGGAAAATACCTCCCTAGTATTGTTGAATGGTTGGTAAGGGAGGAATGTTATATAATGATGAACGTAACTTGTGGGATGATTAAAACCTTTATGAGAATGTTATATGATAATGAACGTATGTGGTGGAGAACGGGTGTGGGTCGTTGGTTTGGCTTGTGCGATTTAGTGCGTGCCGCCGAGTGCATAGAGTGCGATGCTGTTTCTGGGAATCGAAACGTGACAAGTGACGAGACAGTGGATGACCCTAGTTCAAAAGGTCATCCTGCACCTGTGTGGTGACTACGTTATTTTACGTCACAGTTTTGATATGTGAGAAAATTGGAGTTTTTAAACTAGTTCGGACTTAGGAGGCACAGAAGTCGGACGAAGGAATTACGATGTAGCCAAGTCAGAATCGGAAATGTTTTTCCCTAAGAAAGAATACTGGCGTACAAGATGTCCTTCTCCCCCCTGTCTCCTCAAATAACAAAGGACTGATTAGACAATAAGCTAGCTAAGAATTAACCACGATATTCGTATCTCTCTCTCTCTCTCTTTCTCTCAACGATAGCAAACCATCTCCACGGGCAATAGAAACTGACACCGAATAAAAAGTAATTAAAATGAAAAGAGTGTTGTCTTATGAAGCGGGTGAGAAAGGTCTTTTGTTACAGACAACTCACGGAGATGGCCACTAAAGTGCAGAGACGAAGAAAGTACTCAACCACTAGACGACACAGCAAACCGAGAAGAAACGAAGGTATAAATTATTAAGGGGTTATGCGACAAATGGAGACGGAATTAGGGCTGCCCATCGACCATTACACTAGAGTTTGAAGAAATTGCAACAAAATAACAAATACAGGTTCCAAGTTAAATATGCTAAAATGTCTGAATAGAAACATTGAAATAAAGTACGTTCAAATTTGTGTGTGTTTATCTAATAGCATTAAAATGTATACCCTTTTAAAGTGTACCGTGATATTTTCATGTGCCCCCCCCCCTGGTGTATCATTGTTTAAAAAATCTCTATAAGCACTGCAGCATCAGAAAGATGCCATAAAAAGGCGTCAATGATTTTCATGGTTGGAAGCTAAAGATTTATTCCTCTAAAGGTTTTGTAAACGTTTTTTGTCGCTATGCGCACGACTCTCTTCTGCTCGGCTTATCCTATTAAGTGTGCTATGTTCCGCCTTCACTGCAGTTTATCGCGAAATGTGTGCAATTATACTGTCGCTGATACTATTGCTTGAGGATTAATACCCATTACCGTTTTATTTTTCTATTTAAGATTGTATGTCATGGAATACGCGTTTTAATCGGTATTATCATAGAAGCTCAATTGTATCTCATAGAAGCTCTCATTAAACTTACAAAAGGTTAATTATAATTATGGATCTGAAAATACAAAATACTTTACTGATAATGTAATATATCTATACAATAAAGTAAAGCTAGTAACTTAGTCGACTTTTCTCAAGTATATCTTTCATTATGACGAATTCATATTTCCTGTTAATTTCACTAACTTAAGTTTTTAAAAGTTCAGTATACCATGTTCGTTTCTATAAGAAAATAGTTAATCTGACTAAGAAGATCTTTAAGGAGCAGGTATAAATTAGTAAGTATGAATTGTATTATTTGATGGAGACACATTTTATTAATTCTCTTTAATTGTAGACACATTAGGAACGTTTTATGATTCTCCGTTTGAAATGGATAAGTAATATGCAGCATTAAGAATTAATGAGGCTTTTAATTATGCTTTACACTTGAAATAAATGAAACCTAACGTAATCTTTCCTTATACAGTACTAATTATAGTTTTCCTTTAACTTATTACTTTCAAAGAAATCATGGCAATCTAATTGAATTACCAATTATCTAATTACCAAGAATTAAAGATACACATTGTAGTTTAAGATGTTATAGATACGATAAGCAGCCGAAGTAGATATGCAAAAAACGTTAACATATCGAGTGGAGAAAAATGAATATTAATTTTCTGTTTATTAATCTTTTAAATGAGGATTGATAATTTGTATAATTTTGATTATTCGGACTACTGTTCTCATCTTGAGTGTTTTCATCACAACGTTTCAGCCGCTGTAACCTTTAGCCTTCTTTCATGTATGTTTGTTTTTGAAATATTGAATATTTCTGTCGAACTCGGGAATGTTACTTTGTCCCATGAGGGTAGATAGTTCCCCTTTTTCCTCCGTGTGTGGTCAGCTATACCCGACTTTTCGATGTCTCCACGTATTACAGCTTTCCGCTGTTCTTTTAGCCTTACTTTGAGTGGGCGACATGTCTCCCATTTGTATATTTTCCCACACTTACATGGATCGCATACCCATAGTTCTTAGTCGTACAGTTTTCCATAGGAGGTTTCCTCTCACAAGATGCTTTCGGAGAGTTGAGTCGCCCCTGAATACTGTCCTGATCATAATAACGATAGCTATAGAAGAATTGTGGAGAGTAAGAATAGGCGCATATGTTAGGCAACAATGACTTAATAGGAAGACCTAATATAGAATTTAATACAATATGGGAAACATTAATTATACATAATAGACTAGCAAATAAATTCTCTCTGTCGGTTGCATTTTCAAATACCTGACGGGGTTGATACCCTACTCCCTTTCCAAGTAGGCCCCTAGTGCTCGTACAAAATTAACCCACCGATTCATCCACTGCCGGAAACACCTCTAGAAGTCTTTTTTGGAATGGTGTTCATCTCCGCCGTCGCGTTCCGCATTGTCTTATCTTTAGTCTCAAAACGGGAACATTTCAGTGGCGTCTTCAATTTTATAAACAACCAGAAGTCGCAAGGAGCCATGTCTGGGGAGTAGTGAGGTTGGCGAACAACTGGAATTCCATGTTCGACCAAGAATTGTTGGATCAATTAGAATTAATTGCAGGGGCGTGTTGTGATGCAGTTGCCAGTTTTTCGCCATCCACGTGTCTCGTCTTTTGCGCCGAACTACGTCATGGAGACGCCGGAGAACAACTTGATGTTACTCCTTTTTCACTGTTTGCTCTTTTGGTGCGTATTCATGATGCACAATTCCACGTATATAAAAAACAGTCAGCATTACCTTGATTTTGCTTCGCACATGTCGCGCTTCCTTCCCGACTCTCTACGTAACCATCTATATGCTATGCACGCCCCCTACCTCTAAGTTAGTTATAGGGACATAATCCCCTTAAAACTTGAAATACGTATATATGATTTTTATGAAGTTTCAACGATTAGTATAAGATGCTAATTCAGAGGTTCCAACATTTAAGCTTATGTAGACGATATCAGGGGGCAAAACGGTAGGAGTTGGGCAGTAAAACCATAGAAAGTAATATCGTGTTGTAAGCATAGTAAAAACTACATAGTAGCGATACGCATGCAATCCCGGGTAACGTCGGATGTTCCTGTCAGTTGTTTTAATTTTTCTTCAATTTGAAATAAGTACGATGATGTTCTACTTAATGAAGTGAACAGTAAAAAGAGAAATGTAATCGATAATTATCTCCCCTTGTATCTACAAGCAGGTGACGACAGACAAGTACTTGTTTTTGCAGGTATTATGGGAATGAAAACATTCTTTCCAATAATAATCTATTGTCTAATCTTGATCAGGGTCAGCCTCAGGGGAGAGACAATCAAAGACGATTTTATAATGGGACGACAGTAAAAAGACATACGGGGCACATAAATAAATTAGTATGAATTTCATGGGAAAACAAAATTGATTCTTTCATTCGTTCTGATGAAATCGGGGATTCATCTTCAAGGTAATTGATATTCACGGATATAAGATAAAGATCTACAGGATAGGAAGTTATATATTATAGACTATACATTAATCGCTATTTTCTATATTTTTAAAAACTTTTATTAACCCCAAACGAGGAGTTTTATAACTGAAACGTATGTGTATCCTGTGATTAAGGGCAAGATTTCTAGGGGATATATAAGTAGGGGAATTTTGCAGGAATATGTTTGTTCACATTACATTTAAGTTTGTGCATGTTGCTACAGTCGGTAAAACAGGGAGCCGGGGGGGGGGTTCTATAGCTCAAAGAAAGCAGATACTTCAGCAGAAAGCCTTCCGGCATCTGGGGGACTACAGTGAAGAGGTGGGAATTTGCTGATTTGGGGGTTTGTCGCGGGTATTTACGTGAAAGGGCACAAGTGCTTTGTCGGAACATATTCCATTTAAGTACTTGCATAACAAACACAGTGATGCAACATTGCGGTTGTGGGACAGGGGATTAATATTGGTAGACAGTTGCACCTATTAGATTATAGTTTGTTTAACCTTGTCCAAGAACGAGATACAAGTGGTTGTTGCACCAGCCCATATGTTGATAAACTACTCCATGTTTTAATACTCAATTATAATGCAGTACGAATTATCTCGAAACTATATTAGATAAAGTAGTGCAAAATGTTCGCCATTAATCAAAATAGCTGACACAATAAGAAACATGCTTGAGTGCGGAAACCAACCCACAAATTGTATGTACGTCGAGAGGGTACCAGTGAATTATGGTCCTCGAAGGGCATTCCGTAGAAAAAACTTTTTTAAAGTACATGGATATAACACTATATCGATGGGACAGTGGTTTGAGCTTGGCAGACAGTGCGTGACCGAATATAGTAGAGACTCTTCTGGGCAATCAGTCTTATAGGGAGTAACAAGTTGTATGTGCATCGGTCCAGAAATGGCAACAATAATACATGCATAGGGAAAATTGTGGCTTTATAGATATATTGGATACATCCATGGTGTTTGAAGTTTCTGGCACTGTAGATTAGGTCCACTTTTTTGTAACAGACATGGCAGTATATTCTATGTATTCATACAATTAAGTTGCCTGTGAATTTAAGGCAGAGGTTTGAACTATTAAACGGCCGTTCATATCTTTCCCGGTGGTATGGCTTCAGCAAAGAATGTGAGCTCTATCTACCGGGTTTGAAATCTTCACACACATCTTTCGTACACATATTACTGTTTCTGAATCTGAGATGGTGCAACAAGGACTAGTTTGTGTCTATTAAATAAGATGTGAAAAAATCTAACTGAATATTTACCACACTGTCTACCAAGCTTCAGGCTCTGTCGCATCGCCTGAGAGTTGTATCCCTGTCCTTGTTTAATAAGTACTTCTACGTTATGTGCTCTGATGCACCTATTGCACTTGTGCCCCATAAATAAAAATATTCTGACCCACCCGACGTGCTGATTTGTCCTACCCCTCACTGAAGAGGACCCTAGATACCAGAAGATAACTTAATCTCTTTGATCGCTGGCTTTCGGAATTACCTACCTACTCTCTGTTTACCAGCAGTATATTTTCAAGAAATGCCGGTGCCTCCAGGAGTTTAAAGATTATAAATTTACCATAAATCTATTTCAATTAAGATAGCTTTACTTACATCCACTCATTCAATGTAATTATATCAAATGTAAAAATAAGTATATAGAATGAAAATGATGGTATGGGTTGAGCACTTAACAGAGGGTTTTTCATTCTAATAGATATTAAGCAGTTAGGTCCCCAAGTATATAATTAAGTTAGTTGAGAATAACAGGAAATGGGGTATACTAAGAAGTTAGCTGAGACCATTTTAATGATCTCGTGTTGAAAGTTTACATAGGCGGTGGGAGCGTACTCGAAACGGATATGAAGTCAGATGGCTCAAAGAGAGAATACAATACGTTCGGAAACGTGAAAAAAGACATGGGCTAACAAGAATAATAAATTAGTGATTTGAATCTATCTCCCTCTCTATCATTCTTCGCCTCGCCCCACTGGAGCACTACTAAATGATTTGGAACCAAGACCACATTGAATAAATGATCGCTGTCTATTATCAGTTTTCAGTCAAGTTAGTTCTTTTGGAAGTATACATTAGAAGCTTTAATTCTATGATCACAAACTCTCCGGCTTTAAGGATCACACAAAAGCGCATACAGAGAGAACATCCAACAAACAAGGTATGGATAAAAAAGTGTGAACTTTCATATTTATCTAAAGATTACCCACTTTAATTGCTGCATGTATGGCACAAGGTTGATAACGCAACAGGTAAAGACTAGGCAACACCGAGACTTCCTTTTAGTTCGTGTTATAAATTTCTTAATTATTTGGAAGAGATTGTAAAATTAATATTGGTCGATTATTGGTCAAACGGTAATGATCAGATAATTTATTTCCTCGTGCAACATGACTGCTGCAATGGTACTTTTTAGTATGTAATAAACACGGAACTGTGTTCGTATATCACAAGATTAGAGACGTGGGTGTAAAATAATGTTAACAACAGTAATTTTCCATTTGATGCTAGAGTAAGCATGAGGTTATAGTAGTGGAAAATTCCATTATAAGTTAATGAAATAGATTTATGATTACGTCACAGGATATTACGTCTTAAAAAGAAGTACTTTGAAGAGAAGCGAGATGAATCCTGCTTACTTTTAGATTTATGACGGCATTGTAAGCAGACGTTGTTTATGGGGGTGGACGGGAAACTACAACCCATCTAGATGTACCTTGCTATCAATTTCTTGTTAAAATAAAATGAATTCTAGAAGGAAACAATCTCTTATTTGTTTAAGAACAAATAGGTGATTTAATAATGGGCGACATTTAAACATGCCGCCCATTATTACTGAAACCAGAAGGAAAGAAAGAAAAAAAAGAGACAGAATATCCACAGAGCAATTTGTTACCTGTCAACAGAACAGGACTCCGGAAGGAACACCGACCAGAGATCTGCTAGTCGAGCATCGAAGAACAAGATTCGTATTACACCTAGACTGGTTTGCTTGTATAGAGATACGTTCTCTTAACGTAGGTTTGACTGTAGTACTATCTTGCGATATTTGCATGAGAAATGTAAGAATTAACAATGCATAAGGAGTGGGAGACTGGCCGCGTGTATTGTTTCATAAGAAAAATAGCTCCAGAGAATCTTCATCTCAAACTTTTTATGTAAGCATAATAGAATAATATAGTAATAACTTCGGAAAGCTGTCCGGCTTGCAACGTCGTTCAAAATTAGTTTCTGACGATACAATTCGATTCAAATAAGAAATAATCAAAAACACCATTAAGAAACCAAAAGTAAAAAGAACGCTGTAACCTCATGTAAGTCGGAAACAGCGGCTGTTTTTTTTTCTTTAGTTTAGTATGCAGACAACGGTAATTGTCTATCGCTATATAGACTTTGTAAGTGAAGTTGGAAAATGATTAATATTTTATACCGAGAAAGACGAAAGTAGTTTTACAACCTTATTCCTAATCATGAATTAAGTAATACATAACATCTCTTTCTACGCATTTTCTATTACAATATATCTTTATTTTTATTAAACTCAGTAGATCATATAATAGTGAAAGAACTACGTACTATACGTAGTTAAAGCAATATAAATTGTTTTGAACTATTAAAATAATTTCCAACGCTATTGATAATGTTTACCAATTCATTTATTTATTTTTCATCATCACTTACAATTGAATTCATGTTTTGAAACATAACGTAAATATAAATTCATGACGTCACGCCAAAGCTATAATTATTATTGTATGATAATGTATTAAGCTCTATTTATAAGAAAGTCCAAATAGGTCAGTTTGTAGAAACTCAGACTGAAGGTTTCGGTTTCCTTTCATAGTATCCGCTTTATTTGTTGGGAATTTATTATTTACAATTAATGCAATATTTTCTATTTCTAAAAGTGGTTAAGATCTCTGATATTTCGAAATAAGATAAATTCTGAAATGTATTAATTACGTTTAAAAGAAGTGTGACTAACGTACAGACGGAAACATCTATATTTATATAAGAAATAATATTGTACCTTGTATTGTTTTTCTGGCTTAAATCATATGATACATTCGAACGGATCTATACATGGTGTTCCAGAAGACGGGGACACATTTTAACATTGAATATCTCGAAAACTATTAAGGATATAAAAACACACCTGGCATATAGAGTCATTAGAATAAAAAACATTAATTAATTTACTTTTATTATAATACCAGTTCAGATTACTACCCTTCATTGTTCAGCAGTTATAACGACTTGAAATGTTCCAAAACATTTGGAACATACTATATAATAATTTGTTACGGCAATTTCTTGTTCGTACGTACGTTATCAATCTTCACATCCCTTTTAAAATATGATATCGTCGGATCGCCGAAAATGAAATATAATAAAAGTTATGTAGTTTGCTTGAAGCATTGTTTATAAGTATATAGAAATGTGATACTTAGAAGGCAATACAATGCAGAGGTGTGACCGATAGACACAAGTTGGAGCAAATAAGACATATAATGGTGGAACAAATTAAATAGTTTCACTCTTAATACAATGTATATATTTTCTTTTCACAAACACACATATATTTGTTTATCTACACAATGTTACAATGGTATGTAATACCTGTATCAAGATGGTCTGGTGGAAACTCCGTATGATATAATATTTCGGAAACTCTTTTCTTCTTCAGAACCGTGCTCAACTCAAGTTCAAGCGTGCATATGTATACATTGTATCAAGGGTGAAACTATTTAATTTGTTCCACCATTATATGTCTTGTTAGCTCCATCTTGTGTCTCTCCGTCACACCTCTGCATTGTATTGCGTTTTCAGTAATACATTTCTTTCTTTATTTAAATTATTTCATCTGATATCGCTGTTGTGTCGAACGTGCACATCAAACTAAAATACAATTTTACGCCCTTTGGGATTTTAACAAAGTATAATTTCTCTCCGATGACGATACAATAATACTGTGGGGTCTGTGTTGGCACCAGTAATTAATATATGCCACTAAAACACCTACAAGAGTTTTGGAGATGCACATATATATGTCTGCAACTATATTAACCAGCGTATTCTTCAGTTTGACCAATTTAAGTACAATAAAATTGTGTGTCTGTCTTCGCGCCAGATGCCATAGAATTAAATTATTTTAATCACAGCTGCAATATACAACAGATGAAGGATATAGCTGAAATTTCCATGGAACCCGCTAGTTTATTAAATAATACGCTAAGCCATTTCGTGTTCGTACGTACGTTATCACTTTCTACGTTTTATTTATTTTACTGAGATCGTTCGAGTGCAAAAAAAAGTAATTAAAAAATGTATTAGTGTTTAGGTAAATGTTCTGAATTTTCCCATTTTCAAATGAATTGTTCTCAAATCAAATTATGTTGTCCTATTTTAACTTTAAAAATTACTATATGCGAATTATTTACTGTAATTCCAGTTTAATACACATCTAAATGTTACTATCATAAATAAATAAATAAAACACACATATTCGTTTTATGTGTGTACATTTTAGCCGACAATGACAATTCTTTTTATGGAAAAAGGAAGATCAAATATAATTCCTAATCAAGAACACTGCTTATACAAACAATTAGAAATCGCTGACTTTTATTCCTCCATCAATAGAGAAATTCTCAACAAAGCCTTAACTTTTGCCAAAACCTTCACAGAAATCAGCGATCTAGTAATTGAAACCATTCTCTATGCAAAAAACTCGCTCCTCTTGTTTGACAATAAAACATGGGTAAAAAATCAAACCCTGAATACCTCTTTGATGTACCGATTGGAGCTTGTATATTATAAAATCTTAAATTAATGTATTATTTCAATAGATGCATTAACATTAACAGTAGATTTTATCGATACATAGAAAGGTGACGATAGTGAAATGATTAACGGCGCGGACTGAAGAGCTGGGTGTGCGAGGTTCGAATCCAGTCACTTTCAGTTTTGCATTTTGGCAAAGTTCACCAGGACCTTCCACGAAGCACCCCAATTGAATAAAAAATGAATAGAGAAAACCAATGCCAACAACAAAATGAAGTCTGTCAAAAACATCGTATCATGCCCTCTAATCTATATAATACGCTAAGTCAATTTAATTTTCGTACGCACGTTATCACCTACACACCTTTTAAAAAAGATGGGATCAACCGATCAACTAAGTGCTGATTGTTGATAAACATAATGTCGCCTTGGCAAAACACTCCGATTTCATCTATTTTAAAATTCATTTTTCAAGAGTTAAATAATGTCTTCTAGTCGACTAAAACAGTACAATGTTAAACTAGTATATTAGAAAAAAGTTAAATTCGTTTTATTGATTTAAGGAATATTTTGTTGACAATTATTCTCACACAAAGAAGTCAGTGAATATTTACGGTATTAAAAAATAATTAAATTGCTACCATCTTAAATAAACAGTACAGTTTGTTTTATTCATTGAAAGTATATTCAGCTGGCAATACTTTCTATTAGAAACTGTTTCAGTCTATTTTATATGCTATGATATTTATATTGTCTAAAGAATATGTTACAATAATTGTGTTAATTTATCAGTCCGTCGGTGACGATGAAACACACTAACCAGAACTTCATGCAAATTAAACTATTTATGTAATCGTTTTATATGTATATACGCTCCATAGTAAATGAACATCGTTGTGTTGTGAAAGGCAACATCCTTCACGAGGTTAGACTGTTAATGGCTGAGCTAGATATAAAACCTTGAACAAACATTTCGTTACTCTTAATCAGTAGCTGTTGCTTATGTGGCGACTATCAAAGAATATACGCTTCGTCAGTGAGAACATTGCAAGATCGCGGATGATCAGTTGTGACAACGGGAAGGTGCACTGTTCTTGTGATCAGAGAACGTGATCAAATGCTTTTAGCAAGTAGTTAAGTATAATATGCAAATCCCCCCGTGATAACACAAGAATACTATCAATGCCTTGTTCTAATACCAGGATGGGTTACGAAATATTGCTCTTAATTGTGTAAACCTTGCAGATAACCAAACCTAACCTAACCGAACTGTAATTATATAGTATTCATTATATGTGGTGTCACGGTACATGTTTCAATGAGACATCAATCGAATAATCTTTACGTACAAATTTCAGTACATAATAGAGGAATTGATTGATATACAGCACCATACGCTGTAAAAACAAAGATGTGTGTAACTCTCTTGTAACCGTAATAAACTCACAATGACGGTAAAAACTGCAGAAGGAACTCCTTTTAATCCAACACCGTAGCAAAACTGATACAATTTCCAACACCAGCGCTTTCTCAGAGCTGTCAAAATCCGACGTCCCGTATGCTTTTAGTCCGTCTTCTTTTAACATTAGTTGATCTCTTCGAATGAAAATGAATCGCAAACGCATGCAAATTAATATTCTAACTAAAAACAATTGCTTTTATGAACACATATTGTTTTATCTCGGGAAAACTGTTGTTTTACACGCGAAACATCTAAATCGCTTTTTAGCTGGTCATTGTTAGGTTTCGTCTTAATTGCTATATACGCATTCATTTTCTTGGCTGAAAACAAGAAATAGTGCTTACTGAAAAGGGGTATTATGATCTTTTAAAAGAAATTATTTTTTCTAGAACCATTAACCAACGTCAAGAAGAAATGACTTATAAAGAATAAATGAATAAGTATATGCGACGCTCTGAATATAATCTTACATACATCGCCATGAATTTCCAAAACTACGCCAATCTAAGTACTAAGACTCAACATCTCTTAACTTCGTTGCTCTCATGGACATCGGTCTGTGTGTCCACGTAATTATAGCCTTAGTTTTTATAGATACTTGTATATATATATATATATATATATATATATATATATATATATATATTATGTATGCATTAGTTTTTCTCCTTTTTTATCAATAAACAATGAATACCATTAAATGTGACGGCTGACATGAACACCATTTTGCGTTATGACAGGAAATGACAGGATGAAAATGTTAACCCGAAACGAGGTCATCAGAGCAACAATAAAAACACGAGAATAAAAGGTTTTGAAGTTGGCTTTTCGTGTATGTAGTATCTCTCTCTCTCTCGCTCTCTCTCTCTCTCTCTCTCTCTCTATATATATATATATATATATATATATATATATATATTTAAAGAAGTGAGGCTACCAACATTTAAAAAAATATTTTTTCAACAATTGTTTATTATTCAATAATTCTATAATTGTATAATTTTATAACGCGTTTCGAGCCTTCGTGCTCTCTTCAGATATATTTCCATTTCAAAAACATTTTTCAATCAATAAAATGATAAAATAATAAAATAATAAACAATTGTTCAAAAAAGTTTTTTTTACTAATGTTGGTAGCCTCACTTCCTTAAATATACAGTTTGCTCGCGTTGAAACTGCACTGATGCTGCACTACCCTCTACGCTCTCCTTTTCTCTCTCTCTCTCTCTCTCTCTCTCTATATATATATATATATATATATATATATAGAGAGAGAGAGAGAGAGAGGGATTAAGATAGATAGATAGATAGATAGATAGATAGATAGATAGATAGATAGATAGATAGATAGATAGAAAATTCCGAATGATCATGTGATTTTGCGCCCACTAACAAGTGGCATTGAAAGCAAGTTAGATTTGTAATTAAAAAAAACACATCAAGCTCATTTCACTTCTGCATTTGGTTTGTTTTTACAATCCCACTTATATCCGATCGATCCTCGCATTGTTATCTCCTCCTATTAATTATGTGTATCTGCATTACTAGAATAGTATTACTAAATAGCAATAAGTTTATGCTTAATTTTTAAAATTAAGTATTAACAAAATAACATCAGACAAGAAAGAAATACTTATTAAGCTGCATGGAAAAGTTAATTATTTTGTTACAAATCAGACAAGTTGAAAACACTCTCTTCAAAAGTCTGACTCAAATAATATCGAACAAAGTAGACACAAATTTAAAACTCAAATAATAAAAAAAACACATTATATAAATAGTTGAATCCAACACCCAAAAACACTTTATAGAAGATCTAATATTACAAAAACTGTCTGATTCCGAAAAGAAAAATCCGTTTTGACGAGGAATGACCTCATAATGGTTGCAAGGTCGTAAGACACTAATCAACAAACAAAAATAATATTATTAATATTTAGTAACCACCTGGAGTTCTCACTATAGTTATTATTGGTAATATATTGCTGACATAAAAAGCGTTAGCTTTTGATGTGTTCTGAATGACAGCAAGTCTATCCAAATTTCTAGTCTTCTAAATTCAATCTGATTATCGGTGTCACTTGTATAATGGTTCCGCATCACTAGCGAATGTAGGTAGGGGATGAATATCGTCCAAACTAAGCATGCTAGTCTTGTAAAAGACACATTTCGTATCTGCCTCTGAAGGAGCTGAGATGTATGGGTGGCATTTAACAACTAAAAAAAAAAAAAGCTAAGTGTTTAAATTATTTTTACTCTGAATTTATTTTTTTAATTAATCCATGTATTAACATGCTATGAAAATCTAGCTAAAATAATCTTTCTTTCCAGAATACTGGCTGTTCAAAACTTTATATCTTTTTTCTTTTCTTGCCTACATTCTGCAGGGGTCACTTGAGTTCAAGTTTGAAAAGGGGTGGGTGGGGGTAGTTCACTAGCGAATGTAGGTAGGGGATGAATATCGTCCAAACTAAGCATGCTAGTCTTGTAAAAGACACATTTCGTATCTGCCTCTGAAGGAGCTGAGATGTATGGGTGGCATTTAACAACTAAAAAAAAAAAAGCTAAGTGTTTAAATTATTTTTACTCTGAATTTATTTTTTTAATTAATCCATGTATTAACATGCTATGAAAATCTAGCTAAAATAATCTTTCTTTCCAGAATACTGGCTGTTCAAAACTTTGTATCTTTTTTCTTTTCTTGCCTACATTCTGCAGGGGTCACTTGAGTTCAAGTTTGAAAAGGGGTGGGTGGGGGTAGTTCACTAGCGAATGTAGGTAGGGGATGAATATCGTCCAAACTAAGCATGCTAGTCTTGTAAAAGACACATTTCGTATCTGCCTCTGAAGGAGCTGAGATGTATGGGTGGCATTTAACAACTAAAAAAAAAAAAAGCTAAGTGTTTAAATTATTTTTACTCTGAATTTATTTTTTTAATTAATCCATGTATTAACATGCTATGAAAATCTAGCTAAAATAATCTTTCTTTCCAGAATACTTGGCTGTTCAAAACTTTGTATCTTTTTTCTTTTCTTGCCTACATTCTGCAGGGGTCACTTGAGTTCAAGTTTGAAAAGGGGTGGGTGGGGGTAGTTCACTAGCGAATGTAGGTAGGGGATGAATATCGTCCAAACTAAGCATGCTAGTCTTGTAAAAGACACATTTCGTATCTGCCTCTGAAGGAGCTGAGATGTATGGGTGGCATTTAACAACTAAAAAAAAAAAGCTAAGTGTTTAAATTATTTTTACTGTGAATTTATTTTTTTAATTAATCCATGTATTAACATGCTATGAAAATCTAGCTAAAATAATCTTTCTTTCCAGAATACTGGCTGTTCAAAACTTTGTATCTTTTTTCTTTTCTTGCCTACATTCTGCAGGGGTCACTTGAGTTCAAGTTTGAAAAGGGGTGGGTGGGGGTAGTTCACTAGCGAATGTAGGTAGGGGATGAATATCGTCCAAACTAAGCATGCTAGTCTTGTAAAAGACACATTTCATATCTGCCTTAGCAGTGAAGAAACCGAAACCTCGTTCGGGGTTGAAAGAGAGGGGAGTGAGGGAAACCTATCTTCAACTTACTGTTCCCTTCTTAGTATGCAATTGAACTTATTCTATCTACATGTGTACATATATATATATATATATATGTAATATATATATAATGTATATTATGTGGAATTTTTTTTTTTTTTTTTTTTTTTTTTTTTTTTTTACCCCTCTCGGAGTGTTGGACCCGTAAGACCTCGTAAGGCTATCCATCTAAGAGAAGGACATCTCTGACAAAAAAACCTTCTTCCAGTTACTCACGCCGTGGCAGAAAACTGTTGGGGGAGGATGGCTTCCTTAGTCCTGATCGACAACCTTCCTAGAGTTGGAATCTCGAACAAAGTATCCGGTTTGCAAACCTACAATTGCTTAAGGAGTAGATAGGTTCTACCTATCGCCGGCCCTTGCACTCCTTGTTTGTTTATTAGTCAGGCGCAGAGGTAACAGCGCTGGGACGCCTCCAAACACTCAGTGCCTAGCCTTGTTTCCTTACTAGGACAATGAACGCCGTTCTCTTTCTCTCTATTTGGGCAACTCGGGGAAAGTTTTTTCGTTAGTAAGTCTTACATGACCAGTCTGGGTCTCTCTTGTTCCGACAGGTTGAGGGTACAGGTTAGACAGCTTGTCTGGCTGCTGTTTCCGACTGACAGGGCAGGAGCCCAAACTCTTGGGTAGCGCCAAGAACGGCTGCTCCATCATCAGTTGCATAATACCGTGGGTAGTTGTATGTGCCATGTCGCGCATGGAAAGGGACCCTGCAATTATCTACGGTGGGCTTTCCCGAGGCCACAACCCCCATGGACCAGGTCGTGACTAATGGACTGGTTGTGTGAGCTTATTGGCACCAAGCAAGTACCCACCTTGGCCAATCCACTCTATAATCAAATCAAACATGCCATTACAAAGAAATAAAATCAAACCTAAACCAGACACCCAAACAACACTTTCGCCTCCGCCCTTGAGGCTTGCATTCTCAAATATCCGGGGACTTAGAACCAACATCAACGACGTAGAAACCTTTCTCCTGACAAACTCCCCGGATATCCTAGCTCTTAGTGAAACTAACCTCCAATCCTCAATCTCTTCTCACCACTTTGACATGACTGACTACCTCCCACTCTACCGTAAAGACTCTGACAAACACATGCACGGGCTAGGAGTTTATGTTCGGAACACCCTCCCGCTGACTAGAGAACATAGGTTAGAATCAGATGACTACGACTACATGTGCTTTAGATTGACTTTACATCACAACGTTAGTTACTTATATTTCCTATATCGCTCCCCGTCGTCCCAGGACTGTACTCTGCTAAACTCTGTCTCTGAAAGCATAGATAGAGCACTCTTAATAGACTCGAATGCCCAGATACATGTATTTGGGGATTTTAATGCCCACCACCGCGACTGGTTGGGATTCTCCAGCCTTACTGATGCAGTCGGCAACTCTACGTATAATTTCTCCTTAGCTCACTCCCTCTCTCAGACTGTTGATTTTCCGACCCGCATCCCCGATCGTGTGGGTCAACAAGCCTCACTTCTAGACCTCTTCTTGACCTCAATACCCGAGGCTTGTGTGACGAAAGCTCATAGCCCACTCGGGAATGCTGATCACATTGTGCTAATGATACATATCACACTAAAAAGTCGTCCAAAAGCTGATGAACCGTTGCTCAAAACAACAAGATACTACGAGCAAGCTGATTTTGAGTCAATCAGAGACCACATCAGTGACGCCCCATGGCGGGAAACCTTCTTACTCCCTGCCAACCAGTGTGCAAACGAATTAACTGAATGGGTCAAAGCAGGCATTGAAGCCTATGTCCCCATGCGAAAATTCTTTAGCAAGCCCCACTCTCCTCAATGGTTCACTTCGGAATGTGCAGCTGCCATTTCTGAGAGGCAACAAGCATTCCGTAAATTCGGCCGCAATAAGTCAGCTACTAATAGGCATAAATTTATAGAGTCCAGAAACAATTGCAAGGCTGTGATAGGCGAAGCGAAGAGAAGGTATAATGAGTTAACAAAAAAACGCATCCAGTCACAGAAACTAGGTACTCGCGATTTCTGGAAAATCTACAATAGTGTAGTGAATAATGGTCAATCTACGATTCCCCCACTTTCAAACCACAATGATGTCGTTTGCACGGCCACTGATAAGGCTGAACTACTCGCACAGCGTTTCGCTTCGAACTCTACTTTAGACTCGGGTAACCACCCTCTCCCTGAATTACCATTGCGGACTGAAGCCACACTTGATAACCTGGTCATCACCCCATCCCAGGTCAGAGACATTATAAAAAGCCTTGACACCTCTAAAGCTTGTGGGCCTGATCTTATACCTGTAATAGCAATAAAGAAATGCTCTGCTGAACTGGCCCCTGTTCTCTCCAAACTCTACAACAAATGCCTAGCTGAATCTTGCTTCCCCGATAGCTGGAAAATTGCCTCTGTGGTACCAGTCTACAAGAATACTGGGAATAGAACCGACCCTCAGAACTACCGCCCAATCAGTCTACTGCCGATCTTTGCCAAAATCTTTGAGTCCTTAATCAATCTAGCGATAGTACGTCACTTAGTTAATGCTAAACTTCTATCCGACCGCCAGTATGGGTTTAGACAAGCACGATCTACTGCAGACATCCTAACGGTCATCTCTGAACGCATGTATCATACTCTCGACAAGGCAGGTGAAGCTAGGGCAGTAGCGCTTGATATATCCAAGGCCTTTGACAAGGTATGGCATAAAGGGCTTCTCCTGAAAATACGCTCATACGGTATTACTGGGCAACTACTTAATATAATTAGATCCTTCCTAAACAAAAGAAAAATCCAGGTTGTCCTCGATGGCCGTTCATCTAAACAACATGACATAAATGCTGGTGTGCCCCAGGGATCTATTCTTGGACCTTTGTTGTTCCTGATCTATATAAACGATCTCCCTGATGACATAGTGTCTGAGATCGGTTTATTTGCTGACGACACCACGCTTTACTCTCGCCATGTTGGCAAAACGGACGCGATCATATCTGAGGCAATGGCTGCATCCTTAGAAAATGACCTCCAGGCTGTAGTGGATTGGGGCCATAAATGGTTGGTGACTTTTAATGCCGCAAAGACAAAGCTCCTTTCCTTCAACAACTACAAGAAGCCTCTCCAACCACCGATTGCCATGGCAAATAACACCCTACCTGAGAGTTCATCATTCAAACTCCTTGGCCTAACCTTCACAGGTAACATGAATTGGAACACATACATTGAAGACATTGCCAAGGCTGCCGCAAAGAAGGTTGGCTCCCTCTACCGTGCTAGTGGACTCCTTACACCTGACATTATCCTGTATCTCTACAAAGCCACCATTCGCCCATGCATGGAGTATTGTTGCCACATCTGGGCTGGTGCATCATCTACTAGTCTCTCCCTCCTTGACAAAGTCCAAAAAAGAGTAGTCAACCTAATAGGTCCCTCACTGTCAGCTAAGCTCCAGCCCCTGTCCCATCGCCGCAATGTAGCATCCTTGTGTTTGTTTTACAAATACTTCAATGGATTATGCTCCGATGAGTGTGCTGCTCTGGTACCCCCTCGACGTAAATTCACTAGACTAACTCGACATTCTACTAAATCTCACTCATTCACTGTGGAGGTCCCCAGATGCCGGAGAGCATTCTACTCAAATAGCTTCTTTCCTCGTGCTGCTGGCCTCTGGAACTCCCTCCCTGCCCCCTGTTTCCCCGACAGTACTGACATGCAGAAATTTAAAACTAATGTAAACAGACACCTCGCTGCTCAGATCCCAATTTAAGCTGAAAAACCAATCCTTCCCCCCCTTTTCCTTTTTTCTCAGTAGCCCCTTACGTTTACAGTGGCGTCCTGCCTTGTTTGGGGTGAACCATGTAAAAAAAAAAAAAATAATAATAATAATTACTCACTGATAACGGCCTGTTTTTTTCCTGGATACGAGTTTCAATAAGTCTCCTTACATATCTAGTACTTTCTGTTCTGTTCTAATAAAAAAAACTTTATGGTACTATCCCTACTGGTTCATTCAAGCTTCTCGGGCGCTTCCTGTCGACATTTTATGGTAGACATCAATATTGGTGCTACTGCGTTTTTAGCCATTTAATTATTATTTACTCATAAGCAGCTCTAACATGAGTTATTATTAGTGTTTTAGGGAATCTGAGTGACAAGAAGTTCCGGTAAACTTTGGCGATTTTATCACAGTTTACGTTCTTACCCCTAATTTTACAATTTCTCCCTCGCTAATAATAGTTTTTGGATTTCTCTAAAATTTGAATGACAATAAGTCTCTACAGGATTCCAGTAATTTTCGGTGTCTATTCGAGGTCGAAATAGTGCTTTCTCTGTGCATGGTCTTTCCATCATCTTAGACCTCTCACGATCATTTTCTGCATCATCAGTCTATTTTTTAAAATTATCTACCATGGCAGTTCCAGTTTCCTCTAATGTTCTTTCTATGTTTATAGTGTTGTTGTAAAATATTGAGCGATTAAACTCACAAATATATAAAACGGATAGTCGAGAGTAACATTAAATAAAAGTTCAACTGAGGTTAACTTGCTGAATTCGATGTTCGAATTATTAAACTGTGGTAGCAACGAATGTGACGTCACATCAGCCGAAGAGACAGTTGGAAGGACTACACGTGTGAACATGTTTATTTAACATGTGCTGATAGATAAGAAAAAGCAGTGACCATCGATATCTCTTTGTCTCCTCCAACACCACTAGTCAGTGATTTGGAACGAATATCAAGTCGAATAAATCCCCCCTATCTTCTAACAGTTTTATCTTGACTTAGTCCTTATCGAAGTATGGAATAACTTATTTGAGAGGACGTTCCCTCGATCTGGAATGATCACAAAAAGGGCGCGTATAAGGAAAACATGCAGCTACGAAGGCAGCAATACAATTTATGAACTCTCATGTGTATTTGTAATAATGACGACAACGTGATTTTTGGAATGTATGACACAAGTTCGATATGCAACAGGTTTTACGTAGAATTATTCTATTACCGTTTGCGTCACCTGTGTATGTTAGTTGACTTTCGCGCTGTAAATGTTTTCATCAGTATCGTGCGTTGTATGGTGTCAATCCTTCTTTGATTCCGATTCACTCAGTTATTTTCCAGAAATGTACTTAGTGTTCCTCCTCTTGTAGGTATTACAGTGACTTCCGGTATTTTTCGTATTCCCTTCACCTATCTGGAGATCTTCATGTATTGTTATACTTCTTCTGTCTCCTATGAGTTTCTGGTACGAAAACAAACTACTATTTCGAAGGTGTACTCGTTTTTGTTCTCTATTATAACGTTAGGTTTTTATGCTTCGATAAGGTTATGCGTTTTTATTTCCATATCAGAGGGGATTTTATACGTTTTATTTAGCAATACCAGATCCGGTGTGTGTATGTATACGGTTACTGCCGTATACTTTCACTATAGATTTTTGCAACTTTCACGTGTTTCCTCCTGTCAGTACCTGATTCTAGAAAGGATTGAGGAAATCAACGCCAGCAACAGCATCGAGTTGGTGCAGTGATAATGCGTGTGGGCGAAAGAGGGAGAAATAGAAAATGATAAAATCAAGAACGAATGGACACAACATAAAGTTCCGTGAGAGAAGATGTAAATGATAGTAAGTAAGAGATTAATCAATTGACGAGTTTTTTTGTAAATTCCGACAAATTATAACACATATAATAAAAGCGTTTTCATACATAATCCAATCCCACAGGCAGGGAATATTTTGGCATGTATTTTGTCTAATTACGGTACATAGGGAAAGATAAACGTTAATGTATGCGACTTTACGTTTTGTACTACTAATTTGTAGTGTTTCCATTAATCTTATTTGTGAATATTCAGTAATTTAATCCTTTTTATTCGTCTTGTTCCTGCCAGAATATTCTATAAGACTTTTTAATTTTATTGTTTCTCACTAGAAATCTCTGCACAGATCTGCAAAACAAAACCTGAGATAAAATATTCGCCATTGTTTCATTCATCCAGCGCCATATTGAATTTCAGCTGACCGGATCATAAAACAATAGGCAAGATGTGTTTCTTTAAAAGCTTCTTTGTTTTCTTCAAAATGGCGATTTTCTTGATTATGTAACAATGGGAAATTAAGAAAACTTCAGTAAAACTTTCTTTCAACGCAGTTGAAAGATCATTTTGTGTGTGATCTAAATTCTTTATTGCTTTTTAAGATTCAATTTTATTCATGAAACAAACGGAGAAATAAAACTGGATAAAGTTTCCGATAAAAAATGGATGAAATAAAAACTAATACAATCGGGGATTGTTATATGGAATTCCAGGATGCTTTCTTCGCCAATCTGTATAATTAACTATTAATAATAATATCATTGTTTAAATTATACAAGAATAGAGACTATCTGAATTTCTACGAAGTATAAAACAAAATAAAACTAAATATAGCCCACATTTCGACTCCTGACGCTGGGTAGATGTCTTTCTTAAATTCATAATACAATTGATTAATAAAAAGTCAACGCTACACATACAACTACGCATACCTAATTTTATGAATAACTTGGTTATGGACTTAGAATTGTACTTCGTGTTTACTAATTGTATTTCCCCGGTGTTGTCCGGGTGGAGGACTTAGACAAAAGTAATTAAAAATATAATCATGGTTACATAATTTTTTAAATAGATGTTTAAAAATTTTATTTTTATTTCAGTAAAAGATTTGATCAATAATTTTCTTTTAATCATGCAATTTGCACATCTCAACATTTTGTATAGGTAAGAAACACACGCTAACACGATACATTGTTTGATAGTTTTATTTCCTGCGTCGTTGCTTTTATGAACACGACGAGGATGAATCATACGGACGTTCACATCTCAGCTATTTTGTTTTATTATTCATATTCAAAAAATTATTTTCATTGAATTTTAACAGCCTTATTATATTCCATGATAAATGCCAGTATACTGAAATCATTTTATTGTCATTAATTAAGAGTATGACTACTTATCAACCAAACCATTTCATTATCACATCACTACCGTATAAATTTCTATGCATGAGTGGATGAAGTGTGTGAGGTGCGCTGAAGAAAAATTCCTACCAGTAAAATACATAGCCATGTTGTCCTCGCATACCCTTAATGACAATAACAGTGTAAAAATTTAGGAATTTCCTTGCTTTTGTACATTTACTGTATATGAATTTTCTTCTTAACCCTATTAAGGGCACATGCTTTCAATATACTGGCATTTATCATGGAATGTCACTACTTTTGTAAATGCTATGCCTCAATACAATGGTAATTTTTAAGTTTTTTTAAAAATTTTCTGGAAAACTAAAGTATATGGTAAACTGAAATTAAAATGCTATCAACTAGACCCTAGAACCTCGATCTCTGCCAAAAATCAGCTTAATCCATCAAATAGTTGATGATATACAGGGTGGCACATGCGTACGTACGTTCGTACGTACACACAGATAACATGATTTCATGATTGAACTTTCTGAATCTCTGGTTGCCTTGACTAATGATGCTGAAATTCTACACACTTATAGAATCTATCAAATAAAAATGTTGTGCAAAGTTTTAACTAATTTGGCTTATTGGTTTTTGAGTTATTATTGATCAAATAAATGAGATTTCTAGCGTAGGCCATTTTTGAGTCTATTAAGGGATAGAGTGCTGTCGCGCCTCCCTTGATTTATATCTATTTTAAATGTTTCCTTTAAACAAAAACAACAATTCTTGTGTATTTTCTTACCGATTTAAATTGTTTTAAATTACATTAAACTTGGAAATTGTACGGCGCTGTCTACGTAAATCTGTATACTTTACTCTAAATAATAAGTTATTTCCTTTGAAATAATAATGGTATGTCAGAGTAAATACTATTAAGAAAAGAAAATTATTTCTTCTTCCGAATGAGTAGATAAAAATTGTCATGATCAGCTTAATATTATTTAGTAAATAAAACAAATATGTCTATTCTATGTTTTTTTATTTAAAATTAAAACAATTAAATTCGTTTAAACCAATATTCTCTGTTTTCTTACCCAAAAAAAACATTGTCAGCTAGATATTCTTTACATAAATAAAAACAAATGTCACTTTTTGAAATGCATTTATTTAAAATTGTACTGTTTTAGTCAACGCGGCGACATTATTTGATTTGGGAACGACTCATTTCAAAATAGGTAAAATCGGAAATGTTCATCTTAGCAATATCGGATTCAGTACAGATCACGATCTTTTATTTTCATCCATGTATGTGAAAAGTAATAACGTACCTGAAATGTCTTAACGTATGATTATATTTGATGATAATTAGTATTGGCAAATTTTATTATATATTTATAATGATTTCCTCGATATATTATCATAATTATTCATACAATAAATTAAAAAATAAAACAAGAGCTTTTTAAAAACATTTTAAAACTTATAGTTTCAAGGGAGACACTTACATGAAAAATTCCGGCGCTGGTGTTAAGAGAATGGATTTGCACTTTGATCTTAACCAACACACCAAGGAGCCATACAAATATTTTGTGACTAGACATTTTTAAATGAATGAGAAAAAAATCGATTTAATCAGCATTTCTAAGAGTAGTATCGATTCTGTTATCATAACACCGTCCTCCCTGAATTACCTCCCCCGTTTTCAGGGTGTGTGGAGAAATCTTTCTATGTATTACATACAAACTTATTTATATTTAAAACTTTCAAATAACCTTTTTTATATTATCCCGAAATAAAATTCTAATTTATTGATTAAATCATTGAAAATCGAACTTTAAGCTGTAATTGTTGGCGGCCATGTTGTAATTTCCTATGATTTTCTTTCGCGCTTGACATCCATAAAAAGGAAATTCGTTTGACTTTATTTTATTCATAAAAAATTGTGACGCCTGCCTTTATTTTCACATCTATGAAAAGGATATAGGTTAAACAATATTTTATTTATGAAAATAGTGTGCGGTCTGCGTTAGCGCTTGACATGCATACATAAGGTATTTACTTTTATTTTATTTATAGCAATAATATTTATATATTTATTTTGCTTTAACAGCGTATTGTATGTAGTTCCGTCACAATTATATAATACTACCAGTCTAGCAAACTATGCAACCAGATGGAGATATATTTGCTAGTCTACTAAATAACAATAATATGAAAGTTCTGATTACCATTAAACATTATTTTATCTTCAGTATTAAAATATCCTGAGGATTCGTAACAACTTGTTTATCAATTCAACAAAAGTGTAACATGTACCCTCTGCTATTGGATTGGTTCTTTAAAGTAAGCTGATATATGGGGTAAGGTACACGATAAGTCATGAAATTGAGATGCCGTGGTTTAGTGTATCAATTTCATGCCTGCTCCTATGTGTGATAGGTTGGGTTGTGTTTATTTATACTTATATGTATTTACATACTTAATTGTATACATATATATATATATATATATCTTCCACTTTATGTGTGCTTATCCTAACTAGTTTCTATGTCTTCTTTCTTTCTTATCGCCTTCAACCCCTCCGCCGACCGCCTCCCCTATACTAGCTCGGTAGGTTCGAAAAATAAAAAGAAACAGAAAAGAAATAAGAAAAACATGAATAAGAAAAAAGAAATAAAGAAGAATATATCACCTACTTGTCAAATCATATTTCAATGTCACTAAAAGTCTGCTCATATGGTCCAATCAGATCATATTTTCCTTCTCCCATGTGTCTGCCTTCAAAATGAAATTGTTTCCAAATCTTCACTTTTTCTGAAGATGTTCGTGAATACGAATGAAACCGGTCAAATCTATCGTTTTTGTTTTTCTCCTGCATTTTAACCTGTTTTCCGTTTGTCCTTTTTCACACACACACACACACACACACATACACATATATATATATATATATATATATATATATATAAATATTTATGTATGTATATATATGTATATATATATATACATATATATATATATATATATATATATATATATATATATATTTAGGTAAACATTATACACTAACACGGATTGTTTTTGCTTGATAAGATTTTTTTTTGATTTTTCTCATTTTCCTAAAGAAGCATTCAGAAAATTTGAACAATAAAAAAGCCTTATCATGAAAAAGAACTCCATGTTATTTAATAATGTTTGCCTAAATTAAAATATGCTTCCTAAATACACAACATATATACACACATCTATATATATATATATATATATATATATATATATATATATATATATATATATATGGGAAGAGAAGGATGAAGGTAATCCGACGTGATGAGAAAATGAAAAAGGAAAACCAAAAAATGGATGTTTTTTATGTGTACATCAACGTGTATTTGTACTTGCATGACATTTTTTCTCTATTTTATCATCCTGATGAAGTCTTATAAATAAAGACGAAACGTTGATGTACACATAAAAAACATCCATTTTTTGGTTTTCCTTTTTCTTTTTCCCATATATATATATATATATATATATATATATATATATATATATATATATATATATATATATATATGCTTGTGCGTGTGAGTGTGTGTGTCGGTCTGTCTTTGTGTGTGTGGATTTATGATGTTTCTTCCTCATAAAAGTTTTAATTTGATTATTAATTAAAATTTGTGATCCCCAAAGTAGTATGCTATATATATATATATATATATATATATATATATATATATATATATATATATATATATATATATATATATATATATATATATATATATGTGTGTGTATTATCAGTGTTGTTTGCTAATACCAATTTCTAGAGAAATTTCCTCTTCATGGTCTTAGATGCTATTTACAAACTAAACACCAAAAACAAAGAAACACTACAAAACGCGAATGTCTTTTAACGGTATTTTTCTTTATCTCGTCCTGATAAAATTGTATAAAATCTAAACAGAGACACACAACTACGGTCAGCTTTGTCATCGAACGAAGAGGTTGACGACACTGACCAATTAGCGTGCCAGACTGATGGCACGGGAAAAATCGTGCGCATAAATGTTAAAGAAAAAATCTCCACCGTTTTCTCATCGATTACTGAAGCTGCTTTTGTTTTGTTACTGACATTTTGGGAAGTTTCTTTTTTCTATCTATTCCTTACGATTCTATTTTAGAATCATTTTTGTTTATTTCTTACTTTATTGTTTCATCCGTCCACTTCGACGGCAATCTTTCACTGTTCTTCTGCAGTGGACAGAGCCTATTGCCCCCGTCATAAGCGACATATGATGTGGTGTAAAACGGTTTCGTTACCTTTGATGACTAGGCAGTTATTCGCACCTTCAAATCTATGACAGTTGAAAGAAAACTTGAAAGACGGATACGAATTGCTGAATGGATTGATAAAGGTGAGCTTGTGCGTCGGCTATGCTCGGTGAACAGTTTTTGAACACCGCTTATCAAAGACCCATAACTATTCCTGGATAAGGGTTAATGAAGCGAGGATAAATGCCAGAAAAAATTAGGAACACTATAGGAGTTCTAACAATAATCAATATTATGGCCTGCGTTTGATTAATTTTAGAACGAAACATGAATTAAATTGTTGAAATTGTATTTAAATCAACCAAGTTGATTAGGAGCAAAGCAGTATTGTGACAATTTGTTCAATAGGTGGGGAGTCCTTGTAAAGAAGCTCTGTCCATGGGTATACCTCCTGACGCTGTGTAGAGGGGAGTAAAGTCTTTTTTCGTTGTGGTAGTAATACACGTTCTTACTGTGAGTGTCATACATGGAGAAACAAGACACTAAAGTTTAGCCGAACACCTTCAATGGAAATAACGATAGCATAGAGAGAAGCTTGCAATGCCTATTCTGTAAGTAATGGGTTGTCGAGAAGAGAAGATATCACACTGCACTAGATTTCGAAGTCGGTTTTGTACTCTGCCAATGTCGTGCGGCATTTCCCCAGATCTGGAAACAGTATTCTATTAATTTGGCTTATGTGACTCTTATAATGTTAGATGATTTCATCTCAAATCAGATACTTTCTGGAGCAGTAGAATGATTTAATCATTCTTTCAGCGACCTTAGCAACGGATTAGATAGACGTATTCTATTAAAGATCTGTGGTAAAAGCCATTAATTTGAGCTCATTTATCGTTTTCAGTTTTATTTAAATTTGTGTTTCTTTTCTTCTTAGTTTCGTTCGCTTTTTTTATATTTCAGTTTATTTTATATTATATTAAGTTTGTTTCTATTTCACTTTTTTTGTATTCAGTTTCATATCAATTTCAGTTACTGTTTTATTTATTCACTTTTCTCTCTGTTCCAGTTTTTTATTGTATCCAGTTTTCTTTCTATTTCAGTTACTGTTTTATTATATTCAGTTTTTCTTTCTATTTCAGTTTTTGTTTTATTGTATCCAGTTTTCTTTCTATTTCAGTTTTGGTTTTATTGCATTCGGTTTTCTTTCTATTTCAGTTTTGGTTTTATTGTATCCAGTTTTCTTTCTATGTAAGTTACTGTTTGTTTATATTCAGTTTTCTTTCTATTTCCGTTTCTTTCATTCATTGTTCGTTCTTCACATTTTTATCTATATAATTTTATTTATTTTCATGCTTTATGTCTTTAATCTCCTTTTTCGGTCTATTTCACATTATTTTATTTATTATTTATACGATCGTTTCTATCGTTTTCATAACATAATTTTTTCTTGATTTCAATAAAGCTGAGGTATGCTCCAAACATGTTATCACTTTGTCCAATCAAAAATATTTGGAGCGTGCATTGACTTTATTAAAATCAACATTAATCTATGTGTTAAAACGGTAGAAACGATCGTATGAACTTGAATACACTTTTTTAAACAAGACACTCGAAACTTAATTACACTCATGCTAAACAAATTGAATTACGATGTGCATTAAATAATGTTGGTCTATTCATATCTTATGAATCAGATTATTCTTTTGTTGCGATTGGTCACCCCGATATCTTTCAAGTTAGAATTATTTTAAGAAATACATCGGGTACTTACAGGGAGGACTACGTGAAGGTTGCCAACATCCTAAGTGAAAGTGTTTCTGTGGAACAAACTGGATTCGAACTTGACACACCCAGGTTATCATCCCGTGTTGTTGTCACCTTCCAAGATTTTTGGTATTATGTGTATTTCTAAAAGTATAACTGGCCAATCCCTGGTCTCTATTTGATATGTGTGTGTAAAGGAGAGAGAGAGAGAGAGAGAGAGAGAGTAAGAGTGAGAGAACGAGAGAGAAAGAGAAAGAGAGAGAAAGAGAGCTTCGGGGAGTAATTTATTGTCAGTCGCTCGAGCTTCTTGCACTTGAAAACAGATACGGATCGTTTATGGCAAATATTGTCATTGCCCCTCGGTGTTGATAAGAATCGGTATCTCTAAATTAAAAACGGTATTGTATCATAACCTTCTCTCGTGTATATGAGTAAATATAATTAATGTATCAAATAATGATTATGTTTTAAATTAAATTGAAGCCACAGCGTATATTTAGATAGTGACACTACTATTGCTACTAATTAGCACTATCATCTATATGATAACAGATAGGAGTAATCTTAATAATAACTGATAATAATATAAAAGAAACGAAAAGAATAATCACGTTTGCAAATTTAGTTTTTATTTGCAAAGTAGTTGAGGCTTAATCTTCATAATATCTGACAATAATAAAAAGTAAGAAAAAAATAATCACCTACGCACATTTAATTGTATGAGAAAATACATGGATACTTAAACTTAATAATAACTACAAATAAGAAAGAAAGGAAATAATCCCCTTTTACATTTAACAAAGCCACGAAATATTACATTATTATTAGTTGTCGTCGTAGTATTAGTAATTCAATTTTATAAATTTTTTCTTATTGATTATATTTATTTTTTGATCAATTAGTTTTGTCTTGTTTTTCGTATCGATAAGTTTCGTTTCAATGATATCAAGTAATGTATAGGGCATACATTGCAAAGCGCTAGCGAGTAGGGGAAGCCTGCTCGTTTTCACTATTTTAGGATTTGGTTAGTCTTTGATATATCCTGGGGTATTTAATGAATGTGACGAGATGTGAACTACAGCCATACACTAAATCGTTATTTTCAATATTTCTTTTATATTCACGTCATGGTTGAAAATATTCCAGAACTTTTACGACGTGGAATAAGAAATAAATTCTCGAAATAACCATACATTCAACACCCACTTCGTTCAGATTCTTTAGAATGTTTCTCACAATTTAACACTTTCTTTTATTCGTGTTCTTTATTTTATTTTAAAATGTTCTTACGGGAACAATTGACATTGTAAATCACGCAATTTTAAACGTACTATTTTCGCTTTTCATAATTAATTTCCTCTTAAACCCACGTCTATTCACGCCGTCTATTCTTCTGTTTCTTATTTTTCTCGTTATTCTTATTATTATCATTATAATTATTATTATTGTTTTTCTTCTTCTTTCTTCTCCTTTTTGATTATATATTTTTCGTCTTATTCTTTTTCTCATTTTTGTTTTTATTAATACTTTTTCTTCTTCTTCTACTTAAAATTCTACTCCTACTACTAATGCTACTTTTAATTCTACGTCTTCTTCTTCTGCTGCTCATATTTTTCTTCGTATAATTTTTTGATTTTTGTTTTTCTTCTTTTATTTGTTTTCTTCTTCTTCTTCTTTCCCCTTCTTCTTCTTATATTTTCTTCTTATTCTCATTCTCATTTCATTTTTCTTGCTTTTCTTCTTGATCTTCTATCTTTTCCTCGTCTTCTTCTTCTTCTTCTTCTTCTTCTTTCTTATCCTGCAATTGTAAATATTCTTCAATATCAAAACTTCTTCAATTCTAAATCGCTTTTTACTTGCTATTCTCTTTATATCCTGGATGTTCATCTCCATGTTTTCTTTTCTTTTCTCCTTTGCCGCTTTTGTTCTTCATTAATTTCACATAACTTTTCTCCCCGTTCGTTTGTTTTCTTCTGAACCTTCCTTTCATTCTTGTCGTTCTCCTTGTTATACAGATGTGAACAAAACAATAAAAACTGCAAAAATGCGCTGTGCGCAATCGATCTCGTATTTCATAATGGAAGTAAAATGCAGAGGAAACTGGACCTCATATAAATCCTTGCATTGCAATGAAACAAACGGCATTAAAACAAGACAAGAATGCACCACTTGCTCTCCATTGAAAATATTCTGGTACGCAGTTTATTTTATTGGCGGGCTTAATGTATCTTTCTTCAATCCAATTTCCTCTCAATTTATCTGTCCAGCGCGTGTGTTGAATACACGCACGCACATTTATCACCATGAATAAAGCAACGTCTACAAATACAAATGGAAGACAGACTCAGATAGACTATCCATCGAAGCAATTAATTTATATCCATTATTTAAAGTGTAAAAAAGAGGTGTGAAATATTTATTAACGATTTTAGAAAAAAGCATACCTCCAAAATATTTCAGACATTATTTATCCGATGCTATTTTAAGAAAGTTCATGTTTTCAGAACAGAAAGTAATTTTCTAATGTAAAATATTAATCGTGAATTACGTTTGTCTGACTTGCGTTAATAATCACGTATGCTAATTTAGATTTATGAGCAAAGAAGAGGATCTTTAATTATAATAGCTGACAATGAGAATAAAATAATAACATTATTTCACTTTAATAGATACACACTTCCTAATATTTTTGTGATAATTATATGAATTAATATACCGGAATATATATACTTGATTACGGAGAGAGAGTACGAAAGAGAGAGAGAGAGAGAGAGAGAGAGAGAATCAATTTTTTTAACTAAAACTTTTCCCGCATATTTTAGTTTTTTGTTTGTTAATCTTTACTCACATATTTTCATTAAGTCAGAATAGACTCGTATATATTTTTTCCCGTCTCTGCATTAGTTATTAGAGTTTTTACAGTTATATTTGTAAACCAACAAGATAAAACTAATTGTTATTGCTAAAAATAAACTACCTTCTACTCCCTGGGCAACACCAATTGGCTTTGCTATTATATAATAACTAGAAATACTATGTGACCGGAAGGAGCATAGTTTTGGTAGGCTGAGAGGATGATATATATTAACATACTATATACACTGGCCCAAAAGGAGGATGGAATGACCAAGAGTATGAGATCATGACGAACGCTTTCCATCTAAAAAAGGTAGAAGATAATGATAAGTAGCATGTTATCATGACAACAGAATAGATAGTACACTATCCCCGACAAAATAGAGAAGCTAATCCTGGGAGTATAGTATCGTGAGAAACAAACGTATACTATATTGTCTCCCCCACTATGAGAAGAGGGAACGCCTGGGAGAAATGTATCATGACTAATAAATATAGACTACACATAAACCGTTTTGATGTTAATATAGTTAGAATATGTGGAAGAAATGTTCGCATTTATTAATTTCGATAACATTAATAAAAACAGAAATGCCATTGTCTACAGGAAACGTCTAAATGAATACTGTGTGGAAAATATAGTCGCCGTCTTCATAAACAAGGTTAAATATGCTCACTTAGGAAGAATGATAAGATCCTTTATAATTTTCTAGATAAAATAAACATGTTTATAAACTAGAGTTATCATTTTTCTTTAGCTAGCCTTCTAGATTTGTTTAGATTGCGACTATTTTTTTAAAGAGCTAATTTTAATTTCATCGTTTCAAAGATAATATGAAGCAGTTAAAAAATATAAGTTTTTATGAGTGATATCGAAACTTATTTCACTCTAAATAGTTTAAGTGATTATAACAGGAATTGACCTCAAATAAAAGGAGTTTTTTAGACGATTGTTGATCGCATGATTTGAAAAAAAAACTAATTTTCCTATTCAGTCGCGTCAAATGTTGATAACAGTATTTGCAAGGAATTGAAAGAAAACTTTTTTTAAAACTTACAATTTTAACAGAAAATCAGAGTTTTTGGTTTGTATTTTAAGTAAAATATCTTCTAATTTCAGACTATGTACATTTATAATTCTTCAGGATAAATGTTCAGCTCTTACGATTTTCTCTTTTATGTCGTAAATTTAGAAACATGTGCTTCGATGATCACTCTCTCCATTCGCATATTATTACTAGTATGAAAGGATGGTATTATGGTGAACAGATATATAATACACTGACCCCCTGACTTAGAGGATGGTATCATGACGAACGAACACTAGCCTCCCCCCCAAAAAAACAAAAGGGCTATTTTTGGGAAGACAGTCTTATGACGACAGAATCGATACGACACTACCCATCCGCAATAAGAGATAATACAATGAAAATATATTTAATTTATCTTATTAATACTTATAATAATAGTACTATCGAAAAACGATTGCGTATGTTGAAAATTTGGCAATACACATTAGAATGTATATTACGGAATATTAATTGATGACAAACTAAATATGCTGTGACAATATAGAGTAAGATGAGGGTGTGTGGAGATTACTATATATACAGTATTAGAAATTATTTTTGTATCATTAGAATTAGATAGGCCTAATAGGGTATGATGTTAATATAGTTAGAATAGATAGAAAACAACTTTCGCATTTAGATAGAGATATGGAATCGGCAATCGCGTTCAAATTTAGTTGAATTGGTGATATTATATATATATATATATATATATATATATATATATATATATGTTCGCTATTTTTTATGTAATTTTATACAATATCAATGTTATAAAAAACAGGTTCACGTAATTTTATGAAACTTATTTTTTATCTAGCATACAATTGTTTCGACTAACACCAAGATATTTGCAAAAATGCCCCTGTGCATTTATTTTTTCGTGTGGCTATCTTCGGTGCTAATTATTAAAACAAAACAAACACGAAAGAAAACATGAAAAAACTATGCGAGCAGAGATTAAAATACTATCAGTACTGATTATCAACATTATATATACATATATATATATTCCTTTTAAGATTTAAAAAAATTGTGAATTAAATATATATAAAAAATAGTATAAAATTAACAAGGCATGAATATAATAATTTAATAGAATTAACAAAGCTTCATGGAATTTTCAAATGATAGATCCTTCAATTACCTACGGCAAAAATAAAAAAAATATATAATGGAAGGAGTCACTGCTAAATAATTGTATTTATTATAGAAAAAAATTTGATAAGTAAATATATAAATATTTTCTAATAATATTTTAAATACTACTGATAATATTCTAAAACATAATTGCTGTACTTAGTTATTAATGCGCTAGAAAATAGTTAAGTTTGCGTACTTCCGGTGATCCGGGCAAAATGGAAGTCACCTAAATTTACGGACATAAAAGTATAATTAAACAAAATAAAATAAAATAAAGAATAAGTTGACTAAAAACCCAGGGGAAAAAGAAATAACTGGGCGAAACAATAAAAGACGGTCAGTGAAAATATATGTTTTAATTCAGGAATATTTAGATTAAAAATTTTAGCTGATGATGAATGATTATAAATACAAATAAGTAAAAAGTTAATATACATATATGTTACCACTTGTTAATAATGAGTACTGATTGTAATTTAGGCTCTGCTTGCATAGTTTTCTTATGTTTTTTTTCGTTTTTGCTTTGTCTTGTACAATTACCACTGAAGATAGCCACACCAAGAAATAAATGCACAGGAGCATCTTACAAATATCTTGGTGTTAGCCGTAACAATTGTATGCTAATAATACCTAAGTTTAATTAAATCTGTCCTTTATAACATTGATATAGTATAAGATTACATAAAGATAGTGAATATAACATAGCTGTAGCTTAAACTATTGAACTATTATAATTACTTATGTTATAAAATTTATATTTGAATATATATAAAACATTTTAAGTATTGTATTTTTAAAAATACACACACACACACGCACACACACACACATATATATATATATATATATATATATATATATATATATGTGCGTGTGTGTGTGTGTATTTTTTAAATACAATACTTAAAATATACGGCACAATCACGGTGACACACCGGTTCCCGTTAGATCACCGAAGTTAAGCGGCGTTGAGCCTGGCCAGTACTAAATGAGTGACCATTTGGGAATACTAGGTGCTGTATGTGCTGACTACTTATCTCGGCATTGTTTCCAGTCGTCTTGTATTACTACTTGCCATTGGAATCGAGCAATGCCGACTCAGGAGAGCGGTTGTTGGAGATTGCGCAACCCTTGCAATTACAAGGCACTCATACGTCGAAATCGACGGGAGAGTCCATCATATATATATATATATATATATGTTTTTATTTATTTATACATACATGTACATTATCTACGACACTGGCATGTCGCTGTTATCGATCAAAAGCTGTTAAAAGCTGAGATCTCATCAGCCAGAATGATAATCTGACTCTTCAACTAGGCCATATTTGGAAAAAAATTAAGTTGAGAAAAAAAGGAAAAGAAAGAGAAAAGAAAACGAAATTTAAAATTTAAGATTGGAAAAATAACGTGACCAGATGTAAAACTCTCGAATGTACATGTATATGTAAATAAAAATAATCATATATATATATATATATATATATATATATATATATATATATATATATATATATATATATATATATATATATATAAGGTCTATTTGATATTGAGCATTCTTTATAAGCTCGGTTGAAATTCATTAGATTTCTATCCTGTCGATGTTTACCAATCCATGGATTACTATATATATATAAAAGTAAATATAAATTATTGTAACCTACATACATCAATGTGTAATGCTTACGCAATCTTCCGTGTAGTGGATTTAAATTCACATCGGTTGGAGGACACGATCACGGTTTACAAATCGCCTTTGAGTTTCATTTCTTCTGATATCGAAAAAAAAGATGTAAGCATGTATATACACTCAGCATATAGGTAAGTAGCGTATGAGACATTAGTATTAATTTTATACTAGGATATAAATTATATCACAGAAGTTGAGCCGGGTCAGTACCAGACTGGTGACTACTTGGGACTACCAGGAGCTGTATGTTGGAAGATGGCGACACTTTCATGAAAAAAAACAATCTAGCAAAACCTAACCTCTCCATCTTTTCTTACCGGGATATTTATGCGACTGGGTAGTCCTAGTAAATTTCATATTATCAAGAAACTCCCTCCTACGGAGAATGCCAGCTCAGCCCGCACCACATAAGATGTACAAAAAAAAACTACTTGGGAATTATAGAACTTAAATAGCAAAAGAACATCTTATGTTTTTCTCGGGTTAAATTGTACTCTAACAGATTTTAAAATAACATGTTAGAGAATCTATATAAAAACAAACGAGTATTTATATATAAAATATTCCGGAGAAGATAATGAAAGCGCGTCTGAATTTTTAAGTGCACGCCTAGGAAGACTATGAAAGTATAGCCACCTGAAAACTTCAAATATAGCCTTATTTGATGAAATTTAAATAAAATTTATAACATCTTCTTGAAAAAACAATGAAATTTGTTCCAAATCTGTACGTTCTCGTCCATGTGCTGAATCTCTACGCCCCCCCCCCCCCGCGAAGTTACCTTTGGGGACAGGACCACTTAAATCTTCCAATACGTATAGCCGAGTTTAATGACATTTGCAACATGTGAATAAGACACTAATGCAGAATGTTATTTTTCAAAATTCCAGGGATCAAAACGGGGCGAAGGCAGAATAAAACGATAGTTAAAAAGACACAGTAGTGTTCATCATCCAATTCCGAACAACATTGGGGCTTTCTGTAAGTGAAAAATAAATATTATCGAGTCCGTTGTTCTCTACATTATAAACTGCAGAGGAAATAATTCAAAGTTTAGTATAATTTTATTGTGAAAAAATATTGGCGACTCGTTGTCCAAAAAAATGATCATATTTCTGTCAGTTTTGTAAGTTATTAATAGAAGATAATTGTGTAATTGTACATTCTCCATCGCTCTCTCTCTCTTACTTCTGCTCTCTATCTCTATTTCTCTCTCTCTTTATATATATATATATATATATATATATATGAAAATAGTACAAAACAGAATGTGTTGCTATATCACAGCTCTTCAGTGTGATTAGACTAGCAAATATATATATATATATATATATCCCTTTTTGCTTTTCTCTCTCGTTTTTATTTCTAAACGAAGCATCTAATATGCACTACTCCCAGAAACGAAACTGCATCTTAACCGAAACCCACCTCTTTAATACCTTCTCAGTCCCGGATGAGAAACCGGAATCTCATGACTGATTGACAAATACGCGCATGTGCTGTATCATTCAATTTAACTGTGTGGACGTTCATCTCGCAAGTTTTCCAGGTCTACAAGTTCCTGTATAGACAGTTCGGCCCCTGTTGCGTAAGCGTCTTCTTCAGTGCAAAAACATATAATGCATAGCGTTCTGTGAACAATGTTGATTAGACTGAACGCACAGTGAACTCAATTTGGCTTCCGAATAATTAGCATTAGGATGTGGAGCCATGTTAATTATTCCCTGTGGCTGGTATTGTTATGTCAATTGTTAGGTAGGATTTAACACATTTGCATTCAACTGATACAAATAAAGGACATCATGTGATTTACTTCAGTTTTTGAAGCTTTTTTATAATCCCATTTTGTTAAGTCTCGATCATCTCTTTTATGATTGAGACTATATCCGGCCAGTAACAATGGGACCTGCAAAAATGGGCACACCTTATATTATATCGATAAATTAACAAATAGTGTTGAATGAATCATTAGAACCAAATTTGTTATAATAGGTCATATATTTAGATCTGAATTAACGTTTAGTTTTGAACGAATAGTAAACAACTATTCACTAATAATATGTATTGAATTTAAGTATTTAATTAATCAGTTACAATATGTACGTAATATATGTGTTAATTAACATATATCATGGATTAATCTTTGAGAACTAAGCGTGTACAATGTGCATTGAATTTAGATACTAAATAACATATATTATTGAATGAATCGTAAAGAAGTAATCAAATTAACTAGGGATTTTACTTATTAAATAAAAAAATGTTGTTCAATCAATCGTTAAGAGTGCATCGGTTAGATGTATAGGATCTAGGTATTACATAAACGATAAATGATGATAAGTGTTAAATGAATCGCTTACTGTATATCTCTTGTAATATGTATTCAAGTAAAGTATCGAATTACTATTACAATATCTGGTAAAGCCATGTATAAATAACAAATAGGATTTAATGAATCGTCAGAAGTGTTTCGCTTACAAGTTGTATTGAATTTAGACAGCGTTTAATTAATTGTTAACTTATTTGTTTTACTTATATTCATCCCTAACAATAATATGTAAGGGGCTACTGTAGAAATTATGAGCCAGATTTAAGGTGCATCCTAAGTGGTTTATTGTCAAGCGAGATGTTTGTTCACATTACATTTACATTTCTGCATGTTAGTACAGTTGTGGAAACAGGGAGCAGAGAGAGGGATTTCAAAGAAAAACGGTTTAATGAAAGACGCTATTAAAGTAAAAAGCTTTCCGAGATCGTGGGACCTCTACAATTGTTGCATACCGTCCCGGGAATGGACCGCGGCAGTTCTCTTTTTATATGCTCGTCCTGAAACGGGCCGTGGCAGTTCTCGTTTAAATAACTCCACATTTAACACCAAAAATCATACCTTTACATTTCTCTCACCTTCAATCTTTCCTCGTCGCGTGGAAGGGTGCGTCGTCCAGTGGTTGAATTCTTCCTTCTTTCTTTCTGCCGTGAACCACGCCGCTGCAACAAAAAGCTTCATGACCGACTCACTTAACAACAATCTTTTAAACTTTCAATTCTTTTTATTACAGGCGTTAGTTATGCATTGGCTTGGAGATATCCACTAACGTCGAGAGAGAGAGACCAAATTACTGCTTTCGTAATTACTTATCAATTAAGTCCCTCTCCCCTTTTGTAGAGGGGGAAATAGATATTTCGCCTGTATTTTCTTAGGGAATTAATTCCCCTAATCATGTTACAGACTACATAGTGAAACACGTCCGATAGGCTCGCCTCAAAATCCCAGACTAGCAAAAACTTTCCTTCCCACGCAAAAGCCCGTGCCGTCACAGAGCCTCTATGCGCAGGTACACATCTGAGGTTTCGTCAACGCAGTGACCCTGTCACGCCTGTGAGCTCTGACTGTGAAAATAGCCTATTCTGCACTCGACTGTACGGGTCAACCCGCACTAAATCACGCAAGCCAAACCAAATGATTTCCAACAGATACGCCCTCCTCAAGATGCGTCCGTTCCTACGGGGTCATAATCCAACACAATGAAGTGATGTGAATTTGTTGATTGTTGGCAGCAAATTTGACGGGGTACATTCCATTGCGTATTTGTAAAACAAGCAGAGGGGTGTCACATTAAGGCGATGAGACAGGGGATAGAATTTGGTAGACAGTGTGGGACATATTAGATTAGAGGCTCTATTTTGATCCTCTCTAAGAGGAGGCGAAAAGCGGTTGGTGCACCAGCCGAGTTACAATAGATATTGAAATTAGATGTTAAATAACAGATAGCGTTTCGAATTCGATAAAAAATAATCATGAACAATATGTATTGAAATTAGGGATTGGATAAAAATGTGTTAAAAGAATCGTCAATAACTAATTTATTAAGTACGTATTTTGATTAAATATTAAATAGTAAATAATTTCCAAGTAATCCTTTACACCTGAACGGTTACAATATGTATTGATTAAAGTAAAACATCGGTTCATGAACGTCTCTGAACTGGAACCATTTTTATTTCGAACAAAAGATATAAGCCGGAAATGCCTCGTTTATCTAACAAAATTTCGATTCTCAAACAACACTGAAGCCGACCGAAGCGTCCATTCTAATGAAATGTTAACAGGTCTGTGTTGGGTTGATCCTCCTGGGTTTTAAATACAGATCTGCTTTTTTAATCGATATAGATTTTTTCTTAATCTATAATTTTTCTTACGAACTATATTTTGAAATACCTTCTATAATTGTAAATATTTTAAATATTCCTAAGTGTCCAGTAAAATAGTGAAAATATACACACAAAATAGTTTTAATTCATAAAAATTCACAGAGAATATATTTTCTTATATATAGGATTTAATATCATATTTTATTGAAACAATAATATAACTGCTGCTTTATAAATATTTTACATCAACTAATTAGATATATGAAAAATGGTCTCTATAAAAGAATTAATGAATTCATCTCTTTTACATAATTTCTAATGTGAAATATGATTCGATTTTCGAACAATTCGGTTTTAGAATAGCTTTTCAGAACCAAATATGTTCGTAAACCGAGATGCCACTGCACATCTAATATTCAGATATTAGTCGACAAATTCTTAACAATAAATCGGTACGCATATGCATTAATTTTAGGTATTAAATAATAGATACGGTTGAATATAATCGTTAATGTTTACTTATCTAAAGATAAGAAAGTTGATCGTTTCGTGGTTCTGAACAGCAACATGTCGTAGATTTCATGACGTTTAAAAGAAAAAAAAACAAGAAACACACAACAGCGTTAGGACGTGTTTATAATTGTTGCTCTATTTTGAAAACAAGGAACTAAATCTCTATCGGAGACTTCTCCACTATAATTCTTTATAAATCTGGCGTCAGGCTAGCGACTTGTTGCTGTGAAATATTCTTGCTACAAAAACATCCAAAAGTATGCCAAATTCACATTCTTATGAATGCGATTGATCACTATTACTGTCCTATATGTCTCAAGACATGCGGCTACTTAAGTCTAAGTTAACAACTAACAAGTTACCATAGATAGTAAATAAATGATACAACTCAATGAATTATAAACAACTAATAGCTTAAAATAGGTATTGAATTTTGCTACTACAAATAGTTTTATATAGAATTGCTAACTGCTAATCGTTACGAGCGGCTACTAATAAATCAATAAATAAATTAGTTTGATTGGCAAACATATCAAAGTGCAGCAAGCTATGTAAAAGACAGTTCGAAAATATAGCATCTATATACAGTCTGAATGTTTGTCGAAGACGACTTTAAATCTGGTAAGCAAATCTGTCCTCATTGGAGCAACGCATGATAATAGGGGACCTGATTCTGTTATACAGCATCATGAACAGGAATGCAAATTTACGTTTAGAGGAGTTTTTCACGCCTAAACCAAGTCGCGATATCCACGGTCAACCGTCGTTTTCGTCTCAAGAGAAGAAACTCATTCTTTTTCCGTGTTTCTGCTTCCTGTTAGTGTTGGGCGTGATGATGTCTACCATATTCAGGTATAAAGTTGCCTAGGACAAACATTAAGACGGTATAGAGATTCCATATCTTCTAATTGTTTTTACATGGCTTTCTGCACTTTGCTATTTTTTGCCAATAACATTGATTGATTTATTGATTACGCCCGAAAATCTAAGTACGTATGAAATATTATCGTACAGAAATAATAAACGTTCATTATATTTAAATAGAAAATTATCACTCTGTTTAAATGAACATATGAAGAAGGCCGAAATATATCTCAGCCGATACATAATAAGAATGGGCATATCCGTATTCAGGAAAACTGTATAAAATAAATAGACAGGTGCTATAGACCAGGGATGAAACTTAAAATCTATCAATAACGAATCTTTCGACAAATCTATATAACGCGCTAAGCACTTCATGTTCGTACGTATTTTATCACCTTTCACACATATTTCAAACATGTTTTTATGTTTCGATTTGCAAAAAATAGTAATTTGTTATTAAATTCATGTGGTTAAGGTAAAATACATCGATTTTACCTCTTTTAAAATGAATTGTTCTAAAATCCAATGATGTCGTCTAAAACAACGAAAATTCCAAAATACAAATATTTAAAATGGCATTAGTTTTATGGATTTGAACAATATTTCACTGACAATTATTTTTACGGTAAGAAGACTTATCTACTTCCCAATCAAAAATTAAATGTCTGTAAATTCAAATACATAAACAAAGAAGAAACATATTCGTTTTATCAATTTCAAGAATATTTTGCTGACAATGATAATTAATCTTACGGAAGAGAAAATAATCATTGTTTTCTTAATAGTGTCGACTCGAACTGACCTTTATTTAAAAGTCATATAATTATTATTTACAGTAAAGTATACAGATTATTGTAAAAAGCACCGTGGAATTTCCATGGAGTCCCGCTAGCCTATATAATAATACGCTAACGCATTTCATGTTCGTACATACGTTGTCATATTTTACAAACATTAAAACATGATATTGTCCGATTGCTAGATAATTTTATATCGCTATGGTTAGGAAAGCAAACTTTACCCATGTAAAAAAAAGATATGAACATTAAAGTATGTCGTCATGTCGAGTAAAAGAGTACAAATTAAAAATGAATACATTTGAACAAATAAAATACGTTTATAATGTTAAACTGATTTTTTATTCACAGTAAATGATAAAGATTATTGTAGAAAACATAAGGAAATTTCCACGAAAATAATATAAAACGTGTGTAATAAAAATCGACTTAAGCGACAAGCATTCCGGTTATAAAGTCGCGTCTCTATCACATTGGTTATCTTATTTCATAAGTTTCTAGCCATCGTACGTTAAGAATACACTTATTTTTTATGTTAAGTTGGCTAAACATCTTGCCACGTGTCGTTTTCTATTGTTCATTTTCTTTTCTTTTTCATTCATTAGTGTGTTTTTTACTGTTAACCGCAAAGTACACTGACTTGAATCAAATTTCTCATAAATAACGAATTACATTTTGAATAGTAGCTACATCTTCATGAATCATTGATGTATGTGTTCACTGTCTTGAGATGTTACTCTCCCCAAGGCATTAAGCGGTCGATAAGATAATTGTCATGGAACAATCGGATGTCTACGAGATTATTTTGAAAAAAATATATAAAGAAGTAAAATTATAATACGATGTAAAAGAAGCCGCGGCTGCATCTTTAAGAGTTCGTAAAAGTAATAAAAATAATGGATACACCCTAATTATTTTTTTAAATATATGAATAAAAGCGAAAGCGTTATCTCCCTTGGTTATGTATTATCGTTTCATAGTTATCGTCTTTGGCATTTTCTCAGGTGTCTGTTTTAGAGTTTTTGATGAAGGGCAATTATTAAATGACATTTTTGCATGTCTCAGTCAACTTGTTATGTTTTGATTTGATTATCGGAGCGTGTATGAACCATTCTACACACGTGTACCCATCGGGTATCCATATTCTATTCGTCTGTTTTTATTTACTTTCTTTCCACTGCAAGAACATGTAGCACAGAGCCGGAAAGTGGGAACACCACGCTAGCGGCTGTAAAGAAAATGCACTCTGGTATCCTAAAAATATCATGTGCAGTTCTGTCGACCTTCAGCGATCGAGGCGCTTTAGGCAGTTCGCAATAATCTAACTCCACACCGAAGAGGGGAAAGAAGGCCTGGGATGGTTGACCTTCTACGATAAGCCATGACCAATACCTCATGCCGACACATGAAAAGCCACCGAAATGGCCCGTTTAATGCGAACTGAATGTCAAGAACGGATTCTTTACAGATATCTTCCAGTCAAAAGTCTTTAACAAACAACAGTTACAGACTGCTTCTATTTGTCTGTTGACAACCACTTGAACGCCTATGTGTATTTATAACAACAAAAAGAAGGGACCGTGATGTAATGGATAAAATACTATATAAAAATCAGTTCTAAATGCCACTCTTTTGTGAGATTGAAGGTTCAAATATCAATGCAGGCGATACTAAGAATACAATTGCGAATCACTTAAGACTCATGCCGGTCATAGCTAACGGAGCGAGAGCGTGCTATCCGTGGATAAAAATTTAGGTTCCATTCGAACTTCCTTACAGATTTCCGAGTTCGACAGAACGATTCTCGAGTTAAACAAGATAGACCTGAAGAAGGTCGGAAATTACATCGGCCGAAATGTTGTCCGAATAAAACTGAAGATGAGAACAGTAGTCCGAATAATCTAAATAATACAAATTATCAAACCATTATCTCAAAACTTCAGAAAAATTATAAATCAAGATTTATTACAAAGAGAACAGTCACAGAAAATATCAGAAAGACGGATTCCTCTCGTAGGAAAGTTAGAGAGAGAAAGAGAGAAACTTAGTTACATTGCGCCTACCTACCCCATTGAGAACAGCGCAATACACGTTTTCCCTGTTTGAAGTGTACTTAGACAAAATACTAAAAATCTCCATCCAGAAGTCACGTGGTTTCGTCGGGTTCAATTCTGGTGTCAACTTAGTCTCTTAAGTTATAATTCGATTTTTTGCACTCAAACAACTGCCCTAGTACAGTAACAGCTATGATTAACTTATATATATATATATATATATATATATATATATATATATATATATATATATATATATATATATATATATATATATATACAGTTTACTATGCTATGATTTTAAGTAAATATAAGTGCTGGGAGTACTGATGAAAACGATTTTGCTGTAACTATTTTGTAACGAACAGCTTATAAATTTACCGAAAATATAATACACATCAAAAGAGAGGTCGAGAGAAAAATAAAGAAAAATAAAAACAGAGGAATAAAATAAAAGCAAAGAAGGAGGGAAACTGAAGAGAAAGTGGGAATGAATAGGAACGGAAGCAAGAAAGAAAAAAGAATTAACAAAATAGGGAGAAATAAAAAAATAAAGAAAAGGGAAACAAAAACATAGCAATTAAAAAATAAAGACAAAAAACGATCCTTTACTCACAAGGTAGAAAAAAGAAAGGTTACTACTTTATAGTCACTATTTGTTTTAAATGGAAGTGTCCATCGCTATCTCCCTTGGTAATATATTATGATTTAATGCTCATAGCCATTTTGATCTTTTTTTTTAAATGCAGGAATGGATAGTAAAATTGACAGTAAAGAGCAGACAAATAAAGAAAATTAAAATAAAGAAAGAAGGGACCTGGGGGAAAAACGAGTGAGTAATAACGGAAGTAACAAAGAAAAAGACAATACATAAAAGAGAGAGAAATACAAAATGAAGAAAAGAGAAATAAACAAATAAATCAATAAGGGATGAAAAAGAAGATATAAACAGAAACAATTAAGTCAAAAAATAATCTCTTAGAAATAGAGTTATAAAACGTTAGATTTACTATTATATAGTCACTAAATTTAAACAAATGTGTAGAGCGCTATTCCATTCTGTTATATATAGTGATTTCATACTTATCATCCTTTTCATATTTTAAAAAAATTGCAGGAATCTATATTAGAATTTTCGATAAAGATCAGTTTTAAATCGTCGTTTTTCATTTACAAGTCTACTTACTATAACTAACGTATTTATTTGTTTTTACTAAAATATCATCTTAATAAATAATAGGTTGTTTGAAAGTTCTGTAGAGAATGATTTAAATGTGAATATTTAGCAACGAAAAGCTAATTATATTACCGAAAAATAGGGGGGAAACACTCTGTATATATGTACAGATTAATCATAACATTTCATACATCAGATCTATTGTTCTTTTTTATTTCTCATGATGTTGTTTTCTTTCATCGCTCCAAACACTTTCTCACACCTACGGCTATTCTCTATCTCTTACATCGACTATCAGACCTTGTATGGAATACTGTTGTTATTTTGGGGTAGATGAATCTCTGTCCCATTTGAGGTTTCTTTATATTGTTAATAAACGTATCTGTAATTTGGTTAGCCGCTACACTTTCTTCTCCTCATCATCCTCTCTCTCACTTACGTGATATTGCTAGTCTGTCGTGTCGATAAATACAATTATCGCATGTGCTTTTCAGAATTGTCTGAGTTATTAATTGCTTCCTTTGCCCCAGCTTGTTTGACTCGTTGGTCTGGTGGTCTTCACAAATTCACTGTTATGATACCTTGATAGAATACAGCTTCCTATTCCAGTAATCTTTCCAACAACTGCAGGCTTGTTTAACTCTTTCTGCTGACTGTTACCCTATTTCTACCTGTAGCCGTTGTATTTTCAAGGCTTAGGTCAATAAACATAGCTTGTATTTGCAATAACCATCTTTTGTTCTTGTTAGCTGCTTATATCAAGTGGCTTCACAGCATGTCTGGAACGATTCCCATGAAAAATATAGTGACATTAACTTGTAGAGCTTGATTTGTAATATTTCGCGTCATTATTCGAAGATTTTATGAGAAATAGGTGAACATGATATTTTCAATTTTTGTAAAGAAACATACACAAACAAAAGAGAGAAGGACAAACGGATCGATAATTCAGGAAATTAAAACATAGAACATAAAAAATATATTCTTTCGATTCATTTGACCTCCCCCTCTCACGATAGTAAAGTTAGACAGAAGGTCTGTTTTTAATGTGGAGAAAATCTATCTCCCGAGAAAAGGGAACCTCTGGATTGAAATAAAAGTAAAAGAACTTGCCTCAGTCGAGAGAGGATTTACCTTCACTGATCGAGGACAGAAAATACTACGTGTACCATCAGAACAACTACTACACTTTGTTCCTAGTCAAAAGGCCATGTTATTATAAAATGGGCAAGGTAATATAAGGCTAATAGATAGTTTGTGTGTTAGCTTTTACATTTTAACGACCACGTGTTTGAATCTAAAGAGAGACAAAGTGTTTACTTCCTTCCCACCGCAGGAAGATGTGGAAGAAGGCAGAACAATGGGGTGGGGGTGGGGGGTCAAGCCAGCTCCCGAAAATAAGGATAAGGGTTTCTGAGTTTGTCAGGTGGACAGTAACATAACACCGCAATGATTGGTAACAATGATTGAAATTGGGCACAATTTGATTATTCATTAGGACGGCTCAACATATATTCGTTTACATTGGACTTAAAAACGACTACCTCGTAGTTAGCTTGGAAGTAGCCCCGCGGTATTGCCTTCAACGGAGAGGTAGTTCGAGGAAAGAAACTCTGTTCATGGAAGCTCGTTTTTGTGTGACTTCTTTATAAGAAGTAACCATAGATAAGAGCTCAGTCGAGTATCTACTATGAAAATAACGATAGAGCAAGGGAAGACTAGCAACATCTCTTCTGTAAGGGAAGTAGATATTTCTAAGTCGGTTTTGTAATCTATCAATCTGGGAAGGATGCTCTGAGCTGAACCGTCTCAGATGTGAAAATAGTACTCCATCTTAGGATTATTTGACGTTGATACAGATAGAGGATTGCGTCAGGCGTTAAATACTTTCTAAAGTGGCAGAATCATCAAACAATTTTTCCAGCGACCTTAGTAACGAATCTGATGTGAGTTTTCGATTTCTAGTCTGAAATTAATGTAAGCCCTAGAAGTTTATCAAAACAGGGGCCTCTTCAAGAAGTGAACTATTCATTTCAATGGGGCAACATCAGGATTAGAGCGTTGGTGGTTACACAACGTGCCCAAGGTCATAAGATTGAGAATAACAAAAATATTCATCAATAATGCACGTCCATATGTTTATTAGAATAGATGGTGTGATCACCTGAATAAATGTCGACGAATGATGTTAGAATGATTTGATGGATATCTGGAATAGGGTTGTGCCCAGAATCGATCCCTAACCAACACTGTCATTTATACTGTGAGCTTCAGATTCTTGTTAAGCAGCGACTAATTTTTAAACCTATCAGAAAAGAAGGATTTGATGGTTGAGAGGAAATTTCAGAATATTCCATAGCTTGCAAGCTTGTGAAGTACACATTTATACAAACCCTATCAAAGGCTTTTGTATATGTCTAGAGTTATCGCCCTAGAAGCGAATCCCCGTTTATAGATTCACTGATAATCTGTGATATTACAATCAGCATATCAGCGGGTTTTCTTGTGGGGCGAAATTTATATTTCTTGTCGCTGAATATGTTGTTTCTGCTGAGTTGATGACAACTTCTTGATTCATCACAGATTAAAGCAACTTACTTATGACGCACATGAGACTGACTGATCTGTACTGAAATGCAGAGTAACGATTTCCAGTATATTTTTATTTTTGGTTTTATTACGTGTTGGGAAGCACTTCACCTTTAAGCAACAGTTGATTAGCTTTGTCAGAATAGGAGCAAGTTCCGGTTGCAGTTTTTTTTAAGTACTATGATTGGAATGATGTAAGGACAAGTTGCTTTCCTGGCATCTAGATTCTTGGTTAGTTTGGCAACATCCCATATAAATATATAAATGTTCTACAGAGTGTTTTCAGTTCTAGCGGGACATTCATCTGGTAGGCGGCCCCGAAAGGATGGAATTTTATGCAAAGTTATTTGAAAAAAGTTTGGTGTGGTTGAATTCTTACGAAACCACTTCTTGTCGATTGATGATGGTTTTAATAGAGGTCACGCATCTGTTCAGGACTTTGTTTCTAATTCGCCAACACTCATGATAACCAAACCTCTACATTTAACAGATTAAGCACATTATTTTCTCGCGTTTCAATAACTATTTATATTTAGGCAATCCTAAAAGCGGTTTTTATTTCGGAACATCCATTGTGTTGAAAGCAATTTAAATAGTGGGGTTTGCGAGCAATGGCGGCGGTACATTCCGGGGTGTACACGGCTGGCAGTTTTGTTTATGTTGGAATCTTGGAGGGCATGAAGCTCTCAATACTAATAATTAACCAACCAGTACAATTTGATGCGATTTCCAACATGGAATCCAGAGAATTATTTGATAAAACACATCTGAGGCTGCCCCAGTCAGCCATTTAGTATCAATACACGCCATAGGTCTTGTGACACTTTATTTCGATCTTAATTGAGCCAACAAAGTTATCGGAAGATCCCTAATGAGACAGAACAGCCCAAAAATACTTGTCTGGAAACGACCAAGCAGACTTGGAAAATGTCCATCAGCATAGTGTACGCGAGTAAGTTTGTCAACAATCTGTGTTTACTCATGAGCTAGGGAAAAATCGTGACAAAACCTTCCCTTATCGTCAGTTATTTTTAGTGGACTAGCCATTCAACATTGTGAACATTAAAGTTACCACGAACATTAATAGGGTAAGCAGACAGGATCGTGAAAATTTCGTCAAAGATTTGCCCAATGACATTAACCTCATCGATGAAGGGACGATCGAGAGTAAAAAATGAAAGCGGTACTGTGTGCAAGTTCAACAGGGAAGCACATATAGGGAACATTCGGGTCTTCATAGTAAATGTCCCTAGCAAAGAAAAAACCGTCCCTGATGTAGGCACAAGGTCCGTGTCCATAGCAGTGCTGGGGTTGGATTTTAAAGTCATCTTTAATAACCAATGATCATGAAGTCATTTATAGAAACTGACGGGTCAATTCCTGTTTCGCATAGAAATTAAAGATTCGGTTTGGTCTTCTGTAAATTAATTCCAACCTCTGGAAGGTTTAAACATACCCCTGATGTTGGAAAAGAGGACCTGATAATAAGAGTCTACATAAGAAGTTGGAGTCCTGCGTTCATGTTTGTTTTTATTTGTGACTCTTCATGTTGAAGAAGTTGTGGAATGAATCAGAAGAAGAGCATAGAGGACAACACAGAGAGAATGGGCAAAAAAGATTATTCTTGTAAATCATTGAAGTAACTACTTCATGGGCAAAATTCCATTCACCAAATGGTAATACAGCAGCCGCGGTATTTTTGGGAGTAACTACAAGGTTCGGTTCATAGGACTATCAGGCGGAAAACGTCAGCCCAGGTAACACGTTCACCTCCAGTATCATTATTAGTGACATGACAACAATCATTCGAAAGAGAGAATTACACAAGCTATTTTTAGTTACTCATGTTACTGAACTGACGACAGCATTTTTCTCTGTTTTTCATAAACATCGCTAATAGAAAATAAGGACCGAGTGAGAAATTAGGGTAAGCGAGAGTTACAGAGCTGCCAAAAGTGCTTTTTACCCTCTACTTAAAGCGGAATCGGGAAAAAATGAAGATATGTCCTCCTATCACATTTTTATTACCAGAGTTTTGACATATTTTCTAAATCTATTTGATACTTATAGCGACAAAGAACTTGGGAATACTAGGCAAGTTCACGTTTCGTAGCGAATTTAAAAATAAAAAGTCAGAGCAAAAGATTATAATAATATTAATAATAATAATAATAATAATAAGAATAATAATAATAAAAAGAAGAAGAAGAAGAAGAAGAAGAAGAAGAAAAAGAAGAAGAAGAAGAAAACGAAGAATGCAGCAAACTAGCCCAAAATCTGCGTAGGGAAAGCAGTACACTGAGAACTATGTAAGCGAATCCATTTCGAACACGAAGATAATGGTAAAAACATAAAAAGGAGAGAGTAGTGGACAATGAAAGTCACAAAGTCCTCTGAGGCATGGAGGTACAAACAGATAAACTCATACAAGCAAGGAACCCGGATACCATTATAGTCAACAAGAATGAACATATTCTTCCCAATCGTAATTCTCTCCGCCACAACAGACCACAGAGTTACAATCAAGGAGACAGAAAAGGGAAGCAAATACACGGAACTTCTCAAAGAATTGAAAAGGATATGGAGCATGAAGAGTCTCAATACCATACTAATAATCAGAAGAAGACCACCACATGAACCCAAGGAACAGAAACTGCCAGACATCTTATAAACTGCCCCCTCAGCTGATACTACACAACATAGTCGTGAAGAGTCAAGGAGGATGGAAAGACCGAGGAGTGCGAGCACTAATCAGACTTGCACGGGAAGAGTACAGGGAGTACTTGGACCTTGGGGAGGCTTCTTGCAACCCAAATCCCAAGGGAGACCAATGGTTGTTAACAACATGAAAGCAATGGTAAGAGGATGTTGCGTTACCGCAAAGTCATTTGTAGTGGTTATCGAAAAGAGGTGGAGAGCAGCGGGAATGTGGCGAGGCTTGTTGTCACTCAGACTCCATGGAACACCACCGGTTATTATCAGTGAGCAATTACTGATAATTACTAGTGTGATAAATCCTGATAAGTACAAATAATAATAATAATAATAATAATAATAATAATAATAATAATAATAATAATAATAACAACAAAATATTTATTTTTACAATTCAACTTGGGGGATTACAAGGTATTTCAGCCTACCATGTTGGGTTAGGAAGATTTAATAGTTAGTACAATGCCGATTTGAAACACGGCTATGCAAATTAGGGGTTATGGTTCTTTTTTTCTTCTCATGTTAACCTTTTCAATGCTATTCATCTTCGTTTAAAAAGCTGATATGTATGTCCTTCCATAACCTAGTTCGGGTTTCAAGAAATTAGCAGCAGCGTTTTGATATATTTTTCAAAATTATTTGATACTTATAGCGATGAAAACTTTTTGAGTCCTGCTCAAAGTTCACGTTTCGTAGAGAATTTACAAAATAAAAAGTCAGAGCAACAGAGAATAATAATTAATATAATAACACACTTTTTATACAAATTTATTTGGTGAAGAGTAACAAGAGAATGTTAACTTACCATGCTGCATTAGAAAGATATTATATTTAGTACAGTGCCAATTTGAAACAAGGCTAGATAAATTATGTTATCTTCTCTTGTAAACCTTTGCAATGCCATTCTTTTCATATTTTTTTACCTATATCAGGTTATTTTTAGTCTCGATTCTCTACAAAGCATTGGATCGGCTATCACTTGTTTCACATGCGAACAGTATTACATTAAAGTACCCATATTAATCAATTGCTTTCGATGTTGTATGTCATATTTATGATCTCAGTACAGATCAACAATTGTTTTAAGAGACAGCACGTGGAAGGCTTCCCAGGTTTGGGTTGATGTTATTGCATTGTAAATTAGTTTCGGCGCACATAGAAATTGTGGTGGGTATTTACAGGATTTTATGTTATGAAACCATTTTACAGAAATGCGAAAAGACTGTGGCTGTTTCGTTGATTCAATTACATATTTAAGTGTAAAGGAGGAGTCTAGACTAATTATGTTCAGTTGGATACGCATCTAACCACCGAGTCGAACCAAGGATGTTCATATCCGGTGATACGAGCTACATCCTGCTGACATTCTCATTTTACGTGTAAATACTGACCTTTGCGCATCTTGGCGCATTATTGAAACGTCTTAAGGTAATGTAATTATTTTCAGAATAGTCTTTCCAATACTTAACATTTAATGGCATTAGCTCTGGTGAAATTTCGGACACTCTTTATATCTAAGTCTGGGTTATCATTATTTTCTCTTTCATGCCAGTGCGATTTATATATATATATATATATATATATATATATATATATATATATATATATATATATATATATATATATATATGAGAGAGAAAGCGCGTCGGTATATGTGGAATATAAATCAATAAAGCGCTCGATCGCAAAACGTGTGAGAGCTAAAATAAAAATTATTTATTGAAAAACGATATATTACATATGTCAGAGACTCTCATGGTTGCATTGACATCGGTTGATCGTATACCGTTTAAAAAAAGGCTTTACAGTCCATTCAAATCGAAAGCGACTCATGAAAAATATATTATCATTTATTTATTTAAATTCACACTATACTTAATTTTATTTTCCATAGATTCCTTCGGTTTCACAGAGAAACTGGAAAGATACTGAATGTATCTGATGGCATGAATTAATGTCGATGTTCTGATCGTATAGTCGAACAAATGTATAGTGTCAATCGAATTAAAAAAATATTTGCTCTTGAACAAGTAATTCAGCGCATTAATTTGACATATCTAGTATAACCCTAAATTATGCTATATATATATATATATATATATATATATATATATATATATATATATATATATATATATATATATATATATATATAAACTTTTGGAATGTAATTCCGTCAATATATAGTCATGAAATTATTTTAGACATAGCATATTATATATATATATATATATATATATATATATATATAGAGAGAGAGAGAGATATATATATATAATCAAAATTGAAAATAGAAGCCGTTATCAATGCAAGATTTTTTTTTTTACTTTAATCTGATTAATTTCGGAATAATATTCCATCATATTGTGTCATTTTTTCAAAAAATAAAAATAAACAAACTTTTATATATATATACATATATATATATATATATATATATATATATATATATATATATATATATATATATATATATATATATCAATGGATAATACAACGATCAATAATTCTATTAGATTCTATCGAGATACGATGAATGACAATATATTGGATAAAGCAGTTATATATGGATGATCAAGTGATGATCACATTAGAAAAAAGTTTAATGAATTTGCTAAAAAAATAAGTGAACAAAAAAATTCACAACCACACTTAAGACTAAAACTCTGATCACCCCTACGCTTTTCATTAAGGAACCACAACGAAAACTCTTAAGTTACCTCCTCAATTAGATTAATTTGTCCATCTAAATCAGACCTAGGGAATACTAGTTGAAAGGTTTTTGACACAATAATACCTACTATAAAAGAGAAATTAATATTCTCACTATTGGAGTCAATTGACTGGTTCTCTAAACTAAAAAAATAAACTATTTTTAAATTTCATCAAATATCTACCATTGAATAAAACATTAAGTGTAGATAAAAATAACTCTGACCTCACTAATATAGAAATTAAGCTGGATCTATACTCAAATGTGACAATAAATATTGGGCAATGATGATGTTGCTATGGGGCATCAGATTTCTCACAGATAATTGACCTGGTAGCATTACATCTGTTTAGAGAACTTAAATTTAAATGTAAAAACATTTAAGGGTGGCCTTATAGAGACAATGCTCTCTTTGTGTCTAAAAGGAATTCGAGATAATACAATAATACAATTAAAGACCTACACAGATTTCTCTAAGATTTTGACTTTTTCTATTACTATAGATCTAAAGAAAAAATACAATTTCTTAAATATAACACTCGACTTAAACTTCGGATATATAGCCGATATCATAAACAAAAGCTGACCTTATTTTATGTCCATAAACAATCAAATAACCCACTGTCAATAATCAAATCTATAGTCCCTACATTAGCAAATATAATCTCTAAAATCTTAACTAATGAATACATCTTCGATGATAACTCTTCAATATTGCACTGCATGAATCAGGATATTCAGAAAAAAATAACTTATAAGCAAAATACACCCCCTAATACAAAATTACAAAAAAGTATAATACCACACAAATGGCTATAAACCAACAAAACCAGAAAGCAAAATAATTATTCTTGTAATAACAATAAATATTACCGCCTTAATGCACCACACAAGCAAGCAATTCCCCAACACACTATGCAACGCAAAAGCATAGGAAGGGCAGTAACTATTTAGTTCACCCTATATTATAGTATTGTAAACACTAACATATGAAAAATAATTATTTAATATCATTGATTGATCCTTTAAATACACACACAAATATAGCACAATCTACGATCAAAATTCTATTAAAAGCTCATACCCTACGATGCCTAATTTTGCCCCAACAATAAATGCAACACGCAATACGAATATTTTAAAAAGTCCAAGCCATATCTAGCAATACAAACTCTATCACTCATAATAAATGCAATTACCAGAACAAACAGCTATGTCAACTCTAAAACGATGGCATACATACAAATGTAATATACGCCTGTACAGTTGCAGAAGTAACCCCATAAAAAAACAATAATATATACCCAAAATCATCCGCCAATACAAACCAACCCTTCACAATCTCTACCTAACAAAATACACATTCACCTTCTCCAAAAACCAGCTACCAAGGAATACAAGAAGACGTCCACAACAAAGCTTAATCCATAAATAAATTCCGCACTAGATAATGTACAGTAACAAGCTTCCCAGAATTATAACCGTCCGCTTAATAGGGATAATCCCCATAGAAACAGCAACATATCTACAGAGCACATTTAAAATACAACACATATAGGAACAGTATCACCCCCTAAAATACTCACGTACATAGGAGCAACATCGACATTCGTTCACATCGAATTCGACCTACCATACCTCCTTAAAAAGAGAAGACGATGATAATAGAAATGACCCCTCCTTAAAAAAAAACTAATTCAAAAATAAAGTAAAAAACACCCATTTCTCAATTACCTTCTTAAATAAAACATGACAATTATGGACATCGAAAGCTGTTATGATGATAACATTTAGTGGACATAAAAATATAATTAACATAAGAAGCGAACTATTACCAACTTGTATACATAAGAGAACATTTAAATACGCAAAATGGAAACTCTCTAGCGAAATACTTCAACATTCCTCATAATATATAATCTGATCTCTGAAAAACAATTACATGAAATTTATCTCCAACGGACTCTAAAAATACTCCAATATACACACTAAATTCTCGTAATCTACCGAACGTAAAAATCATTCTTCAATCAACTGTATAACATCCCCAAAACCTCGATAAACTCATATCCTGACAACATAATACATCCGTAACAAGTATAAAATAGCAGCTCTTTATATAGTTAGAATATTATCCTCAATAGATTGTCATTCTTTATTAAATGCTGTGTGGTGATAAAATACTCCCATGCACCGGCTCCCACTTTTGCTAGTAGATGAACGGCATTTAAATATAAATAGTCAATAACCAGTGCCGGACAAAATCGCGGGTTGCGCTTTGGCAAGGTATACTACCCGACGCAACCCTGACAGAGATACGGTGAATATTTCGTGTTAGATATAGAGAAGTGGTAGGACTTTTGGAGATAGGCAGCCGCTGATACCTTGGTATCTGGTCAGCATGCTCTGGCCCACACTGCATATCTAGCCTATGCATGGCGCCAAGAAGGCACAACGCACGCGACGGTCACACCCCGGCACCAAATTTCGGCTGACCTGATAATCTACATGAGTTCCCAACGTAGTTGGTTTAACAATCCTTATGTTTTGAGGGACGGGTTCATGACCATCTAATGACCAAAAGTAAAGTAATGGGAGCATGCGACTTTTTGGGTTAAGGAGCAGCTCATGCAGTTCTGTAAGTTATGGTCCGACTCCAAAATACTGGGCAGATTATCATTTTGATGGGCAATGGCCGGGGTTACCCGCCTTGTGAAGGCAATACCTAGAGAAATCAACCACATAAAAAAGCTGCGTCTCTTTGTGACGAGTTGATGTCATTATGTATGGCTTGCCTGTGTAATCACTGGAAAATAAGGGGGCTACTGTTAACTGGGCAACATCTGCATTCTTATCATTTTAACTTTTTGCCCTTTTATCAACAACGAACTATATAGACTAGATGTTGACATTGTTGTACTGCAAATGGCGCGCTTTGCTGAGGTTGCTAGCCTGCGCGAATAAGAGTACACATACTTCTGGCATGGTAAACCGAAAGATGAGAGGAGGAGGCATGGTGTTGGCTTTGCTATGAGCAATAGCATGTTAAAAATGGTATAACATTGCTGTGTACGTATCCTCACACTCAGACGCAATGCCACCACTTGCTATATCACACTCATCAGTGGCCATGCTCCAACTCTAATAGACACCCCGGATATTAAAGATGAGTTATATCAGAGTCTCTGTGTCACACTCCTTAAGCTCCCCCCCGAAAGACATATTTATTTTTCTCGACGATTTCAATGCTCAAGTTGGAAGCAGTCACGAGGCATAACTTTCCTGTCATGGTAAATTCAATGTCGGGACGATTTATGAAAATGGGCAGAGATAATGAACTATGCACTCATTTTCAACTGTGATGTCAATTCATTCTTTGACACAAAGTCACAGCATCAAGTTCCTTGGAGACATCCACGAGGCAAGCATTGGCACATGCTTGAGGTTGTGCTCATCCACCGTGCAAACCTCAATTCTGTCAGATTTATCATATCCTACCACAGCGCTGACTGCGATACTGACCACTCGCTTGTTTGTTACAAAAGTAGGCTCTCCTCTAAAAGGTTAGTCCTTTCAAAGGTTAAAGTAAAGCCTCGTCTAAACACTGAACACATTCAAGATCCTGTGTTTGTGTCGCAGTTTGCGCACATTTTTGAGAAGGAATATTCGACAATTGAGTCTGAATCGGCTGGCGGGCACTGCCAGTCTCTAAAAGAAGCCATGCACAACTGTGTTCTGGCTACCTTTGGTAGTTAAAAAGCTCAGTCAACTGATTGGTTTGAGACAAGCCCAAGAGACTCAGTCCTTATATCGGGAGAAAGAGGCAGATGCCGTGCACGTACAACAGGCTCTCCAGCAATCAAAATCTGCGGAAAAAGCCAAACAGATGGCCAGGCGTTGTGCCAATGAATACTGGGTGGATCTTAGCCATCGCATTGAAAATGCATTTACCACTAGTAACATCAGGGTCATACTATGCGCAAATCTGCTATAGAGAAGTTATTACTGAAAAAGAGAAGCCGATGGATCGCTGGAAAGAACACTACTCTGACCTTTACACAAGGACGAGTGAACTTTCCGAGTGAGCACTTGCTGTGATTTAATAACCGAGTGTCTTGCATAAGATCGATGAAATGCGAACCATCTCTGAGCTAAACAAAGCTATAGACCAGATTGCATCAGACAAAACTCCAGGTATTGACGAGATCCTTCCTGATCTCGTCAAATAGTGTAAGACAGTCTTCCTGAAACCCATATATGATATTACGACAGGACACAAAGGGGACACCACAGTTGCTACTCTCTTAAAAACAAAGGTGATCGGAGTAGTTGCAACAATTACAGAAGTTGTTTATTCCTAAGTATTGTAGGCAAAGTTTATGCAAGGCTACTACTTGTAAAATTACAGGCGCTTGCTGAAAGTGCCTATCCTGAGTCTCAATGTTTCTTCAGGGTAGGGATATCAATAGTTTACATGATCTTTTTATTCAGACAGCTTCAAGAGAAATGCAGGGAACAAAATATTTCGTTGTAGATTGTTGTTGTGGATCTCACAAAAGCATTTTATACTGTCAGTCGAGAAAGGCTGTACTTGGCAATTTCTAAAAGAGGCTGCTCTCTAAAGCTCTTGAGTCTCGTACCATCATTACACCAGAATATTAAACATACAGAAACAATTTGGTGGGCATCTGTCTTAAACCATTAGCTATTTGCAATGAAGTGAAATAATGCTGTGTTCTGGCCCCAACCCTCTTTTGGGTCGTTTCCCCAATGCTTCTTAAGCATGTTTTGGTGATGCAAAAAAAGACACATCACTAAGGACAAGATCTGATGGGCGCCTCTTTAATCTTTCCATACTCGAAGCGAAATCTAAGGTAAGGCAGGCTATGATAAGGGAATGCTTTATGCGGACGATGCAGGTATTGCTACTAACACTGAGAAAGGAGCTTCGATTTCTTATGAACCGCCTCACTGTTTCCCGTAAGGATTTCGGCCTGATCATTAGCCTCCCAAAAACCAAAATAGTGTCCCAAGGCCTAAATTTGATAACTATAAGCTAGGTGTTGTTGAGGATTTCTCATATATTGGCTGAAACATCCCAGAATCTCCCTCGTTTGATACAGAAAACAACAAAAATATCGGTAAAGCAGCAGGCACCATGTTTGAGCTAAATGGTCTAGTTCGAAAACTCCTTACTCAAAGCCAGCACAAAAATGTCAGTCTATAGTGCTTGCATTATAAGCATCCTGCTGTATGGCATTGAGACGGGGACACTCTATACTACACAAGAAGTAAAGCTTAAGATATTTCATTTGAGAAGTATGTGTTTTATCTTTGGTATCAGATGGGAACATAAAAAGACAAATGTTGAGGTGCTTGAAATATCTGGTCTGATATCCATGCCCACACTGCTGCGATAACGTCGACTGAGATGGGTTGGTCACATTCAAAGGATGGGTTATGGCAGGATTCCCAAAGATCTCTTTTATGAAGGGTTAAAAGAAGGAGAAGGAGACCGTTGTCGCCCTCTTTTAAGATACATGAATGTCTGCAAGAGAGACATGAAGGCTCTTGACATCGATCCGTCATGTATGGAATTCAAGAAACCCCTCAAACGACAGCTTGACATCGAGGAAGAAAAGTGGAAGACGAAAGTCGCTGAAAAGCGTGCAAAGAGGTAAGCAAAGGGCAACAGCAAATGAGCTTTTTCATCTACTCTCTTCGTTCATCTGTGGCAAATGTGGCAGAGACTGCAATGGCCGAATAGGCCTTCTTAGCCACAGCAAGAAATGCGTAGGTTAAGTCAGAATGGCCCTTGAGGCATTGGCATTACTGACAAGACTTTGTAAATACTCAAACTAGCAGGCTCAAACTAGAAGGCCTACTAGTATAACTACTTTATTAAATGACCCTATTTTATTCTATAATATAACATGTAAAGCTACACTAGACTTTACCTGAAGACGCACCTACATTTATAATTAGGTGTATCGGAATATAACACAAACCAGAAACGACCAATGGTATGTTCCTAAATATCAACTTATGGTCTATGTATCCCATATATCTGATAGAGTGCCACGAATGATATTTTTATTTTTACTTTGTTGTTTGTCTTATATGCCAACATATGGATGGGTGCCTGTGGATGCATGTGGATGTGGATTTGCATGTATATATATATGGGGGTGCATGCGAATATAAGCTTATATAATTAAAGCAATGCCTCACTACTTCTGGTTTCTGAGATTTTGCCATTTATATTAGTAACATCAAAGTTAACCGTTGGCTGCGCTAAAACAATGGGCTGGTTAAAAAGGCTGAGTCGCTTGACCTTAGATAGCTTCTTATATCATCCCGATGTTTAGAAGAAACACACATTATTAAACCAAAATAATAGCACTAATAGCTGTATATCTCTATATATGTACCCTCTAATATTCTTGTTTTAAGCCCTTATCCCTCAACCTAACTTAAATATTGATTATAACCATCAAACCATACATCTCCTCTCCTATCCTCCCTCATCTCACCCCTACCTCACTGTTTCGTTAGCCACCGAAAATCGCCCACCCTTACAATTAACTTAATCACTCCCACTGTCACCGCCTGTTAAAGCTCATATTCTATACTCAGTTTTGCGGGGTCCACTGAGATAAGTTCCCTTCACTTCTACCACCACCCCTACTTTCGGCATCTACTCTAGCCCATAAGTTGTATTTATATTCACAGAAACAGACCCTCAAAGCAATGTATCTCAATGTTTCCCAAAGTAACCCATAACCCGAATTTAAAAACAGCATCAATGGACAAATTCAACAATAATTTCGAGGTCCAACGTCCATTTTCCTATGAACCATTTGAAGTTCCATGCTGGAAGTCGACTATGTTTTTGAGGCACGGAGTTATACACGACTCTATTATACTCTGAGTAATTTTCAAAATTCACTCTGGCCAACATATCCGGGATTATCTTCGACCTTAAATTAAAATTGCTTGGAGCATGCAAGGTTTATGAAACACATACAATATTACTTGACTTTTTTGTTACAAATTATGTAAATCATTCGGACCATACGAATTTGATACAAATCCGTGCCCATAATTTCAGGCATATTTGATCTTTTTCAGGACTTAAATGTAGACATTTTCCTCTTTTTATATTTGTTCTATTGTTTCTATATTTTTCAAAATCCTCCAAATTTGCAATTTTACGATATTCACCTCTTATACTTAAGTATTATCAATTATTATTGATTGGACCTTCGGACGATAAGAGCGTCATCTTTGAAAACCCATCTATTAAAGGTATTTTTGTATGTGTATCCCTTGTTTTAACACTTAATGAATAAATAAATTAGTAAACTATACAAAATGTATTAACTTCATCACTTCATCATCCACACACACACACACACACACACACACACACACACACACACATATATATATATATATATATATATATATATATATATATATATATATATATATACACACAATAATATTTTTTTTAATAAATATTAAATATTTAAATACCTAGAGACATTGATGTTTCATGCTAACGCAATCTTCAGTCTAGGAACTAATTCCCGACGGTCGGTGGGCGCGAACCCCGAACACAAATCGCCACTAACCAAAGGGCCATCGTCAATTAGTTAGTGAATATAGAGTAACTTTAACTGTAAATAACGACACGTGGCCGCCATTTACCAGGCACCTAGATTGATCTTACGAAACGGTGTTCGGATCTCGCATATAGCTATTAGTACTGCTTGTTATTAAAGCTACTCGAAAGTGCCCAGCCCTTGTGGGAAGGGGGGCTGATAAACGATAATATTTTTTAAAAATAAATATTAAATATTTAAATACCTAGAGACATCGATGTTTCATGCTAACGCAATCTTCAGTCTAGGAACTAATTCCTGACGGTCGGTGGGCGCGAACCCCGAACATATATATATATATATCTATCAGAGAAACCACATCACATGTAAGGAACAAATTATTCTCGCAATTTCACTAAACAATCAGTTTTTATGTTAATACAATTGTTTCGGCTAACAACTAAGATATATGTAATGTTCGAAATGTATAAGTCAATTATTTTTATTAAACAGGATATCATCAGTTCTCGTAAAAACAGACAGCAAAAACATGTGTATTGCATTTCGCATTCATTTATTTTCATAAAATATCTTGTTTTCTGATTTTTTGGTTCAGTGTTGTAGTTTACGCTCGTACATCTTAATCATGACATGTAGCATGTGCTTGATCTATTTAGCATAATTGCTTTTATCGTTTTCTATCAATATAGATTTTAGGTTAAACTAAAGTAAAATATAACATAAATGTATTGACTAACTGTTATTGGGTTGGTCTTCACTTATTATTCTATCCATTTGAGTTGGTAGTACATTATTTATATCATTTCCATGAATTCAAAACCAACGAATATTTGAGGTAAGATCGTTTCTAAAACGATTTGGAATATTTTACTTGGTATTGTACTTTGGATTATCTAAAAAAACGTTCTATGAGGAATTGCCACTCGGTTCAGACAACCCTAGTTCCAGTGAAACACGCTGAACCGCCTGAGAATAGGAATGATGCGATCAAAAGTTGCTATAAGTAGATGGGACTACAAAACTTACCACAACATCTGTGAATGTAGAGAAGGGGACCATACGAATCAACATTGTTCTGCTGCCCCCTAATGCTCAACCGGTGCATCTTGAAAGATCTTGCAGAGTACAACACTAATTCAAAGACTGCATAAAAAGTGGGAACTGTCATAAGACCACATTCTTCAATCACACGGAAAGAAGTAGACGTAGATATTGTTTAAGTTGACTGAAAAAGAATTAAACCACAAAGAAAATATGAATGTTTAAAGTGTCCCCGTCCTTCTAAAGAACTTATTATTTGTTATGTGTTGTTTATCAAACTTCTATTCGATTTTGACTTTAGAATATATTCTGTAGATTGGGTGGAAGAAATAAAACTTTATATATTTTTTTTTATTTCACCACGATTTATTGTCTTGTTTTGTCACCGAACTTCTATTCGATTTCCAATTTCGAGTAACTTCATATAAAAGTGATTTTCGTTGATTCGATTTCTAAGAGTAAGAAAGAGAGTTTAATTGTTTTTATTTTTCACGGTCGAAGTGGAGATTTACATGATTATTTTTACCGCATTTTTATTCAGTTACTACGTTCGTGTATTTTTTAAGTGGTTTAAAACAGTCATGTTTTCCCGGCCAAAGTAAAGCTTTTTATTTGTTATTTTCTACTAGACATTCGCTTCTTCATAGCTTTTTTTTTACAAAACTTCGATTCGAGTAACGTTTTTTAAACCCTGAAATGCTTTATTTTTTATGTTGGTTTGCAAGAGATTTTATCATCGAAGGTACTGATTTCCGATTTTGCTAGCGTGTGTATGCAACATTATACTAATACACACTCACACTTGATGCAGTTTGACACATTTTCTTTGAATATCATATTGAATAGGCATTTTGTTGGAATGTGTCTACTTGAAACAAAACAGCTTTTAATGTGTTAAGCTAACATTGTTAAACACAACAGAATTCCCCGCTTGATTATACATTTTTTTTGATTTTCCTAATATTTTAAGTTTCAAAATCAAAGAGATTAATAAATGTTTCATATATTTTATGGGATCATCTTCAGGTGACGTAAACAATGAACAAAAAGTTGAAGAAAGAAGACAATATTTAAAAACGCCATATTTAAAATCATTAAAACTCGACAACAAACAGGTGTTAGTTCGAGAAAAGAGCTTTACAATTTATATTTCGAGAACAAACGAATTACTGTATTAAGATTAATTGCATTTACGGTATACATTTTTAAATATTTTACTAGTTATGTATTGTAGGTCGCTGGGTTTTAATAAGAATAGCTACAAGTATTTTTTATTTTTTAGCATGTCATATTTGAAACAAGAAGCATTTAAGGATCAAGAGAAAACAGTTGAACATTTTTGTACTTTAAGATTTTGTTACTTCAACATAGCCGGAGGTTATTGTTGTCGCTAAAATTTGTTTGTTGGTTTGTTTGTTTGTGCATGGCCTAGCGTATACATTTAATGACCAATGGTCACCAACGTTGGTTAAAATATCCATTATGGTGTAACTTTTGGGATATCTGGGTCAAATATCTCATATCAAGGTTTTCTTGACATAACTTCGGGAATATTCATACACTAGGGAGAATGTAGGCCTAAATGAGACTTTGGCTCATCCTTACGTTGTCACGACTGACTTATATTCTAGTTTTATGGTTTGTGTTTATTCTGTATCATGCTCTCGACCGTTGTCGTTGTATTTCAAGATGCCAACCGGAAGAGCAGCTTTGCAAAAATGATAATATGCAGAGATCATTATCGATTTCATTTTGACATGTTAACACCGACATTTTAATAAAAACAGGAAAATATTAGAAACATTAAAATGAGTGTATTTATTTTTTAATTAGGAAACGTCAGTTTTGTAATTAATGATTTAGAAAAAAATAGTAATGAGGTAGCTTAGTATAGCGCACACGTGTAGAATATCGTTATACATGACGTGTATTTTGGTAAGCAAGAGTAAGAATTTCAACAAAATATTTCGACTTCTTCTCTGACGTCAATTCTCTAACAAATATGTGACACTTATATGCGTTGGACACACAGAAAAATAAATGAACGATAGAATATATAAAGTACAGTAGATGACATTGTATTCTTTGCGGTTGTATTGGAAATGTATGAAAGCGGTATAATATGGAAAAATTGTCTAGTATGAATTGTTGCACTCGGTGTTATCTGTAACATGCGTAGTAAATTAAACTGTAAGTGTACGTACTCCTCGCTTTCCTCTATTCCTGACAAATAATATAGAATATTTATAAGGACTAAATATTAAAATCGATGAATTCAACTGAAGATAACGATTTTGTTTTTTACAAAACGTACCACACATTCTAGCTTATGAGACTGACGCAACCGATTGTTATCGAACCTTTGTTATTAATAGTATTATTGTCATGTCACAGACTAATAATAAATGGTGTCTCGTACATGCTTTTACAATTTACTGTAATAAATGGTTCAATGTTTTAGTTTTGTCATCATTTAAAATATATTACTGAGTATAAGAATAATTATATTTCCTTAAACATGGCTCAGATGTACAAGGCAATGTTGTAACATATACTCCTCTTACATGTAAGGTTCAGTGCATCGAAAGTCACACAAAAATAAAATACATTCGTTGGCATCCATGCAATGCCAAATCCTAACAGCACAATTAAATAATACCTTGTATTGTCCATGAATGCGGCACCGAAAATTAATGCATCATAACAGCACGAAGATGTTGACGTTGTCTTTTATTCTGTCAACAGTAAGGAGGCGCATTCCGAGCAACGGATATTTTGTCCCCTTTGTCCCCCCTAATTTAGAGTCGATCTTAAGTCATCTCTACTTGAGATGTTCCCTTTGTAAACTTCTAACGACTCTTAATCTGAATCATACCTTTTCGAGCAATACGACGTTATATTCGTTTTTGACTACCAGGTTGAGATGACATTTGAGTACATACTCGCTAACTCGATATCCCCGATATCATGTGTAGGTTTAAATGTCGCAATAGGACACCCAAATCATTAGCAACGTACCCATTCTATTTAAAAATTATATACGTCTACTTTTTTACTTGTATAATTTAAATAGTTAAAAAGATAATGTTTCATCAAATTAATTTATGTCATGAAATTGTATATGTATCTTAGAGCAATTACTCTATTGTGACGCAATAATACCGGGCATTTCTTTATTAAATGCTGGTTTAAAAAAATACATATGCAAATTTGTCAATCCGTTTAGGGTAAAAGGCATGATTTTCTATTAGTCTATTTAACGTCGTTTCTCAACAATACGTCCGATAGAGTCGATGCCATTTGAGTTAGGTGGCCTTTTTTCTGTCGGTCTGAGCTATAGTTCTATGCAGTTCTACGAAGTCCACCTTCTCAAGCTTTACTTTCTCTCTTTGAGAAGGCATTAGTTTATTGCTAATCGTCTGAGGCCCCTTACACGTAAATGCCGACGTAGCTGCTTCGGCATTTTTGTAGGCCAGAGTGTTCTATCTAATAAGCGCTGTCTTTCAATCCCCACTTTCCGACCTTGTGTCACATCTTTCTACGGTGGGAGGAAGGCTAATAATAGTCCGATAGAGACTGAGTCAACTCTGGGTGTTTTCACTGTTGGGCAGTAGTATTAGTCATGGGTAGTCTAAGAACACTACCCCCCCAGGTCCAACCTTTCCTCCTTGGTAAGGAGTCAGTTAATTACAAACTTCTCTAGGCGCCCTACTTGGGAATGACGACAGGGCTGCGTAGGCCCTTTTTAAGAGGCCAGATTACCCCTTCGTTATGGGCAGTGTTTGACTTTTCCACCTTCCAGACTTGTGCCACATTATACACACGTGGTAAGTACATAAATACCCAGAGACTAAACCATTGAAGTGGCCTGTCATCTGTCGGGCTATTGTATTAGTCCTGGGTTGTCGTATGAGATGTATCCCACAATGCCTTGCCTTGCCCCTTCTGTAAGGAGTTTGTTAATGGCTAACTGCATGAGGCACATCGACCGGGGAATGCTGATTGGACTGCCCAGATGAATTTTAAGAGGCTAGAGTGCCCATTCTTTAAAGGAGACATACTTATCCCACCTTCCTACTTTGTGTTACATCTTCCTGCAGTGTTAAGGACGTAAATCGTGAGACTGGGTCATTGCAATTGCTTTTATCTGTCTTGCTTTTCTTCTTTAGGAAGAAGCTTGTTAATTGCTAATTTTCGGAGGCGAAACCCACCGGGGAATGCTTATGGGTTTTTCTAGGCAACTATAAGAGGCCAGAGTGCCCAAGTTCTCTCCCGCCTTCCGGCCTTGTGCTACTTCTTTCTGTGCTGGACAGGAAGTAAATTCCGATTAGGTGTCATACCAGTCGAGGATGTGTTTTTTGAAAATCAGAGCGAAAGTGACTTTTCTATCTCTTTTTGAGATAAGATTAGTTTTTCCGTATAGCCTGAGGCACCCTCATCGTAAAATGTTGACGTGACTGCTCTGGCATTGTGTTGCAAGCCAGAGTGGATTTATAGAGCGATGCCTTTTAAAACATAAACTAGCCTAATGTCTAACCTCTTGTAGACGTAAATCTCTACGTAGCAATTGATCGGCATTTTGAGGCATCCTGTCTACTTAGATTCAAGGGCGAACATAATTTGCAACATTCGATAGATACAGATACGTGAATTACTTTCGATCAAACAGCTAATCGCAAATATATACATATATTAAATGCTCAGTTTTTATAGCATTGTCTTTTTAACTTGCCTTACGCCATTTTGCTATTTTGCGGAAGCAATTAAAAAGTAATTATGTTTGTTTAATGCTGTTGATTAATTACACTGAAGGCTTCATTAATCAGCCGAAATCGAATTGAAATGTTAATTAATTAATGCAGAAAAGAGAACAGGTAGTCGGCAATATTTTCTAAATAATCTCGAAATCGTTAATGTGTTTTCACGTGACATAATAGTTATTTAACCAGGAAAAAACGAATAGAAAGTGTTCAATTAATGAGACCATTGTATTTACGAGACAAATATATATTGTTGTAAATATATTTTCCAATATAATATAGATAAATACTCACTCAATAATAACTTTGACAGGAAGTAGAATAAAGTCTATGACACATCAGTTTACACACATATACATGATTAAGCGATTTAAGAATAGCCCGTTGATGATATTCCAGTTAAATATTGCGGAATTATAATTTGAGAAGGACTCAATCCGGCTTAATATTAACATAGATGTGTAAATATTCCGCAGAATTTCGCATTTAACTATGCAGATATATACTATTTATAGGACGATTCTAATATTTTCTGGCTTCCGATACAGTTACCGATTCTTTCTAAATTCCCAATTTCGATGCAATTACAGAATCCGATTCCGATTTGTTTCAAATTTGTAATATTTAGTTAGAGAGTTGTAGGGGGTGGGGCCAAAGTTTTTTTGTTTTTTTTAACTTAAAATATTTCTTAGGGTAAGGGGAAGAGTAAAAAAAATGTTTTTGGAGGGTGGGAGGGAGGATAAACACATTTGGGGGGTCGTAGAAAGATTTTTAGGGGGTAGGGCCAAATTTTTAATTTTTTTATATTGTAAACTTAAAATATTTCTCAGGGTTGGGGGATGGTAAAAAATATTTGGGAGGTGGGGCTGGAGAGATGAGGGGGTCGGGGAAACTCTTAGGGGTAAGGCCAACTTTTTAGGGGGTCGGGCCAATTTTTTATTTTTTTTTTACTTAAAATATTTCTCAGGGTTGGGGGAGAGTAAATATTCTGAGGGGTGGTTTGGGGTGGAGGGTAAACATTTCTTTTTAGGGGGGGACAAATTTTAGCACGCGCACCGGGGCGTGGATAGGTACGTATATAGCATGTGCACCGGGGCAGCGATAGGTATGTATATAGCACGCGCACTGGGGCGGCGATAGGTACGTATTTAGCATTCGCACCGTGGCGGATATGTACGTATTTACCATTAACACCAGGGCGGCAATAGGTACGTATTTTGCATTCGCACCGTGGCGGCGATATGTACATATTTAGTATTTGCACTGGGGCAGCCATAGGTACTTATGTAGTATGCACACTGGGGCGTCAATAGGTACTTATATAATATCTGCACAGGTGCGGCAATAGGTACGTATATAGTATGCGCACCGGGCGGCGATAGGTACGTATTTAGCATGCACACCGGGGCGGGGATAGGTACGTATTTAGCATTCACACCGGGGTGGCGATAGGTACGTATTTAGTATTCACACTGGGGCAGCGATAGGTACTTATATGGTATCTGCATCGGGGCGGCGATATGTACGTATATAGTATGTGCACTGGGGCGGCAATAGGTACGAATATAGTATGCGCACCGGGACGGCGATAGGTGCGTATATGGTAGGAACACCGGGCGCATATAAGTACCTATATATTATGCAAACCGGGGCGGAGATATGTACCAATATAGATGACGCAGAGAGGTGGTAGTTTTTATAGAAATATGTCATATTTTTGCCCTGGGCAATGTAAGAGGAATGGTAGGAAAGAAACATCTTTCGCAAAAGGCAAAATGAGCAACGCCGGGTGGCCCTGCTAGTCTCTTATATAAAGGGCAGTTGTATGTATGTATGTATGTATGTATGTATGTATGTATGTATGTATGTTTGTCTGTATGTGAAGCTTCTCCTCAAAATCCATGTGGCGACATGTCAAAAAGTTGATATCTTTAGGACCAGACAACACCTGTGATCATAATATCTTAAAATTACAAAAAAAAAATGTTGCTGGGGGTCAACAGGGCCATTTTTAGGCAGCGGATCTGGTTTTTTCAAGCTTTTTCAATGTTATTTAGTAGTAATTTGGCAATTATCCAATTTATTTATGTAATAACTTTATAAAAGTGCAGAATCACTGAACATGTCCCATAAATCCTTGCCGGATGTACCCGGTCTTGCCCTAAATTCTGTCTGGTTGTATCAGGTCATCCCATAACTTCTGTTCGGATGCATCAATAACATCATAGGAAAGCTACGTTAAAGGTGTGTAGTGAAACAAGGGTTGCTCAATCCAATCCGCACTTGACAACCGGTAATAGTGATTTCAGTAGTGCTCAGAAGGCCTCCTTGAGTTTCAAAGGAATGTTGGTGCTTCTGAAGTATAACGGTCCCTAGAAATATTGGTGCTTCTAAAATATAACAATCCCACAGGAATGATGGTGCTTCTAAAGTGTAATGGTCCCCAGGAATGTTTGTGCTTCTAAAGTATAAAGGTCCCCAGGAACGTTGATGCTTCTAAAGTACAACAGTCCCTAGAAATATTGGTGCTTCTCAAGTATAACGGTCCCCACAAATGTTGGTGCTTCTAAAGTATAACGGTCAACAGGAATGTTGGTGCTTCTAAAGTATCAAAGCCCCTACAGGAATGTTGGCACTTTTAAAGTATAACGGTCTCTAGAAATATTGGTACTTCTAAAGTATAACAGTCCCTAGAAATATTGGTGCTTCGAAAGTATAACGGTCCCTAGGTATAGTGGTGCTTCCAAAGTATAATGGTCCCCAGGAATGTTGATTCATCTAAAGTATAAAGGTCCACAGGAATGTTGGTGCTTCTAAAGTATAACGGTCCCTAGAAATATTGGTGCTTCAAAAGTATAATGGTCTCTCCCCAGGAACGTTGGAGCTTCTAAAGTATAACAGTCCCTAGAAATATTGGTGCTTCTAAAGTATAACGGTCCCCACAAATGTTGGTTCTTCTAAAGTATAACGGTCCACAGGAATGTTGGTGCTTTTTAAGTATAACAGTCCCTAGAAATATAGCTGCTTCTAAAGTATGACGTCTCCCCAGGAATGTTGGTGCTTCTAAAGTATAACGGTCCCTAGAAATAAAGGTGCTTCTCCAGTATAAGGACCAGGGGTGTTTCCAAAGTATAGGACCCAGAACCTGGGGTGCTTCTACAATATAGAACCTGGAGGCTTCTGCAGAATAGCGACCATGCGTGCTTCTCCAGTATAGGGGCCAGAGGTGCTTCTACAGTATAGCACCCAGCACTAGGGGTGCTTCTACAATATAGAACCTGGAGGCTTCTGCATAATACGGACAATGGGTGCTTCTCCAGTATAGGGACCAGGGCTGCTTCTCCAGTATAGGGACCAGGGGTGCTTCTACAGTATAGGACCCAGCACCGGGGGTGGTTCTACAATATAGAACATAGAGGCTTCTGCAGAATAGGCACCATGGGTGCTTCTCCAGTATATGACCAGGGGTGTTTCTCCAGTATAGGACCCAGCACAAGGGGTGTTTCGACAATTTAGGACCTGGAGGTTTCTGCAGAATAGGGACCGCGGGTGCTTCTCCAGTATAGGGACCAGGGGTGCTTCTACAATATAGGACCTAGCACCGGTGATGCTTCTATAATATAAGACATGGAGGCTTATGAAAAATAAGGACCATAGGTGCTTCTCCAGTATAGGGACCAGGGGTGCTTCTACAGTATAGGGACCAGGGGTGTTTCTACAGTATAGGACCCAGCACCAGCAGTGTTTCTACAATTTAGGACCCGGAGGCTTCAGCAGAATAGGGACAATGGGTGCTTCTCCAATGTAAGTACCAGGGGTGCTTCTCCAGTATAGGGACCAGGGGTGCTTCTACAATATAGGACCTAGTACCGGGGGTGCTTCTACAATATAGGACGCGGAGGCTTATGAAGAATAGTGACCATCGGTGCTTCTCCAGTATAGTGTCCAGGCGTGCTTCTCCAGTATAGGACCCAGCACCGGGGGTCCTTCTACCATATAGGACCCGGGGGCTTCTGCAGTATGGTGTTTTGATATGACTGAGGCACCTCGGAAATCTTTTTCTTTCTTTAACTGAACATATTTCTATGTATGGAGAAGGGTAAAAAAAAATTGGGGGCGGGGTAATTTTATTTGATTTTTGATTTTTTTTTTCATCAAAAATATGTATATGTATGGGGGAGGATGAAAATAAATTTTTTTGGGGGTGAGGGTACTTTTTTTTCCCCATTTTTAAACTAAAAATATTTCTATGTAAAAAAAAAATTAGGGGGGTGGTCAAATTTTTTTTTTTTTCTTTTTTATCAAAAATATTTATATGTATTGAGGTTGAAAACAAATTGGGGGGGCGCAAAAAAATTAGTTTTTTTAACTAAAAATATTTCTATGTACGAGGGAGGGTAAAAATATTTCTATGATTCCCCCATACATAAAAATATTTTTGTTGGGTGGGGGTGAAAAATGTTTCTTTTTTTTTCTTAACTAAAAATATTTATATTTATGATAGTGACAAATCATGAATGGACACTATTTTGTTTTTCTGATACGACAGGGGCGCATTAATATGAGTTCTTAGGTATGCACACTAGGCTGGAGATCGGTACATATACAGTATGTGCACCCTTGCAGAGATAGGTAAGTATATAGTATGCGCACCAGGGCGACAATAGGTACGAATATATATGCGCACCGGGCCTGTTATTGGTATATATATAGTATGCGCACTGGGGTTGTAATAGGTACGTATATAGAAGTGCATAGGGGTGGCGATAGGTACGTATTAAGCATTCACACCGGGGTGGCGATAGGTATGTATTTAGCATTCGCACCGGGGCGGCGATATGTACATATTTAGTATTGGCACTGAGGCAGCGATAGGTACATATGTAGTATGCACACCGGGGCGGTGATAGGTACGTATATAGCATGTGCACATAGCCGGCAATAACAACGTATATAGCACGCGTACTGGGGAAGTGATAGGTATGTATTTAGCATGCGCTACGGGGCGCGATCGGTACGTATATAGCACGCACACCAGGGCGGCGATAGGTACGTATATAGCACGCGCACCGGGGCTGCGAAAGGTACGTATTTAACATTCGCACCGGGGCGGCGATAGGTACGTATTTTAGCTTTCGAACCAGGGCTGCGATATGTACATATTTAGTATTTGCATTTGGTCAGCGATAGGTATGAACACCGGGGCGGATATAGGTACGTATTTAACATTCGCACCAGGGCGGCGATAGGTACGTATTTAGTATTCACACCGGGGCGGCGATAGGTACTTATATAGTATGTGCATCTAGGCGGCAATAGGTACTTATATAGTATCTGCACCGGGGTTGCAATAGGTATGTATATATTATGTGCACTGGGCCGGCGATAGGTACGTATATAGTATGTGCACCGGGGTGGCGATAGATACGTATATAGTATGAACACCGAGGCGAAGATAAGTACCTATATAGAAGGCGAAGACAGAGGTTGTACTTTTTATAGAAATAAGTCATACTATTGCCCTGGAAACATAGGATGAAATGGTGGGGAAGAAGCAGCTTTAGCAAAAGGCAAAATTAGAAAGTAGCGGTGAAATGGGGCGACCAGGGAAGAGAAAAGTAGAAAAATAAAGAGACGGCTATAGAGAGAGGGAGAGAAATAGAAGCTTTAATATAAATATGTTACACACGCGATTTTTCTTCAATTATATGTTTATATGACCCCGAGCAACGCCGGGTAGCCCCGCTAGTAGTAGATACAGGTTAAAAACTCCAGGCACACAAATGATTAATCCCCAAAACCAGCGTTTCTATATAGACCAATTAAAAAAACAGCTCTTTATAGTCAAGACAAGGAACCAGCTGCTAATTGGTTTTTTGACTCGGAACGAAATGTAGTATCTGGTCTGATACTAACCTTCATCTTTATCTCTACTCGGTCAGTTACAAGGGAAACTTTCTACCCTGAGGCAATTTAATTTTTTGTCTCAATCAGGGGTGGCGCGTTTGGGTAGCCGGATTTCCCCATAGTAGAAATCGACCTTGTTTCTAACTCTGCCCTCGTGGGGAGGCAAGCAAATAGGGACTAGGAATATCTTTTAAAATGATGGCAAGAAATAAACACGGTTAATATACTTATTGATATTTATCCATTTTTTAGATTCTATGTTAATGTAAAGTTAAAAATCGATGAGGACATCGGTTGCCCCCTGACATCAATGGGACCGCAAATAAGGCACCAAAAATTGTCATGGCCTCGGTTTAGTTTTGAGAGACAATGGATATCCACTGTAAGTGTGGCTGCACGTGTAATTGTGAAGCAAGGGTTGATCAATCTCATCTACGCCTCTCCTGAGTCAGCACTGCTTGATTCCAGTTGCAAGGTGAAATCCAGGACGAGGATCTAACGGGAACCGGTGTGTCACGTGATTATGCCGTATATAATACACATACAAACATGAAGAGTGCCTAAAACGATGAATAAAGTTCTTTTAAAGTTTTGTCAGACTATTGAGAGAAGAAATCTCGACTTAAAGAACCACACTCAAATCGGATTGTTGTTCATACGAGTCCAGGATACGTCCTCGATAATCAGTCATACAGTTGCTGTTAAGCTGAGACATGGTTTTGTTCAGTCCTAAGAGGTCAACCTTCCCAGGCTTTTTCTTCTTTTTGAGAACGGGGTTAGCTTATTGATAATCGCCCGAGGCACCCCTACCGGAAAATGTCAATGGAATGCCCAGACATTTTTATAGGCCAGAGTTCGCTTCCAGTGCGCTCCTAGTGCGCTGGTTTTTCAAAACAACACTTGACCTTGTGTCTAACTTTCTGGAAAGAAGGTAAATAAAGTCTCCCAACTGACAGCAGACAGAAATTGCAGAAATGTTTTACCTTTACTGGGAACTTAAACACACACCTGCATCGTATGAGTGCTTTTTCTCTTACTTAACAGCATCAAGTCGAGCCAAATAATACTCCCAAATGGTAAATTCTTCCTTTGACTGAACTAAAATAGAAACGACTCATTCTAATAACTCGATTTGCTGTCAGGAATGCTTTCATATCACTCATCGTCGAAAGCGAATTCTTTTCATAACCATCACTTTTCACCTTGGCTGTCCTGGATGTTTAAAATAGAAACATTACGAGTCGTCATAGTTTACATCGGATTTGGTATGCCTTATAATTGGAGCAGTGTTCGAATCATCTCGTTTTTGCATGGTTAATTGTGTAAACCACACGCGTTCTTTTTACGAGGCCGTTCACTCTGACGACCATTACAATACTGAATTTATTTCATTCGTTTAACGACTTCTTATATACAGAACTATTAAAAAACCTAGCAGGGTTAATCGGCTTTACCCGGGTTTGAATGAGAAACCCTATGCCCGTTTGCACTCAGCTAATAACACCATACCTTTCTTAGGCGTTTTCGTTGTGCTGTGTCCGACTTACATTGTGAAAAAGCAAGTTGGAATAAATGTCCGCATGCAAAAATGACAAACGCGTTTTTGTCTGCAAAATATACTTATTGTTATAACAACAAACATGGTGGATCCATTCCATAACTAACCTACAAGATAGGCTCAAATTCTACACTCTTATCTGTTCAATTCCATTCAGATACTAGCTTTCCACCCCAGAAGCATCCCTCAAACAAAAATACCCCAATGTCACATGATCAATCCAACGAACTACAGGCCTCGGTTATTCGAAATTCGCATAATATGACACCTCAGAGTAGTTTGTTTTAATGAAACGTAATATTATAAATCGCTGTTTGACCCCTATCATGGTGACATAAAGTATCGCATCTATCAACTTGCCGAATTCAAATACTAAATTTACTAACTAAATGCCAAATCGCCTAATCAGATAAAGAAGAGCAATAGAGCAGAATATTTAAAGATCGAATAAGATCAATTCATAAATAATAGTAAATAAGGAATTACGATAACATTTTTGGAAACTATCGGATGAAATATTTAACATAATTTGATATTTTGTATCATTTAGATTGTTTTTTTCCTAACATTTCGACCGATGTAACCACCGACATTCTTTAGGCTTTTTCAAACTCGAGAATCTGAATGTATCTATACGGAATTTCAAACTTAACTATTTACTTAATCCACGGGGATAGATTGTTCTCGTTCGTTCAGTCATAGTATGAAGTAATTTTTATATCACTCTTAGTTAGTATCGCCTATAGAATTAAACCTTCTACCTCCAGGAGGCTATCACATGGAACTGATTGTCAACCAACGCCTTTATTCGGTACGCCACGGATTCTACATAAATATTCTCGTTGACAATCTGGCTATTTGCCTATTCTGATTTAGCTATTCGCCTATTCTGATTTGACTATTTGCTATTCTTATTTAGATATTTGCCTATTCTAATTTGCCAATTCTGATTTCGCATTTGACTATGGTCATCTGGTTATTTGCCTATTCTGATTTAGTTATTTGCCTATTCTTATTTGCCTATTTGCCTATTCTGATTTGGCGATTAAACTATGGCCATCTGGATATTTGCCTATTCTGATTTAGCTATTCGCCTCTTCTGATTTGACTATTTGCCTATTCTGATTTGGCTATTTGATTATGGCCATCTGGCTATTTGCCTATTCTGATTAAGCTATTCGCCTATTTTGATTTAACTATCTGCCTATTCTAGTTTGGCTATTTGCCTATGGTCATCTGACTTTTTGCCTATACCTATTTAGCTGTTTGCTTATTCTGATTTAGCTATTTGCCATATTATAATTTGCCTATTGCTATGACATCTGTCTATTTGCCTATTCTAATTTAGCTATTCACCAATTCTGATTAGACTATTTGCCTATTCTGATTTGGCTATTTGCCTATGGTTGTCTGACTATTTGCCTATACTTATTTAGCTATTGTCATATTCTGAATTAGCTATTTGCCTATTCTGGCTATTTGATATGACCATCTGTCTATTTGCCTATTCTAATTTAGCTATTCGCCTATTATGATTTAGCTATTTTCCTATTTGCCTATTTGTCTATTTGCCTATTCTTATGTGTCTATTTGCTATGGTCAATCGGGATTTAGCTATTTTCGTATTCTGATTCGACTATTTGCCTATTCTGATTTAGCTATTTGTCTATTCTAATTTAGCTATTTGTCCTATGACCATCTGACTATTTAGCTATTTGCTAATTCTAATATGGCACACTGGCTATTTGTCTATTCTCATTTAGCTATTTGCCTATTCTAATGGACCTATTTGCCTATTCGTATTTAGCTATTTGCCTATTCTTATTTGCCTATTCTGATTTGGCTATTTGCTTATTCTAATTGTCCTACTTGCCTATTCTGATTTGGCTATTTTCCTATGATCATCTTACTATTTAGCTATTTGCATGTACTAATTTGCCTATTCTGATTTGACTACTTGACTATGGCCATCTGGCTATTTGTCTATTCTGATTTGGCTCGGTGGAAAAATATATTGGCTCGGTGAGAATAATGAATTCGCTCGGTGGAGAAATAAATTTGCTCGGTGGAAAAATGAATGGACTCTGTGGAAAAATTAATTAGCTCGGTTGGACAAATGAATTAGCTCGGTGGAAAAAATGAATTGGCTCGGAGGGGAAAAAGGAATTGGCTCGGTGGAAAAAATGAATTGGCTCAGGGGGGGGGATGATTTGGCTCGGTAGGAAAAAATGAATTTGCTCGGGGGGGAAAATGAATTGGCTCGATGGGAAAAATGAATTAGCTCGGTGGATAAAATGAATTAGCTCGGGGGAAAAAGGAATTGGCTCGGTGGAAAAAAGGAATTGGCTCGGGGGGAAAATGAATTGGCTCGGTGGAAAAAATGAATTGGCTCCTGGGGAAAAATAAATTGTCTCGGTGAGAAAAATGAATTGGCTCGGTGGGGGGAAAATAAATTGGCTCGAGGGGAAAATGAATTGGCTCGGATGGAAAAATTAATTGGCTCCGGGGGGGGGGGGGGATAAATTGGATCGGTGGGAAAATAAAGTGGCTCGAGGGAAAATGAATTGGCTTGGTAAGAAAAAATGAATTGGCTCGGGGGAAAAATGTATTGGCTTAGTGGGAAAAATGAATGAGCTCAGTGGGATAAATGAATTGGCTCGGGGGAAAAATGAATTCGCTCGGTGCTAAAAATGAATTGACTTGGTGCCAAAAATGAATTGGCTCGGTAGGATAAATGAATTGGCTCGGAAAGAAAAATGAATTGGCTTGGGAGGACATAAATTGGCTTGGGGGGAAAATGAATTAGGTCGGTGGGAAAAATGAATTGGCTCGGTGCCAAAAATGAATTCGCTCGGTGTCAAAATGAATTGGTTCGGTAGGATAAATGAATAGGCTTGGTAGGAAAAATGAATTGGCTCGAGGGGGGGGGGGATGAATTGGCTCGGAGAGAAAAATGAATTGGCTTCGGGGGTGAAAATGAATTGGCTCTGTGGAAAAAATTAATTGGCTCGGAGGGAAAATGAATTGGCTCGGTAGAAAAAAATGAATTGGCTCTTGGGGAAAAATAAATTGTCTCGGTGGGAAAAAATTAATTGGCTCGGTGGGGGGAAAATAAAATGGCTCGAGGGATAATGAATTGGCTCGGATGGAAAATGTATTGGCTCGGGGGAGGGGGTTGGGAATAAATTGGATCGGTGGGAAAATAAATTGGTTCGGGGGAAAATGAATTGGCTTGATGGGAAAAATGAATTGGCTCGGGGGAAAATGTATTGGCTTGGTGGGAAAAATGAATTGGCTCGGTGGGAAAAATGAATTGGCTCGGTGCTAAAAATGAATTGGCTCGGTGCTAAAAATGAATTAGCTCGGTAGGATAAATGAATTGGCTCGGAAGGAGAAATGAATTGGCTTGGGGGGGGGGAATAAATTGGCTTGGGGGGGGAAAATGAATTAGGTTGGTAGGAAAAATGAATTGGCTCGGTGTCAAAAATGAATTGGCTCAGTGTCAATAATGAATTGGCTCGGTAGGATAAATGAATTGGCTTGGTAGGAAAAATGAATTGGTTCGGGGGAGGGGAATGAATTGGCTCGGGGGGAAAAAGGAATTGGCTCCGGGGGGTAAAATTAATTGGCTCGGTGGAGAAAAAGGAATTGGCTCGGGGGGTAAAATAAATTCACTCGGGGGTAAAAATTAATTTGCTCTGAGCGAAAATGAATTGGCTCGGGAGAAAAATGATTTGGCTCGGTAGGAAAAATGAATTGGCTCGGTGGAAAAAATGTATTGTCTCCGGGGGAAAAATAAATTGGCTCGATGGGAAAAATGAACTGGCGTAAGGGAAAATGAATTGGCTCGGTGGAAAAAATTAATTGGCTCGGGGGAAAAATGAATTGGATCGATGGAAAAAATGAATTGGCTCTGGGGGAAAATAAATTGTCTCGATGGGAAACACTAATTGGCTTGGAGGGGCCGGAATTAATTGGCTCGGTGTGAAAATGAATTTGCTCTGGGGAAAATGAATTTGCTCGGTGGGAAAAATGAATTGGCTCGGGGGAAAAATGTATTGGCTTGGTGGGAAAAATGAATTGGGTCGAGGGGGTGAAATTAATTGGCTCGGGGGGGATTTATTGGCTCTGTTGGAAAAATGATGTTGCTCGAGAGGGAAAAATGAATTGGCCAAGGGGGAAAAATAAATTGGCTCGGGGGAAAAATACATTGGCTCGGAGGGAAAAATGAATTGGCTCGGAGGAAAAATGAATTGGCTCGTGGGGGGGGGGGGAATTGGCTCGGGGAGAAAATGAATTGGCTCGGTGGGAAAAAGGAATTAGCTCTGTGGGAAAAATTAATTGGCTCGGTGGGAAAAATGAATTGGCTCGGTGGGAAAAAATGAATTGGCTCGGGGGAAAAGTACTTGGCTCGATGGAAAAATAAATTGGCTCGGGGGAAAATGAATTGGCTCGGTGGGAAAAATTAATTGGCTCGGGGGAAAAATGTATTGGCTTGGTGGGGAAAAATGAATTGGCCAAGGTGGAAAAATTAATTGGCTCGGGGGAAAAATACATTGGCTCGGGGGGAAAAATTAATTGGCTTGATGGAAACATGAATTGGCTTGGTAGGATAAATAAATTGGCTCTGGGGGAAAAATGAATTGGCTCGATGGGAAAAATGAATTAGCTCTATGGGAAAAATGAATTGTCTCGGTGGGAAAAATGAATTAGCTCGATGGGAAAAATGAATTGGCTAGGGGGCAAAATGAATTGGCTCGGTTGAAAAAATGAATTGGCTCGGGTGAAAAAGTAATTGGCTCGGTGGGAAAAAGTAATTGGCTCGGGGGGATTTGGGAAAATGAATTGGCGTAGGGGTGAAGCGGAAATAAATAAGCTCGAGGGCAAAATAAATAGGCTCGGGGTAAAAATGAATTGGCTCGGTGGGAAAAAATGAATTAACTCGGGAGAAAAATGAATTGGCTCGGGGGAAAAATGAATTGGCTCGGGCTGAAAAATGAATTGGCTCGGTGGAAAAAATGAATTGGCTAATTTACGTATTTGCCTATTCTGATCTGCCTATGGTAATCTGGCTATTTGTCTATTCTTATTAGGCTATTTGCCTATGGCCATCTGGCTATTTAGCCATTTGCCTATTCTAATTATTTTATTCTGATTTGGCATTTTACTATGGGAACCTGCCTATTTAGCTATTCTGATTCAACTATTTACCTATTCTGATTAAGCTATTCTGATTTAGCTATTTGCTTATTCTGATTTCTGATTTAGCTATTTACCTATTCTAATTTGCCTATTTGCCTATTCTGACATTTGCCTATTCTTATTTAGCTATTTGCCTATTCTAATTTGCCTATTCTTATTTGGCTGATTTTATATGGCCATCTGGCTATTTGCCTATTCTTATTTAGCTATTTGCCTATGGTCATTTCTCTATTTGCCTACTCTTATTTAGCTATTTGCCTATTCTGATTTGGCATTTTACTATGGCTATTCTGATTCAGCTATGGCTATTCTTATTCTGATGTGCCTATTTGCATATTCTGATTTGGTCATTTGCATTTGATCATCTGACTATTTACCCATTCTTATTAGCTATTTACCTATTCTAATTTGCCTATTTGCTTATTCTGATTTGGCTATTTGACTATGGCCATCTGTCTATTTGCCTATTCTGATATAGCTATTTGCTTATTCTAATTTAGCTATTTTCCTATTCTAATTTGCCTATTTTTCTATTCGGATTCAACTATTACCTATTCTTATTAAGCTATTCTGATTTAGCTATTTGTCTATTCTAATTTCTGATTTAGCTATTTGCCTATTTTAATTTGCCTATTCTCCTATTCTTACATTTGCCTATTCTTATTTAGCTATTTGCCTATTCTAATTTGCCTATTCTTATTTGGCATTTGACTATGGCTATTGTGATTAAGCTATTTGCTTAATCTGATTTGCCTATTTGCCTATTCTGATTTGGCTATTTGCCTATGGTCATCTGACTATTTTCCCATTCTTATTTGGCTATTTGCCTATTCTAATTGGCCTATTTGCCTATTCTGATTTGGCTATTTTACTATGCCCATCTATATATTTGCGTAATTTTCCCACCGAGCCAATGTAGCTATTTGCCTATTCTAATTTAGCTATTTGCCTATTCTAATTTGCCTATTTGTCTTATTCTGATTTGGGATTTTAGTATGGCAATCTGCCTATTTTGCTATTCTGATTTAGCTATTCTGATTTAGTTATTTGCCTATTCTAATTTAGGTATTTGCCTATTCTGCTGTAGCTATTCGGATTAAGCTATTTTCCTATTCTGATTTCTGATGTAGCTATTTGTCTATTATAATTTGCTTAGTTGCCTATTCTTATTTGCCTGTAGTCATCTGACTATTTGCCTATCTTTATTTAGCTATTTTCCCAATTCTAATTTGCCTAGTCAAATAGTCAAATGGCAATTTAGAATGGACAAATGGCTATTTGACTATGACCATCTGGCTATTTGCATATACTGATTTGCTAATTGCTTATGTTCATCTGACTATTTGCCTATTCTTATATATTCAGTATAGGGACCAGGGGTGCTTCTACAGTACTGGACCCAGAACCGGGAGTGCTTCTACAATTTAGCATTCAGGGGATGCGATAGGAACGTATATTACATGTGCACATGGGCGGCAATAAGTACGTATATAGCATGCGCACCAGGCCTGTGAAAGGTATGTATTTAGGATGCACTCCGGGGTGGCAATAGGTACATATTTAGCATTCGCACCAGGACGTCGATAAGTACATATTTAGTATTTGCATTGGGTCAGCGATAGGTACTTATGCAGTATGCACACCGGGGCGGCAATAGGTACGTATTTAGCATTCGCACCGGGGCGGCGATAGGTATGTATTTAGCATTCGCACCGGTGTGGCGATACGTACTTATATAGTATCTGCTCCCAGGGCGGCGATAGGTACTTATATAGTATCTGCACCGGGATTGCGATAGGTATGTATATATTATGTGCACTGGGGCGGCGATAGGTACGTATATATTATACGCACCGGGGTGGCGATAGATACGTATATATTATGAACACCGGGGCGGATATGAGTACCTATATACAATGCGCAGACAGAGGTGGTACTTGTTTATAGAAATATGTCATACTATTGCCCTGGGAAACGTATGATGAAATAGTCGGGCAGTAACAGCTTCCACAAAAGGCAAAATTAGAAAGTAGCGATGAAATGGGGCAACCAGTGAAGAGCAAAGTAGAAAAATAAATTGGCTCGGTGGAAAAAACGAATTGGCTCGGGGGAAAATGAATTGGCTCGGTGGAAAAAATGAATTGGCTCGGTGGAAAAAATGAATTGGCTCCAGGGGAAAAATGAATTGGCTCGGGCTGAAAAATAAATTTGCTCTGTGGAAAAAATGAATTGGCTAATTTACGTATTTGCCTATTCTGATCTGCCTATGGTAATCTGGCTATTTGTCTATTCTAATTTGGCTATTTGCCTATGGCAATCTTGCTATTTAGCTATTTGCTTATTCTAATTTGCCTATTCTGATTTGGCATTTGACTATGGGAACCTGTCTATTTTGCTATTCTGATTCAACTATTTACCTATTCTGATTTAGCTATTCTTATTTAGTTATTTGCCTATTCTGATTTCTGATTTAGCTATTTGCCTATTATAATTTCCCTATTTGCCTATTCTGACTATTTGCCTATTCTTATTTAACGATTTGCTTATTCTAATTTGCCTATTCTTATTTTGCTGATTGTCTATGGCCATCTGGCTATTTGCCTATTCTGATTGAGCTATTTGCCTATGGCCATTTCTCTATTTGCCTATTCTTATTTAACTTATTACCTATTCTACTTTTCCTATTCTGATTTGGCATTTGACTATGGTCATCTGGCTAATTTCCTATTCATATTCAGCTATTTGTTTATTCTGATTTGGCTATTTGCTTATGGTCATCGGACTATTTTCCTATTCTTATTTAGCTATTTACCTATTCTAATTTGCCTATTTGCCTATTCTTATTTGGCTATTTGACTATGGCCATCTGTCTATTTGCTTATTCTGATTTAGCTATTTGCCTATTCTAATTTAGCTATTTGCCTATTCTAATTTTCCTATTTGCCTATTTGGATTTTGGCATTAAGTATGGCAATCTGCCTATTTGGCTATTCTGATTTAGCTATTCTGATTTAGTCATTTTCTTATTCTGATTTCTCTTTTAGCTATTTTACTATTCTAATTTGCCTATTTGCCTATTCTAATTTATGTATTTTCCTATTCTGATGTAGCTATTCTGATTAAGCTATTTGCCTATTTTGATTTCTGATTTGGCTATTTGTCTATTCTAATTGGCCTATTTTCCTATTCTGATTTGCCTGTAGTCATCTGACTATTTGCCTATCTTTATTTAGCTATTTGCCCATTCTAATTTGCCTAGTCAAATAGCCAAATGGCAATTTAGAATGGGCAAATGGCTATTTGACTATGGCCATCTGGCTATTTGCCTATTCGTATTTAGCTATTTTCCTATGGTCATCTGACTATTTGCCTATTCTTATATAGTATAGTATAGTATAGGGACCAGGGATGCTTCTACAGTACATGGCCCAGAACCGGGGGTGCTTCTACAATTTAGCATTCAGGGGTGGCGATAAGTACGTATATAGCATGTGCACTCGGGCGGCAATAAGTACGTATATAGCATGTGCACCAGGCCTGTGATATGTATGTATTTAGGATGCACTCCGGGGCGGCGATAGGTACATATTTAGCATTCTCACCAGGACGGCGATATGTACATATTTAGTATTTGCATTGGGTCAGCGATAGGTGCTTATACAGTATGCACACCGGGGTGGCAATAGGTACGTATTTAGCATTCGCACCGGGGCGGCGATATGTACGTATTTAGCATTCGCACAGGTGCAGCAATAGGTACTTATATAGTATCTGCACCGGGATTGCGATAAGTATGTATATATTATGTGCACTGGGGTGGCGATAGGTATGTATATAGTATAAGCACTGGAGATAAGTACATATAGAAGGCGCAGACAGAGGTGGTACTTTTTATAGAAATATGTCATACTATTGCCCTGGGAAACGTAGGATGAAATGGTGGGGAAGAAACAGCTCCCACAAAAGGCAAAATTAGAAAGTAGCGGTGAAATGGGGCGACCAGGGAAGAGAAAGGTAGAAAGATAGAGAGACGGCTATAGAGAGAGGGAGAGAAATAGAAGTTTGAATATAAAGATGTGAAACACGCGATTTTTCTTCAATTAAATGTTTCTATGGCCCCGAGCAACGGAGGGTAGCCCCGCTAGTAACTTTATAAAAGTGCTGACTCACTGAACATGTCCCATAATCACTTGCCGGATGTACCCGGTCTTGCCCTAAATTCTGTCCGGTTGTATCACGTCATCCCATAACTTCTGTCCGGATGCAACAATAACATCATAGGCAGGCAACGTTAAGAGTGTGTAGTGAAACAAGGGTTGCTCAATCACATATGAACCTGGCAATCGGTAAGAGTGATTTCAGTCGTGCTCAGGAGGCCGCCTTGATTTTCAAAGGAATGTATGTGCTTCTGAAGTATAAAGGTCCCCAGCAATATTGGTGTTTCTGAAGTATAACATCCCCAGGAATGTCGGTGCTTCTAAAGTATAACGTTCTTTTGAAATATTGGTGCTGACGATGTATGTGTGGGTACCCTTCGACCTGATGCACTATCTGTGGGTACCCTTCGACCTGACGAAGTATGTGTGGTTACCATCGACCTGACGAAGGATGTGGGTACTCTTCTACCTGATGAAGTAGGTGTGGGTACCGTTCGACCTGATAAAGTATGTGTGGGTACCCTTCGACCTGAAGGGTAAGTATGTGTGGATACCCGTTGACCTAATGAAGTATGTGTGGGTACCCTTCGACCTAACGACGTATGTGTGAGTTCCCTTCAACCTGACGAAGTATGTGTAGGTCCCCTTTTACCTGACGAAGTATGTGTGGGTACCCTTTGACCTGACGAAGGTTGTGTGGGTACCCTACGATATGACGAAGTATTTGTGGGTATCCTTCGACCTGACGAAGTATGTGTGGGTACCCTTCTACCTGACGAAGTATGTGGAAGTACCCTTCGACATTACGAAGCATATGTGAGTACCCTTCCACCTGACGAAGTATCTGTGGGTACCCTTCGAGCTGACGAAGTATGTGTGGGTACCTTTCCACTTGACGAAGTATGTGTGGGTACCGTTCGACCTGACGAAGTATGTGTGGGTACCCTTCGAGCTTACGAAGTATGTGTGGGTACCCTTCGAGCTTACGAAGTATGTGTCGGTACCCTTCGACCTGACGAAGTATGTGTCGGTACCCTTTGACCTAACGCACCAGGTATGGGTACCCTACGAGCAGACGAAGTATGTGTCGGTACCCTTCGACCTGACGCACAAGGTATGTGTACCCTTCGACCTAACGAAGTATGTGTGCGTACCCTTCGACTTGACGAAGTAAGTGCAGGTACCCTTCGACCATGACACACAATATGTGGATACTCTTCTACCTGATGAAGTAGGTGTGGGTACCGTTCGACCTGATAAAGTATGTGTGGGTACCCTTCGACCTGAAGGGTAAGTATGTGTGGATACCCGTTGACCTAATGAAGTGCGTGTGAGTACCCTTCGACCTGACGAAGTATGTGTGGGTACCCTTCGACCTAACGACGTATGTGTGAGTACCCTTCAACCTGACGAAGTATGTGTGGGTCCCCTTTTACCTGACGAAGTATGTGTGGGTACTTTTTGACCTGACGAAGGTTGTGTGGATACCCTTCGATATGACGAAGTATTTGTGGGTATCCTTCGACCTGACGAAGTATGTGTGCGTACCCTTCTACCTGACGAAGTATGTGGAAGTACCCTTCGACATTACGAAGCATATGTGAGTACCCTTCCACCTGACGAAGTATCTGTGGGTACCCTTCGAGCTGACGAAGTATGTGTGGGTACCTTTCCACTTGACGAAGTATGTGTGGGTACCGTTCGACCTGATGAAGTATGTGTGGGTACCGTTCCACCTGACGCACCATGTGTGCGTACCCTTCGATCTGACGAAGTATGTATGTCCAAGATAGAGCTGCTGTAGTGATAGAGTTGTATAGGACCCAGCACCGGGAGTGCTTCTACAATATAGGACCGGTAGGCGTCTGCAGAATAGGAACCATGGGTGCTTCTACAGTATAGGGACCAGTCGTGCTTATATGGTATAGGACCCAGCACCGGGGATAATTCTACAATATAAGACCTAGAGGCTTCTGCAGAATAGGTACCATGTGTACTTCTGCAGTATAGGGACCAGGGGTGCTTCTACCGTATAGGAGCCAGCACCGGGGCTGGTTCTACAATATAGGACCCAGAGGCTTTTGTAGAATAGGAACCATGGGTGCTTCTACAGTATAGGGACCAGGGGTGCTTCTACAGTATAGAACCCAGCACCAGGGGTGCTTCCACAATATAGGACCCGGAGGCTTCTGCAGAATAGCAACCATGGATACTTCTGCAGTATACGTACCAATGGTTCTTCTACAGTATAGGACCAAGCACCGGGGGTGCTTCTACAATATAGGACCTGGAGGCGTCTGCAGAATATGCACCATGGATGCTTCTACAGTAGAGGGCCCAGGGGTGCTTATACAGTATAGGACGCAGCACCGGGGTTGCTTCTACGATATAGGACCCGGAGGCTTCTGCAGATTAGCGACCATGGGTGCTTCTGCAGTATAGGAACCAGGTGTGCTTCTACAGAATAGGACCCAGAACCAGGGGTGCTTCTAGATTATAGGAAGCGGAGGTTTATGAAGAATAGGGATTATGGGTGCTTCTGCAGTATAGTGGCCAGGGAAGCTTCTACAGCATAGGACCCAGCACCGGGGGTGCTTCTACAATATAGGACCCGGCGGCTTCTGCAGTATGGTTCTTTGATATTACTGAGGCACCTCTGATTTTTTTTCTTTCTTTAACTGAACATATTTCTATGTATGGGGGAGGGTAAAAAAAATGTTGGTGGGGGCAAACATTTAAAAAAAAATATTTATATGTATGAGGGAGGATGAAAAAAAATTGGAGGGGGTAAAATTATTATTATTTTTTATTTTCATTTTTAAACTAAAAATATTTCTATGTATGGGGGAGGATGAGAAAAAAATTTACATGGGGGGGCAAAAAGTTTCCTTCTTTCAGTTTTTAACTAAAACTATTTACATTCATTATAGTGACAATACATGAATGAACGCTATTTTTTTTTCTGACACGACAAGGACACATTACTATGAGTTATTAGGTATGCGAACTGGGCTGGACATACGTACATATATGGTATGTGCACCGGGGCGGTGATAGGTATATATATATATATAGTGTGTGTGCACCGGGGTGGGCATAGGTACGTATATAGTAGTGCAAAGGGGGGGGGGGGCAAATGATAGGTATATAGCATGTGCACAGGGGCGGCAATAAGTATGTACATAGCATGCGCACCGGGGCGGCGATCGGAACATATATAGCACGCGTTCAGGGGCGGCGATCGGTACGTACACAGCACGCGCACCAGGGCGGCGATAGGTACGTATTAAGCATTCGTACAGGGCGGCGATAAGTACGTATTAAGCATTCGCACCGGGGCGGCGATATGTACATATATTTTATTCGCAATGGGGCAGCAATCAGTACTTATGTAGTATGCACATCGGGGCAGCACTAGGTACGTATTTAGCATTGCACCGGAGAGGCGATAGGTACTATTTAGCATTCACACCGGGGCGGCGACAGGTATGTATTTAGCATTCAGGGGTGGCGGCAATGAATATGTATATAGCATGTGCACATGGGCGGCAATAAGTGCGTATTTAGCATGCGCACCTGGGCTGTGACATGTACATATTTAGCATGCGCTCCGGGGCTGCGATATGTACATATTTTTTATTCGCAATGGGGTAGCGATCAGTACTTATGTAGTATTCACACCGGGGCGGCACTAGGTAGGTATTTAGAACATGCACCGGGGAGGCGATAGGTACGTATTTAGCATTCACACCGGGGCGGCGATAGGTACGTATTTAGCATTCAGGGGTGGCGGCAATAAATATGTATATAGCATGTGCACATAGGCGGCAATAAGTACGTATTTAGCATGCGCACCTCGACTGTGATATGTACATATTTAGCATGCGCTCCGGGGCTGCGATATGTACATATATTTTATTCGCAATGGGGCAGCAATCAGTACTTATGTAGTATGCACATCGGGGCAGCACTAGGTACGTATTTAGCATTGCACCGGAGAGGCGATAGGTACTATTTAGCATTCACACCGGGGCGGCGACAGGTATGTATTTAGCATTCAGGGGTGGCGGCAATAAATATGTATATAGCATGTGCACATGGGCGGCAATAAGTACGTATTTAGCATGCGCACCTGGGCTGTGACATGTACATATTTAGCATGCGCTCCGGGGCTGCGATATGTACATATTTTTTATTCGCAATGGGGTAGCGATCAGTACTTATGTAGTATTCACACCGGGGCGGCACTAGGTAGGTATTTAGAACATGCACCGGGGCGGCGATAGGTACGTATTTAGCATTCAGGGGTGGCGGCAATAAATATGTATATAGCATGTGCACATGGGCGGCAATAAGTACGTATTTAGCATGCGCACCTCGACTGTGATATGTACATATTTAGCATGCGCTCCTGGGCGGCGATCGATACGTATATAGCATTCACACCGGGGCGGCGATAGGTACGTATTCAGCATTCACACCGGGGCGGCGATAGATATGTATTCAGCATTCGAACAGGGCGATATAGTATCTGCACCCAGGTGGCGATAGGTACTTATATAGTATGCGCACAGGGGCAGTGATAGGTACGTATATAGTAAGAACACCGGGGCAAAGATAAGCACCTATATAGTATGTACATCAGGGTAGACATTTGTACCTATATAGAAGGCGCAGACAGAGGTGGTACTTTAAAAAAAATATGTCATACTATTGCCCTATGCAACATAAGAATAATGGTGGGGAAGAAACAGCTTTCGTAAAAGGCAAAATGAGAAAGTAGCGGTGTAATGGGGCGACCAGGGAAGAGAAAGGTAGAAAGATAAAGAGAAGGCTATAGAGAGAGGGAGAGAAATAGAAGATTGAATATAAAGATGTTGGACACGCTATCTTTCTTCAATTATATGTTTTTATTACCCCGAGCAACGCCGGGTAGCCCCGCTAGTATGTTGTAAAACATATCCATACCAACAGACTAGTAAAAACAAAAACACAACCGTATATATACAAGTATGTGTGCATTTATCTATTACTGTATGGGATGTCTACTTTATGGAATAGTGGATAAGCATTGTAAAGTGTAGTAGAAATAAAAAATAAACTAAAGTATTTCTAAAGCAGAAATTAAAAAAACTGAAGTATTTCTGAAGCTGAACTGACATGTCAGGCGATTTAAACAACCTACAGCTTTGGCTTTTTCTAAATTTAGGATAACAGTTGTTTAAATCGCCTGAAATATCGGTTCTCTTTTATAGAGACTTTGTGTTTTTCTGTGTACTACTCTGTACTCATGTTTATCCACTATTCCATAAACTAAACCTTCAATATAGTAGTACATAAATAAACTCATACTTATTTACTGAAGCACAACGTTCATGTGTAGCTTAATTTTATTACGTATACTTTCTACATTACGAATACGTTTTATAAAATGTATAAGTAAACATTGAAAATATATACATAATATATTATTTTATAATAAAAGTGTATGAAATAATGATATGATATACAGAGAAAGATAGATATAAATATATGTGTGTTTATTGACTGGAATTGGAAAACACCTAAGTGCGTTGATATAACGGTTATATGTTTCCCATTCAAGCTGATAAATTGTCAATTTTCCATTTCGTTATCATGGATTGTAACTACGGCAGTGACCATGATCATAAAGAGAAACCCATTTGCATTATTCATTATTCCAAGAAATGTTTATTTATATATATATATATATATATATATATATATATACATATATATATGCACATATGTATACGTTGTTTTCTTTTCGGCAGCCTCTATTTGAATTTGTCAATTTTTCTTGGGCGTAATCACCCCCCCCCACACACACACACACATATATATATATATATATATATATATATATATATATATATATATTTATTTTATACGTACATAAAAGGAATCCATAGACACGTGTTTCTGGCTCCCGGTCGTCGTCAGCATGGCTAACTAAGGCAATGATTGAACCTTCGATATTAATGTCTATAGTCTGGTGTTTTACCTCCGGACCATGACGTTTTCCCTGGGAATATATATATATATATATATATATATATATATATATATATATATATATATATATATATATATATATAATAGACTTCCTCCAAAATAATACATACATGTTTAACTTTTACTCTTACGCCGTAAAACCAGTAGTCTGAATAAAAGGTAATCTTCAAACACCAGCATTACATTAATTCAAGTTTACCGTGTAAAATCCTTTTACATTTCAAAGGGCAATAACGAAATTCCTTGTTATTTCCCAGAGGAAAAACCATAGAATGCAAAGGCAATTATGAAAAGGATGTAAAAATAATTATTCTTCTGAAGACACGGAGGATAATCTCACAAAAAATGTGTTATGCATTTTTATACTATCAGGATAACGACTAAAGGGAAATATCTCTAGTTAGATCAATAATGACAGTTAAAGTGAAACTAATTTAAGAATTAAAATGATCAGTGTCACAATAGAAATATACATATATAATAAGAGTTAAAAGATTATAAAATAAATTACTGACCTGTTTCCCGGCGTTGCCCAGGAAAGTAGATTAACTCAAGGAATTTCATGTCCACTCTTGAACTCTTGAATTATTTGCTGCTTATGATTGTCCGGTGCGAACACAGACCCCACATTGTTAATGTAAAACAGAAACCAGAAAAGTATAGTTGAACCATCAAAATTTCGGAGCAACATCTTTAATTCCATCGAACAGTTGTTTATTGATGGCACAGATTATTTCAGGGGCTAGAATTGGTCTCTTCATTTACTACTAAATTATCTGAGTGTTGAAACAATTCATGTGATACCTGGAGTAGTAACACCTTTGCTATAGTTGTTTTTTTAATCTTGCCATAAACTATTTTTTATAAGTATGTAGGTAAACTGATCAGTAATTCGGTCACTATTCAGATACACACGCATGTTTGTAGATAATGTTACAGGCTTAATGTATTTCCACAAATATGACAATTTAATGCTAGCATTGTGCTCATCAGCGGTTCTTCCACGTTGAGCAATAGGAAGTGTGTGTCGGAAGTCACGTCTCTGGAGATCACGCAATGTTTAATCTACTGCTTCGAATTGATTTTTATGTTCCAGTATACATTCATCCATTACGATCACGTACCAATTTTATAATACTTTAGATGAATCTGATCCTATTTCTATTTAGCAATTCAGATCCACATTTAAAAAAAATAATGACAATGTTAATGCCGAGTGAGCTGTTCGACCACCATGAAAAAATGTACATCTGGGTGTATTAACAAATATAATGTCACCTATCTGATTTTCGACAGTACGAATAATATGAAGCTGCCTATTATTTAGTTGGCGATACCATCCTGAACAATTAATGCTTGCTCATGGAGTGTATAACTAATTTCATACGTTCATGCAGTAATGATCGGATGTGTATTACATCCAATCTTATCAGTGTTTTACTATTCATCTTATAAATCATATTTTCGATATGAAGAAGAGCCATATTTAAGATGCAGTTTGAAAATGTTATATCAACCTCATAATGTTTATTGCGTTCCCTAAGAAGGCAACTTTCAGTAAATGCTTATTTTCATGTGCATTCCAAAGTCGTTTTTGATGAGAAACTGCACATGTAGTTTACATGATGGCAAACAAATGTCTCAAATCACCTACAGCTTCAAATATAGATGATTCCTGTAAAGTAGCATTCCAGTATGCATTCCAGCATTTCAGTGTGCATCGTCAAGTAGCCCATGTGCACTACATGCATTTCTGAATGTATTTATAACTTGACAATTGATATTTCTGAGGTCATTAAATATATGTAGATCACTATCATGTCGTAGAAGCAGTCTCAAACAAAGAAAGAAAGAAGTATCAGTACTTTTTACAATCAGATTCTACTTGTTCGAGGCGATTACAAGTAAACAACCTGAAACCAATATCCGTAAAAATAAAATATTAAAAAGTAAATATTTTAATTCTAGAGTGGGGATATTTGCTATATAAATTGAACGTAACATGAGCATCCACTTTCTAACCAATTAGCAGTAAATGTAGATGTGAAACCAAGATATTAATTTTTAATTTTGTCTTTTTAAAATATGTTAACCAGATTACTGAATTGTAATCGGTTTCAAAACAACAGCACCCCCAGAAAATAGCAATTGTCACCCCTTTGTCAGAAACCTTGCTCATAGTACATGAAAATTAAATCGTGAGTTACTGTTGAAAGTAAACTTAAAGTTCCGTTTTCTAATTCTAGTGGAGATGCACTAGACATGCTGCAGGAGGCTACGCTTTTCGTGGGTATTCGCATAAACACATCAAAGACTAAGGTTCTCTCTTCAGTCGGCTCTCTGAAGGACTGAAGACCGATGTCTCTGATTAGCATCTTTTTGAAAGGTGTGCAGATATGTGTGTACCTTGGATCCACCGTTGTTCCATCCATGCAAGATGCGGTGTAGGTTGATCACGAAGTTTGCGCTGTTAAAACCGCCTTTGTACGCCTCCACCAGTCCTCATGCGCACATTGGGAGATCTCAGTATTAACAAAGAGGCATGTGTACCAATATGCCGTCTGGTAGATCAGCTTCTCTTGCTGCAAGACATGGCCAATGAGGTTGTGCTGATCGGCGGAAGCTGGAAATCTTTCACAATAACTGCCTCCGCCGCATCTTCCATTACTAGTATGCTGACCATGTCCTAACTGCGGTTCTCCGCCAACACCTCAACCGTAAGTCTGTGCTAGCTGTCTAGTTGCAGCGACGCCTTCGATTGTTTGGCATTAGTTAGTTTGTTTGCTTTAGTGTTAGAGTAACGTTAGGTATACCTACTATTCATCTTTAACTGCCCCCCCCCACCAAATAAAAACTTTTAAAAAAGGTTAGTTTTGTCACGGCTTAAGAAAAAGTCCCCCCCTGATTTTGTATTTATTTACATATTTTAATTTATTTAAAAACTGCTCAACAGTACTTTCTTGTATTGAAAAAACTGAATTAATTTCAGCGCGTAATTGTATTGTAAAAAATAACAATGCGGTTCTTACAAAACAAATTGAAACAAAAAGTTATTTTTATGACTGACTAAAAGACTCTTACCTCCAAGTTTATTTTTTCGTAATGTGCAATCATTTATAACGACTTAAATATACGCCAATAGTGTTATGTCATAGTTTATTCACCCGTCGTTCGAAAATATTTACTAATTTCTGAATTGTACACAGTTTCAGAAATAAACCTTCGGCTACAGGTTAGTTTTTGTTTAGTGTTAGCGTAAGGATAGATATACCTACATTATATCTATGACTGCCTCCCTTCCCAAAAAACTTAATTGTAAGTTTTACACCGCTTAATAAACAGTCCCCCTTCAATTTGTATTTATTTACATTTTTAAATTCATTTTTAAACCATGCCCTCCCAATATGTTTTGTATATAACCACCTACATTGTTTTGAGCGCGTTATTTTATTGTAAGAAAACAACACCCCTCTCCAAAAAGAAAATCGAAAAAAAGTAACTTATCCAATACAGAATATTCCATGAATATTTTTCGTGTTCGCGTGAGAAAAAAATCTTTTAGAATGAGTCTAATTGGATTACGGAAAAGATTAACATATACATGTATGGGTTATTTTACAGTTATTCCTGAATGCGGACAGGAAATACGACTTTACAATATCATAAATATACACGATAATATAGGCGGGTATGCATAATAGAATGACAGTAGTTTATATGGAAAGCAGCAAAATAACAAACTGTTTCCATATAATATTTAATTGATGATAAATAAATTATGGAAACGAATCTTAGTGGATATATATATATATATATATATATATATATATATATATATATATATATATATATATATATATATGTGTGTGTGTGTGTGTGTGTGCATAAACACACACACATACATTATATATATATATATATATATATTATTATTATTATTAATGGCAATATATGTATTAGCATATACTATCAGTGTTCTTTTACTTTGCAGTCTCCTTATGAGATTTAGCCTGATGATTGTCATTCAGTAACAACAGACAAAATATAAGTATGGTTCATATTATGTTCCAATAAACATGTTTTAATTTCATTATTTTTTATTCCTATTTTTTCACATTTCAAAAAAACAACATTTTTATGAGATGTATTTTTAAGGTTCGTTTCATTTGTCTTGAGCCAAACAACATTTTTATGTCAACATCGTATCTGCAACATAACAAAATCATCAGAAAAATTCACAAAGAATAAAAAGTTCTTGAATTAAAGTGTCTTGAAAAAAACCTACCCTATACAGTGGTTAATTTTCATATGAAACCAAACAAAAAACAAAGACTCAACGTGGAGGAACCCACTAATTTTGTATTTGTTTAGTTATCGAGCTAGTACATCCTAAAAGTTGGGTGGACATTTATGAATTTTAATTCAGTAATATTTCTTAAAATAGTTAATAAGTTCTATCATTTATTTATAAAAATTCGAATTCACTTGAGGGTTATTTTCTACTTTCTAAATTTATATCAATTAGCCTTTGTATGCCTAGTTGGTTCATTTGGATACGAAGCTAACAGCGGTGCTGGTCTTTCTTAAGTTCATCAGTTGAGAGCCAGTTATATAGATTAAACCATCCATTAACGCAACTATTAAGATTGTTATACTTCGTTTTTATTGTGGAATATGTTTAGTATTTATTTATAAATCGTTTAAATAAACACTAAGATAAGATTAATTGCCTAGATTTCTTCACTTAAGTAGTAAGTTTCTATTTAATGCGAGACTTAGGGGGCAGTTCGTCCCTTACAACGAAAATAGTTTATAGTTTCCTAGACATGAATAAAAATACCGAAAGGAGTTATTAAATTTTTTTTTTTCATTAAATGATGTTATAAAGTATTATGAGGATTCAAAAGTACTTTTAAGGACATTTATACTTAAAGTTAATTGTGATTACATTTTATACTTAACTCGTATTGTGAGGTGAATACCACTAACAATGCCAATATCAGCTCCTACTTTAATTGTATGCCTATATTTATATTAGATTGGTTGCATTCTTTTATTTATCAATATATTTATTAATATATATATATATATATATATATATATATACATACATACACACACATACACACATATATACATATATATATATATATATACATATATATACATATGCGCACATATAGATATATATATATATACACATATACATATATATATATATATACATTTTTACACTATATTGATCATTTATTTGGCATTATATTTTATATGATTATTGTATTATTGGTTCTTACTCCTTCCATAAATACTCTTATTTTCTAGTTACCATTACTTCACTAATTTGCACAGATGACATTTAAAAAATTGTCAGCTGATTCTCTCATGATCTAGCCATCTTACCATTTCTTTTTCGCTTGGGTCATTTTTGTTGTGTGTTTTGTGTTCTATATTGAAATGTTTTATATTGGGCTATTAGTACTCTGTACCATTAGGTGTATAGTTTCTATTGCCTAGATAGGCATATAATATTCCTATACCTAAGATATTTTCATATTTATGTTGAGGAAAATGGTACTGCCACACTTATGTATATAGAACTGTAACGGGACAGGATATATGCGGTTCTATGTAGACATTTTTGCACAACTTCCTGTCTTTTATATAATAATTTTTCTTTAACATTACTATATTATAGGATTATAGAATAAAGAGGTTACATCTCTTAGATTTGTTAGGTTTTAATTTCCCTGCTCTACTTAGTATAGACCATTTTTGGTTGTATTGTATATTTCTACTGTTTAGTTCTCTTACACGTTTAGCTAAAGTCGTAGGGACCTTCTTTGAATTTTTATTAGGTTCTTTGAAAGAGTGTATATGGTTTCTTAATCTGTCCTTTAAACTACATCAGTCGAGCCAATGTATGTTCTAATTCTGTTTTCTTCTATGACGTTACAATTATACACTATATCTGAAGTTATACAGCAGCCCCCTAAAGGACACTCATTAACATTTCTACAGTTACATTGGGAGCTGTTATTCTGGTTCTGAACTATACTAGTATCTAAGTTCCTATTCCTTTTGATTTTCGTACTATTTAAACTTACTATATCGATATAAAGTTTATCGATGTTGAAAAGGATAGTTTTACTGTATTTTTATTTATAACTTTGACTAGTTTACTATCGCTAGGAAAATATTTCTAACAATATCAAATAAGACGGAAATAGAATAAAAACTAATATGAGGATATCCAAGCATAATTTGTTGACATTCTAGGAGTATATTGATTATTAACGTATATGAATAGTTATAAAGATAAAACCAACGTATTCCGTAAGAAGATGGCGCCATTCGAAGCCAGTTGTGTGTCGCGCATGATTAAAAGGAATAGTTTGACACAGTTTAATTAAGAAAAACTTTTATATGTATATACCTCAAATTATTAATAGTGTATTGATGTTATTAAACGCCACATAGCGAAGGGATAGGGTATCGATTTATACGTTAACCACTTCCTATGCATGCAGGTTGAAATGACTTGAATTATGACGGACATATATGCATAACGATTTATCCTGACACAATCTCCGACGTAAATAAGTGTTTCAATACGTTTTCAAATATCTCATTGTGCTTCAATAGTCAATGGCATAATCCGTTTACTCTGGAAGACATGATTAAAAACAACAATAAATAAAAAGGAAACACCACAGACGCAGCGTCTACTACAACAATACACAGTAGAAAAGCAATAATACTCCCACTTAAAAAAAGTTTCTTAAATTCAAACTGACTGTATTATTCAGGGACAGGATGGGATCTGAATTGACTGCGGGGTTGAGAACAGTGTTAGGTCTGCATTCGATGTTTAAAGACACACACACACACATGCAAATACACTTCATTCGCTATAGGATCGACTTACTGCACTTGTACCCGTTAAACAAAAATACCTCGACCAACTCGAATTGCAGAAAAATGGCACGCCTTCACTGTATGTGTATCTAGATGCTGGAATATTTTCAGTACTTGTTCAGACTAGGATCCAAGCTAAAATCGACTTGACGTCGGTAGTTTTTTAATGTTTACATAGACGGCGTGAAAAAGCCAAATGAAAAGTCGGTTGCCTGCGTTCAAAAAATGCAAGACTAGACTGGATTTACAACTTGAAATAATGTTGTTGTTTTTTAAACGTGATTTTTTTAAAGAAAAATATCACTGAACAAATGTCAAAACGGTGTTAGGGTTACGGTTATTAAATGTGTTTTCCTGCATGGAAAAGTTTGTTTTTTCACTGAACAAGTGTTACAACGGTGTTAGAGTAAGATTTTGTAAAATTTCATTATCGCTTTGATACATCTTTATTTTCAATTACAGAATTTCGCGATTCAATGAATTAAAATGTTGACGTGTCGTCTACTTATTTTTTCGTATCCTGATATGTTAAGCGCTTTGGTATTTTCCAGCTGTCTACGTAAACATCTGAACCTACCGACGTCAAATCGATTTTAGCTTGGGTCTTAATTTGGATAAGTACATGATTTTCTACTCCGATAGCTTCTTTACTCGCGCCGCTTGACTTTGGTATTTTATTTCCTGCTCACTATTTCCTCAACCTTACAAACATACAGAAGTGGCAATGAATGTCCTTTATATATATATATATATATATATATATATATATATATATATATATATATATATAACCTAAAATATATCAGTCTCAATGATGTTCGTAGCACCATATTCTGTGGCGCTCAAATCGTATTTACGGCGTTTCCACAAGACAATTTGTAAAAATAAATAGTTCTTACACAAATACATGGCCCATTAAATGTCATAATATACGGCATGATAACGTTGACACACTGGTTCTCTTTACAACACCGAAATTAAGCGACGTTGAGTCTGGTAGGTAGCAGATGGGTAACAATTATGAAATACTGGAGACTTTAGGTAATTTCTCATGTGAATTTTCTCTTCCCAGAAACACTTTGCTGCCTAACTTCCCACCTAAGTGACACCTTCTAAATATGGCTGTCATCACAGTAGCTATTTACGCATCAGTGGCAATGAATGTCCTTGTTTTATATATATATATATATATATATATATATATATATATATATATATATATATATATAACCTAAAATATATCAGTCTCAATGATGTTCGTAGCACCATATTCTGTCGCGCTCAATTCGTATTTACGGCGTTTCTACAAGACAATTTGTAAAAATAAATATTCCTTACACAAATACATGGCCCATTAAATGTCATAATATACGGCATGATAACGTTGACACACTGGTTCTCTTTACAACACCGAAATTAAGCGACGTTGAGTCTGGTAGGAAGCAGATGGGTAACAATTATGAAATACTGGAGACTTTAGGTAATTTCTCATGTGAATTTTCTCTTCCCAGAAACTTATTGTTTGGTGGAAGGCAGATGCCTGCCAAGAGCGAATACGATAGCATGTCTTACCGAAGTAAAAAAGGGGGTAATTTACACAATGAATTTAAAAGGTAAGTTTTGATATTATGGAGTCCTAATATAATCGGCTTATTGCCAGGTATATAAATAGTTTATTTCTGTATAACTTTCATGATATAATCTCGATAAACACTGTAATATTTTCCCCATGCATTCACATGATATTACAAGACGCATGTTTTCTCGTACATATATCGTTTTAATTTTTTTATGACGCTATGTTGTAAGCACTCACATTTTTACACTATAATGATCATTTATTTGGCATTATATTTTATATGATACTTGTATTATTGGTTCTTACTCCTTCCAAAAATTATCTTATTTTCTAGTTACCATTACTTCACTAATTAGCACAGATGACATTTAAAAAATTGTCAGCTGATTCTCTCATGATCTAGCCATCTTACCATTTCTTTTTTTGCTTGGGTCATTTTTGTTGTGTGTTTTGTGTTCTATATTTAAATGTTTTATATTGGGCTATTAGTACTCTGTACCATTAGGTGTATAGTTTCTATTGCCTAGATAGGCATATAATATTCCTATACCTAAGATATTTTCATATATATGTTGAGGAAAATGGTACTGCCACACGTATGTATATAGAACTGTAACGGGACAGGATATATGCGTTTCTATGTAGACATTTTTGCACAACTTCCTGTCTTTTATATAATAATTTTCCTTTAACATTACTATATTGTAGGATTATAGAATACAGAGGTTACATCTCTTAGATTTGTTAGGTTTTTATTTCCCTGCTCTACTTAGTATAGACCATTTTTGGTTGTATTGTATATTTCTACTGTTTTGTTCTCTTACACGTTTAGCTAAAGTCGTATGGACCTTCTTTGAATTTGTATTAGGTTCTTTGAAAGAGTGTATATGGTTTCTTAATCTGTCCTTGAAACTACATCAGCCGAGCCAATGTATGTTCTAATTCTGTCTTCTTCTATGACGTTACAATTATACACTATATCTGAATTTAAACAGCAGCCCCCTAAAGGACACTTATTAACATTTCTACAGTTACATTGGGAGCTGTTATTCTGGTTCTGAACTATACTAGTATCTAAGTTCCTATTCCTTTTGATTTTCGTGCTATTTAAACTTACTATATCGATGTAAAGTTTATCGATGTTGAAAAGGATAGTTTTACTGTATTTTTATTTATAACTGTGACTAGTCTACTATCGATAGGAAAATATTTCTAACAATATCAAATAAGACGGAAATAGAATAAAAACTAATATGAGGATATCCAAGCATAATTTGTTGACATTCTAGGAGTATATTGATTATTAACGAATATGAATAGTTATAAAGATAAAACCAACGTATTCCGTAAGAAGATGGCGCCATTCGAAGCCAGTTGTGTGTCGCGCATGATTAAAAGGAATAGTTTGACACAGTTTAATTAAGAAAAACTTTTATATGTATATACCTCAAATTATTAATAGTGTATTGATGTTATTAAACGCCACATAGCGAAGGGATAGGGTACCGATTTATACGTTAACCACTTCCTATGCATGCAGGTTGAAATGACTTGAATTATGACGGACATATATGCATAACGATTTCTCCTGACACAATCTCCGACGTAAATTAGTGTTTCAATACGTTTTCAAATATCTCATTGTGCGTCAATAGTCAATGGCATAATCCGTTTACTCTGGAAGACATGATTAAAAACAACAATAAATAAAAAGGAAACACCACAGACGCAGCGTCTACTACAACAATACACAGTAGAAAAACAATAATACTCCCACTTAAAAAGGTTCTTAAATTCAAACTGACTGTATTATTCAGGGACAGGATCTGAATTGACTTCGGGGTTGAGAACAGTGTTAGGTCTGCATTCGATGTTTAAAGACACACACACACACACACATGCAAATACACTTCATTCGCTATAGGATCGACTTACTGCACTTGTACCCGTTAAACAAAAATACCTCGACCAACTCGAATTGCAGAAAAATGGCACGCCTTCACTGTATGTGTATCTAGATGCTGGAAGATTTTCAGTACTTGTTCAGACTAGGATCCAAGCTAAAATCGACTTGGCGTCGGTAGTGTTTTAATGTTTACATAGACGGCGTGAAAAAGCCAAATGAAAAGTCGGTTGCCTGCGTTAAAAAAATGCAAGACTAGACTGGATTTACAACTTGAAATAATGTTGTTGTTTTTGAAACGTGATTTTTTTTAAAGAAAAATATCACTGAACAAATGTCAAAACGGTGTTAGGGTTACGGTTATTAAATGTGTTTTCCTGCATGAAAAAGTTTATTTTTTCACTGAACAAGTGTTACACCGGTGTTAGAGTAAGATTTTGTAAAATTTCATTATCGCTTTGATACATCTTTATTTTCAATTACAGAATTTCGCGATTCAATGAATTAAAATGTTGACGTGTCGTCTACTTATTTTCTCGTATCCTGATATGTTAAGCGCTTTGGTATTTTTCAGCTGTCTACGTAAACATCTGAACCTACCGACGCCAAATCGATTTTAGCTTGGGTCTTAATCTAGATAAGTACCAGATTTCCTACTCTGATAGCTTTTTTACTCGCGCCGCTTGACTTTGGTATTTTATTTCCTGCTCATTATTTCCTCAACCTTACAAACATACAGAAATTGAAATGCAATGTAAACAAACACTTTGCTGCCTAACTTCCCACCCAAGTGACACCTTCTAAATATGGCTGTCATCACAGTAGCCATTTACGCATCAGTGGCAATGAATGTCCTTGTTTTAGATATATATATATATATATATATATATATATATATATATATATATATATATATATAAACCAAAAATATATCAGTCTCAATGATGTTCGTAGCACCATATTCTGTCGCGCTCAATTCGTATTTACGGCGTTTCTACAAGACAATTTGTAAAAATAAATAGTCCTTACACAAATACATGGCACATTAAATGTCATAATATACGGCATGATGACGTTGACACACTGGTTCTCTTTACAACACCGAAATTAAGCGACGTTTAGTCTGGTAGGTAGCAGATGGGTAACAATTATGAAATACTGGAGACTTTAGGTAATTTCTCATGTGAATTTTCTCTTCCCAGAAACTTATTTTTTGGTGGAAGCCAGATGCTTGCCAAGAGCGAATACGATAGCATGTCTTACCGAAGTAGAAAAGGGGGTAATTTACACAATGAATTTAAAAGGCAAGTTTTAATATTATGGAGTCCTAATATAATCGGCTTATTGCCAGGTATATACATAGTTTATTTCTGTATAACTTTCATGATATAATCTTGATAAACACTGTAATATTTTCCCCATGCATTCACATGATATTACAAGACGCATGTTTTCTCGTAGATATATCGTTTTAATTCTTTTATGACGCTATGTTGTAAGCACTCACAGTTTATTAGCATTTTCTTTTTTTATATCTTCTGCAAGTTGAACTGAAAGTCGATTTGTTTTTTTAAGTAATGTTTTCTTTATACATTCGACGCCAACTCTGACGCGATTTGCTCGGTTTTTAAAAAGGCCAGCTCGAAAATATGAACATTTAATCTGACGAGTAAAACTACGAAATTTCCTAAATTGGCTCAATATTGTTGTCCACTTGCCAGTAAAACCAAATATCTCGCAGGCAGTATGAGTTTAAATACAATAAACTTTAGATCATTTTATTTATATCACTATATTTCACACACACACACACACATATATATATATATATATATATATATATATATATATATATATGTGTGTGTGTATTATTATTTAATGCATGCACACAACATGTCACAAGAAGATATCATATTTTATGCATCGATTTGCAGTATTAACTTCAACTGTGCTTAATACGTGAGTAGAGCTTGGTAGTAAGTTATTAAAATATAGTGATGCTAATTAAGCTACACAGAGACGTTCGCACAGTCTAATAATATATATGTATATATATATATATATATATATATATATATATATATATATATATATGAGGATAACATGAAGGATATATAATAAAATGAAATGTAATAATAACAGAATGTATAAAAGAAAAAAAGGAAAAACAATTAAACATAGAAAGAAATGAAGAAGTAAAACTAAATAGAGGACCGGTTTCGTTTAGATCAACGACCGTCCTCAGAAATATTGCAGATTTGGAATATACCCCGACACTACATTATCAATTCAAACTTCGGTTAAGTACTACTTATATTTATGTTCTTTTATCCATGTTTCAATTTTGTGTTGCATTTATCTTTTTTTTCTTCTATTCGTTTTTGTACCAATTTATGTCATTTTCACACGCGCCGCATATTTGTTTTAATTGTTACACACGTGCAAATAAATCCCGTTTCGCGTTTTCTCTCTTATGTTTGGCCGTTTTTGCAATAAATTTCAAATAAACTCACTTCAATACGTCCGTTTACCCGAAAGGAAACCGTTAAAATCTTTCGTATGATTTTCATTTCTATTTCCTCCTGTGTTGTATTGTCTTTCATATATATATATATATATATATATATATATATATATATATATATATATATATATATATATATATATATATATATATATATATTATATATATACAGGGTAGGCAAAAATAAGGGTCCTATTTTTAAAAATTCATAACTTTTTTATTTATTGATTTTAAAATTTTTTTTTTTTTTTAGAATAAGTAAAGGACCCCTTCCGAAGCAAGTATGAGCCGTATTAGCCCTAAGGAACGTACCCTCATTTAGAAAACATTATTTTTTGCTTAAAAAACTCAAAACAGTGTAAAAAACAATACTTTAGTTTTTGTAAGTTTTAAGAAGTGTTTTTCGGCTAAAATTTGTTTTGTTTATTTCAAAAAATCTCGGAAGGGTCAGTCTACACACACATAAAGTTTGGTGAGTTTAACTTTTATTTTGTGGAAGTTATTCAAATTCAAGTTATTCAAATTTAAAGATAGGACCCTTATTTTGGCCCACCCTGTATATATATATATATATATATATATATATATATATATATATATATATATATATAATATATATTAATAATAGGAGTGTCAATACAACATTGAAATCCTCGTTAAGAGATGTATTTGAAAATTGAGAAACCAGTTAACAGACGCGTGAATTATATCAATAAATGACATTTATAATTCATTTTTTCATATATTTTATCAATCCGAATTTTCGGTTTAACAAACCTTAATCATGGAAACAGACCGTATATATGTTTTTCTTTTTTTTCATTGTGAAGGTCAACGGCACCGCCGAAGACTGATACTTCTCTCCCATGTTATTAGAGTGTGTGTATATATGCCCGGTGCAAGTAGCGGATGCTCCATAAGCATTCATTAATAATATAAGTGTTCCTACAGCATTGAAAGTGTCGTTAAGAGATATATTAAACTAGCTAACAGACGCGTGAATTTATATCAAAAAATGAAATTTATTCATCATTTTTTTATATATTTTTAAAATTCGAATGATCGGTTTAACAAACCTTAATCATGGAATGAGACAGTATTTTTTTAAAATTTCTACATGGTGAAAGTCAACGAAAAAAAAAAAATATATATATATATATATATATATATATATATATATATATATATATATACTGTCTGTTTCGATAATTAAGGTTTGTTAAATCGAATATTCGGATTTATATTTAAAAATATGCACATGGTACAGATACCGGGAAAACGAAGAAATTTGATACCTCCCCAGAGAAGTTCCGTGTCGGTTCAGCACCAAGGATTCGAACAATTTCAAAGCTATGCGGACTGTGTATCCATACGTCGAAGTCATAAACCGATTTAGTAGGTTACAAAGAAAACATATTTTCTCTTTGATTGGTGACCCAGTGAATAGACGTTCGCTTTCAGTGTATGCCATCTTCGAGGATTCGACTCTCACACTAGACAATGATTATTTTTTCTATAGTGTTCAAGTGTTCTAAGTTTAGGTTATCATCATCAACTTAGCATAATACACACGTTCATTTGTTAATTATTTTATTTCACTTTAATGTAAATAACATACATTTATTTGAAATGACGTTCATAAGAGAAAATATTGAGAAACTAGACGTTGACGAATACTATGTCTCGCTCTCTCTCTCTCTCTTTCTCTCTCTCTCTCTATATATATATATATATATATATATATATATACTTAACTAGACAAAAATGCGGACGCATGTGTATTAATATTCTCAAATTTAAACCTAGAATAGTACATTACAAGTAGAATTAATTCTTAAAACATTGAAGCTGTAATTTAGATTTGAAAAAATGAATGTACAAAAATACTTAATCATTTATTCATTTTTTAAATAATAATGTTACAGAAGATGTCTATTAATGCATAGATATATATACAAGTGTTCACTTCCTTGAAATATGATAGAACAAATATTTCGCTAATGTTCGCAATCGCTATTTTTCTTGATGTATTAGGAAAATATTCATATTATATAATAGAATTACGTGTTTTATTCGCTCACTTGTGCGTGCCAGGATTGAAGCGCATATATGCATTTATATATTTCTCTCTATCTATCTATCTATCTATCTATCTATCTATCTATTTCTCTCTCTCTCTCTCCCTCTCTCTCTCTCTCTCTCTCTCTCTCTCTATATATATATATATATATATATATATATATATATATATATACACGAGCCCTGTCGAAAACGTATCCGACCTTAGGCCAGAAAAATTCTTGAAAATAGGTGACGGAGTTGGGACCCTCATCTCCTTCAGAGTAGGCCCCTTGTTCTTGTACACACTTAGCCCACATATCCATTTACTGTCGGAAACACCTCTGTATAATTGTTTTCAGTAAAGTTTTGAATAAACATAACAGTATATTATGATAAAAATGTTGACGCCGATTACGATCATGAAAAGCGATTGCGATGGACGAATAAAAAACTCATGGATCCACATTCCAGCAATTCAATTCAGAAACCCGAAAACTAGCTCGAAGAATTAAAAAAACAAACAAAAGAGAACACTTTTAAGCTTTTAATCAGACTTGCATAGACACAGACACAAAGTGTGAATTATCTAGTAGACGACCTCCTCGAATGTATTCGGTCTTTCTGAACAAAACATGAGGATACTTAACCCTAAAAGTAACCCCTGACTAAATATTAACATTAACATAGTATTCACAGCACAAATAAGATCACCTTGGTAAGCTATAAACTTGCTCATACGAAGAATAGTGCACCTTCTCGGAGTGATGTTACCTCAAGTAACAATAATAAGCTGGATACTCCACCAGACTAGATAAATTCTTGTCTTAGAATCCGGTACGACAAAAAGACCACAGGAAATATATACGGTAACATAATTCACTGGTCAATTGAGGAAAGGAAAATTTATATTCTTAACTTCTTTACTAACTCAACGTTTGCAAACAGAAGTTAACTTTAATAGAATACCCGAAGATCAATGTATCTCATATAGAGATCAACTGTTACCCTCGGGAAAGGGGTTCCTTGACTTCGGTTAACGTCGACTGAAGTAAAATAAAACAAGATATATATATATATATATACATTTGTGGGTTTTACAACAAATATATATTTTTTATAATATCATAAAATGTTCGAAATTGCAAGCTCAATGAAGTTGCATTACAAGGTTAACAGCATATATGTATATATATATATATATATATATATATATACATATAATATATATATATACATATATATATATATTATATATATATATATATATATATATATACATATAATATATATATATACATATATATACATATGATATATATATATATATATACATATATATACATATAATATATATATATACATATATATACATATGATATATATATATATATATACATATATATATATGTATATATATGTGTGTGTGCATATATATATATATATATATATATATATATATATACATATATATATATATATATATATATTGTAGGTAAATACCAATCACCAAAGCAACAGTCAATCCATACCTTTCATTTGTTCTTTCATTTACCTAGTCTTCATATTTCGTGGAAGGACACCGACTATTGTTTTCTTTTTGTTCTTTTAATTTTGCTAGTTGTCTTACAGACGAATAATTTTTTTTAATATGTATATATATAGTTTTTTAATTTTAATATTTTTTCAAAATTAATACTTGTAATCCATCCTACGCGCGTTTCGCAACAGAGTCGAAAGAAAATATACAGTCTTCTAACTCAGCTATGCATTTCATCAGGGGAAAGGTTCAATTCAGTAGCAATAGGAAAACCTTCAACTCATATACATAGGATGATAAGATACACATATATATATATATATTTCTCTATATATACATTATTATCATGTATAATGTTAGTATTCTTACAAGAGTTTTCTAACAAAAGATTTCCAATATAATTTAATGTAAAGTTCCTAATTAAAGATTATTTTGAGCACTGGGTGGGCGAAATAAGTATGTATGCTTTTTCAATTAACAAGTTCCGTGCAATTTGTATCTCATTTTCTTTTCAGAAAATTCATGGAATAACAGAGAAGAATACAGACAACAAAATGTATGTCTGAAAGGAAGAATCACAGATGGAAAGACAGAAAAAGTAGATCAACACCTACGTGAATAGAAAGAAAAAGACATTGTAATGCACCTATGTTCACTTTCACTAATTTAGATTTAGAGATACCCATTATGAATAGACCAAATGTGCTAGAGCCATCGCACGTATTCAGCGATTGCTAGTTAAACTTTCAATAAATAACCACTTTTTACACGTGACTAAATCTAATGTGAATGGAAGAACATGTGACTTACAATTATCTGCAAAAAGAAATTAATCTACTCGCATTTCCTTGTAACTTCTGAAGATGGGTGCATCTATGTATCTGCATATGTGTGTAGTTCCTGTGATGAATACTAGTTTCATAGTGACGTAGGTACGCAGAATAGCGGGGCAATTTTCTCTGATCGTAGAACGAAAATTTCGCTCAAATTTGGGTAGCGTCTACTGATACCACCGGTTACGCTTTCATCTAATCTTATGTTTAAATATAAGTTGCATTCCATATCTCCATCAATCGGATGTCATCTTTGACTAGGTATATGTATTTTTGTTTAAATAAAAACAAACGAGCGCCACTTTTATTAATCTGCAACGAACGACTATAAATATATTAACCAATCAGCGATTAAGTATGAAACCGGTGCAACGCGAAAGTTTATCCGAAGACTTTTTTCGGCGATGACGATGAGTATATACCAGATAGGAAGGGGAAATATATTCTCTTAAAACGTATAAGCAAACAAAGATTCGTGCAGGAATATATGACACGGAACAATTAATAGCCACACTAAATTATTTTATATTTTTAATGCAGATTTTGTTTATGAAGACATACTCGTCAACGGTACAGGGAAAAGAGTAAAACACATTTACACATTAAATATATACATATGACCCCTACTTATAGGTTAAGTATCCTGGTAAACGACATAACTCTTACCACTCAGCGTAAATCTAAAATGTTTTGTAAAGAATAGAGTGGCATCGTTTACTTGTAGAATTTAAAAATGATGCAAACATAGAAAATATATATAACGTTTGGATTCCTACTGTCTGTGTTGATGTTGTTAGCGCAAGGAACGAGGTACTTGACTGCTTACCGCATTTGTATGCCACAAACAGTTCGGGTTTTGAATCTCGGTGTGAATACATTTGCTGCGTGTATTTACCCTGATGATTCGTAGACGAAGAAACAGCTGTCTGTGGGTAAGCATAGTTGTATAGTCAGTTACTTCACAGCTTGTACAGGGTTTGCCCATTCCTATTTTATATTTTGATATGCCCATTTCACTGACGTTCAATTATTATCAACTTGCTAAATAAATTGTTTCTTTAGATCTGTACAGAATACACCACATCGATTTGCATAGCTGAAAACACAGTAGAAAGCCTGTGCAGTATGATAACCGTCTTGACCCTTTATTCTATTAATTATGCGGTAATATTATCCAGAACTTAGCACTCTCCTCCTGAAGTGCTTTCAGTAGCCATAAGTTAAGCAGACGGAAACCTCTATTCCAGTGTTTATAGTAAATTTCTTTGAAGTTCTTGTTCTCTCTGTTTCTCCCTCTCTCTCTCTCTTTCTTTACCATATATATATATATATATATATATATATATATATATATATATATATATATAGAGAGAGAGAGAGAGAGAGAGAGAGAGAGAGAGAGAATGAGAAAGTGTTTTTCATTCATCACTGCTGTGTTACAATCCAAATAGGTTATTGTTTTTTAAACCAATACTGCAGCATATGAATTTAAAATACTCTATATATAGTAGATACGGACGACCGAGGAACACTTATTATGTAGTCTATTTTGCATTTCTATTTTTAATGTTATTTATTTCTAATTTTAGTGTACTATCTTATCTACATATGTGCAATAATTTCGTCAATAGTAATCGTAATTAATTAAAGTGATTTAATAACGAAAATGGATAACTTAACAGAAACTATTCTTAACATGAATCGGAAGACTTCTTACTGTCTCGGCAGAAGCGATAAACAAAAAAATGAGCTTATTACTCACTAGTTGTCTCTATCTCTCCCTGGCTGGCTAATGTGCCTGCATCCTTTCCCTCCTTCCCCTCGCCCCTTCTTCTCTCCAATTAATGCTAAATATTATTATTTTCAATTGTTTTTTTTAATTATTAATGTCTGATGTCGCTGTGATGCTGAGAACAGATACAACACTTTGATCTTATCTAACAACCCAAAAAGCTAAAATAAAATAGGTTTTTATGACTAGGCATTTTTAAATGAATTAAAAGAACTGATGTATTGTATTATGTTTTAAAGGGATACATACTGTATTATCGGCTCTGTTATTATTAGACCGTCCTCCCAGGAATGCCCTCTTTATTTTTAAGTTGATGGGGTAATCCTCCAAGGTGTGATATCCTCCTTTGAAGGAGGGTTAATATAGTATATGTTCTGTTGACATGACACCATCTTCCCAGGTACTACCGTCTCTTTTTTTGGTGTGTGGGGGGGTAGTGTAGTATCTATTCTGTTGTTCCTTTAGGTTTTATGGTAAAGATCCTACCAGGTTGTATCTACTCTATGTGGGAGGCGGATGTAGTATATGTTATATTGTTGTAGTACCATCCTTACACAGCATTACCTCCTATTTCGAGGATCAGTACAGGCAGTCCGTTCATCATTACATCCTCCCAGCCTAGCAAATGTATATGACCAGACGGACCATATATTTGCTAGTGTATATATATATATATATATATATATATATATATATATATGATCTAAGGTTAATATCGGATGTTTACTCTGTCTGATGAGATCTCAGTTTATAACAGCTGTTGATCGATAACATGGACATGCCAGTTGTGCAAATTGTGTACATATCTGTGTAAATAAAAGTAATCATACATATATATATATATATATATATATATATATATATATATATATATATATATATATATATATATATACTGATTCGGCAAAAATGATAGGATGCTGATAATGAGTACTGATTGTAATTTATGCTTTGCTTGCTTTGTTTTTTTTTCATTGTTTTAGCTTTAGTTTATAAAATTAACATTGAGGATAGCTATACCAAGAAATAAATGCCCATGATAATGTAACATAAATTTTGTCGAAACAATTGCATGTTGAATACAAACAAAAATTGTTAAATAATTTGAGTCTGTGATTCATAACTTTTGATATGGTATGAACTTAGATAATTAATATTGCATATAACATAGCTCTCGCTTACACTATTTAGCTATTATAATTGCTTTATGTTATAAAACTTATATTTAAATATAAAAAAATAAACATTAATAAAAATTACATATATATATACATATATATATAAATATATATACATATATATGCATATATATATATACATATATACATACATATATATACATATATATATACATATATATATATACATATGTATACATATATATGTACATATAGATACATATATATACACAGACACACATATATATATGTATATATATATACACTCATCTATCTATCCATATATATATACGCATTTGTCTATTAATCCATCTACCTATGTATCTATCTATCGATGTGTCCTGCTATCTATCTACTTATCGATCTATCTATAAACTTCTCTACCTACCTATCTATCTATTTTCCTATATGTATATTTATCGATCCATACACTTATTAAATCTATACTATTCTATCTATCTATCTATTGATATTTACCCATTTGTCTATCTATCCATCTAGCTCGACTTACCTACTTATCTATCAATCTATATATCTATCTATCTCATCACCGATCTATCTATCTATCTATCTACTTATCTATCTATCTATCTACTTATCTATCTAACTATTTAATCATACACCTATTAATCCTTTTCTATCTATCTATTTATCCTCTATATACCTATCGATCTATCTGTCTATCCATATATATATATATATATATATATATATATATATATATATATATATAACTATTTGTCTATCAATCCATATATCTATCTACTTATCAATCTATCTATCTACTCTTCTCCCTACCTATCTATCTATCTAGTTATCTGTATATCTATTGATCCATACATCTATCAATTTTATTCTATCTATCTATCTATCTATCTATCTATCTATCTATCTATCTATCTATCTATCTATCTATCTATCTATCTATCCATCTATTTGTTGCCAATTGAATTCTACATATATAAAGGACTGTTCCCCCTGAATTTTATTTCTGCTCTCTCTCTCTCTCTCACTCTCTCTCTCTCTCTTTCTCTCTCTCTACATATATATATATATATTTTTTAAAACATAGTTCACCCCAAACAAGGCAGGCCGCCACTGTAGACGTAAGGGGCTACTGAGAAAAAGAAAAAGGGGAGAAGGTTGGGGGCGGTAAACCTAGATTGGGATCAGCGCTGCGAGGTGTCTGTTTACATATATATATATATATATATATATATATATATATATATATATATATATATATATATATATATATATACATGTGTGTATTTATATATATACATATATACACACATATATATACATATATATATATATATATATATATATATATATATATGTATATGTTTATATTATGTTTGTCTGTACGTTAGTGTGCGTGTATTTGTTTTTGTATATGTGTGTGCGTGTGTGTGTGAGTATATGTATGTATGGGCGGAGGCAGACGCATATGTGTATGCACGGGCCGCCGACCATAGCTTGCCACACACACACACCCACACACAGACACACGTGCGCAGACAGAGAGAGTGCCGACAAAGTCATAACATATGAAGACCAACTTTAAGCATTCTAAGCAAAGTGTACTCAACCGCAGCACCCGAAGTTGACCGAAAAGATAAAAGTCAAAATACCCCATACTTAAAAAAAACTAATAACTTTGACCCAGAGAAGCAAAAACGGTAAAAACACATACACCTGGGCACGTACGCACGCACAAACCCACACATACGCGCGCATAAACATCAAACTGTTAAAAATAAAACATTTTTTGAAATAGAGAATATATCTGATGAGAGCAAGCACGAAAGCATGGAACGCGTTATAAAATCACAAAATTATAAAATGATAAAATAATAAAATAACAAACAATTTTTGAAAAAGTTTTTTTACAAATGTAGCCTCACTTCTGCATATATATATATATATATATATATATATATGTAGGCTGGACACAATAATGGAAATACCTTGAAACCATCCCATGAAATTTAGCCTTGTGAAGCTCGCGGCGAACAGTATTTGTTGAAACGGGATTATACAGATGATATTTAAGGTCTAGTATGATTTTGGGTGCCGTTGTTTTGTGCTCTTTCTTCACAATCCTTACAAGGGCTCTGCAATCTCTGACAGACAGCTTAGGCTTTCTTCCAGAATTTTGTTTAGAAGAGGATGTTTTACCTTCTTTTTTAATAGGCTGTGATCACTTTCGAGACAGTTCCTCTCGATACGGTCACAATCTCAGCAACTTCCGTTACAGTAGAAGCTTCTATACGGGCACCAATAATCTGCCTTCTTTGGAAATCTGATTGATCTGTCATTTAAAATTTTCTTACTAATAGGAACTATCTGAAATATAAAAAAATAACCATTTAATTAGGACAACAATAACCATAAATAAAATTTTGAAATCAACATTTTGGTTATTTACCCCAATTTTTACAGGAGTTTTAAAATTGATGCAAAATTCACAAGGTGTTTCCATTAGTTAGTCAAATGAAAACAAAAAGTGTATTTATATGTAAATTCTTCCTGGGAATACAATCGAAGTGACCCTGAATATCTCCATGCCCCGTGCGTCAAAAACAGCTATAGGACAGAACCTTCTTAGAACTTCAATCTTCTTTTGATTAAATTTTAATTATGTATATGTATATGTATATATATATATATATATATATATATATATATATATATAATTTTACGGCGAATGCAATATAAATGGTTCTTAATAAGTACGTGACACACTAAGGAAGCGACGAGGATGGGGGAGTGAACCAACCTTAAAACTGTAAACATGTTTATCTGAGGGATACGTCGGGTGTGCTTCGAGAGAATAAACATTTAAATTTACAGAAATCAACATGTAAAAATAACAATAAAAAGTAATGTGGTGTTATGGGCAGGGTGCAAAAGTGCATTGAAGTCTTTATTCAACCCCGGACAACGCTGGGTCTTCTTTCTAGTATATATTATAAATGAAATATGTATGTCTCTCTATCAGTGTATGAACATTTAACATAAAGCCATATACTGATGTAAGACAACACGTTTCTTTCAGTATAAATGTTTAGAAGAATTTAATGGTTATATCTAATAGTTTTATTAATTTTTTATTGGAGAAGTAAAAATAATGTGGTTTGCGTTCGCATAAAAAAAAAATGACATTTTAGTGCTGTTACAGATTAGAACCCAAGCTAAAATCGCCTTGGCGTCGTTAGGGTTAATGTTAGGGTTAGGCTTAGCGTAAGGGTTAGTGTTAAGGTTAGTATTAGGATCGGGTCAGGGTCAGAGTCAGGGTCAGGGTTAGGGTCAGGGTTTGGGTTTGGGTTAGGGTTAGTTTGAGTTCTAATCTGCAATACTATCGGCGTCTAAATTCATTTCATTTCGTTAATAACTCGAGTAATAATAATAGCAATATGGGGGTCAAGACTTGAATAAGAAGTCAACGGGACAACTTATTCATTTACGGGCAACGGAGAGAGTCCATTCTAGTAAATTATAGCATTGAAGTAAAAAGTATAAAATGTGCAAAATATTATGTTTTATTTTTTTTTTTTCCCTAATATGGTTTCGATAAAAAGAAACTAGAAAATAAGTCAGTCGTGCCACTGCATACCTCCGTCTAACAACGTAAATCGAAATTTAATCAAATACTAAAAAATAAACGAACTTTGGAATGTCAAATTTAAAAGTCAAAGTCATACGAAATGCGAGGCTTTAATTGATACAATATAGGCGTGTCTCCATAACGAACAGCACGAAAGTGATCGCGAAAAGTGTGACGTTTACCTTCTCTGTAACCATGACATTGACTTTTGGACAACATGCAGGAAGCCTAAGTATGATAACAAATTTATGCAAATTAGTAAGAATAATATATATATATATATATATATATATTTATATATACATATAAATATAAATATAAATATATATATATATATATATATATATATATAAATATATATATATATGATGTTGAATAACAATTTATAGATAAATGATGTACCCTTAATATAAATATATTGTGATGAGAGGAAGCTAAATTTATAGAATAGTAGCAATACATTCAGAAAATGAATGATGGAAAAAAGTTGTACAAATACAATATTTATTAAAATATCCGAAGTCTAAAAGCAAGGCGGGTTCACATTATCATGAATCCATGAATTCTGAAAGATGAATTCTTTTCATCAGAGGATAAAAATCGTTAATGGAAATATTACCCGTAGCATAAAACTTTGAAAATTAATACATATATTTATACCAGACTTATTGGCTAAAAGTATCAGGACAGTCAATGCCAACAAAAATGCTGTTACTGTGAAGAAACTTTAAAAAGAATACTCAACGTTCTTAGGAGTTCAGATGGTGCCCATAAAAGGCTGACTATTCGATATATATATATATATATATATATATATATATATATATATATATATTAACATTAAAACAGCCTACACAAATTCACTGGCGTCTCTGTGCTAAGCACGCGTAATCGGGTCTGTAACAACAATAATTTAATTGGTCCGAAAGAGAACATAGATGTCGGTGCCAGCAAAGAAACGACGACATTTTTCTCAACGTTATAAATGTGTTGGTGGTGACGGGATGAAGCTGTTTTAAGCGTGTCTGTACTTCTCTCCCCCCACCCACAAAAAAAGAAATCAGATGTTGAGAATCTAGACTAACGAATTTAATAACTTATGTATGATATAGTGTGTGTGTGATAAGTCGTTGAATAGTCTGCGTGTTTGTATGCTAACATTCTCCATAGGCCATAAGTTTTATGTGTAGGTTTACCATGTCATGCCTTCAACGTGTGTATGTATGTGATAATCTGAGTAGTGATATATACAGGTGTGCTTGTTTACGTATGTTACATGGTGTTCTTGTATAAATATATATTGTTTCGTATGTGTGTAGCTTGCGTCTATGCGTTCGCTCTTGTGTGTAAGCTTTTAGGATAGTATAAAGAAAAGAGAGGTGGTTTCAATTTGGCTAGCTGTGGTTAAAAACAAAACAGTGGCATGCTTATTGACCCTTCAATGACATGCTTATTAACCTTCAACGGTTATGGATTTAAGCTAAGCAAATGTGTTGGCATGTTGGTGGCTGCTGATTATAAAATTCGTCTATCTAAAGCCTCAAAAACTGATTTTCTCTAGGGGGAGAAACAGTTTGATTTCATTATTAACTTTATTCTGGGGATATACAATGTAGTATCCAAACATTAATTAATGTGTGTAGACCATTTTAACTGTTTATACAATGTATATTTAAAAAGAACTTTATCTTGTACTGAGTGCTTTTGAAAAACATTTATTTCAAGTTCATTTCATCAATACATTTGGACATGTTAATATATATATATATATATATATATATATATATATAAATATATACACACACACACACACACACACATATATATATATATATATATATATATATACGTACATTTTTCCTGGGAATACAATAGAAGTTGTTTTATTCCTTATGTCTTAAACTTTTGATGTATTTTTCATCGATTCTTATCAATATAGATACGGTTGAAAGAATAACACACCTGGCATAGACATATTAAAAATACAGTAAAACAAGTATTTGTTCCTAAACAAATTGTTATGACAAAGAAAATATGTAAAATATTGTAATTTTATCCGTTTTACAGCAGAGTTTTTTTATAGACTGATAAAGCGTCTGTATAAAAAGATAATGTGTATATCATAAAAGCACGTTCTTTAGATAAGCAGAAACAATTGTTTGGAAATAAAAGTGATTCATAAAGTTTTACATAATTAATTATTATATACTGTAAGAATAACAATAAGTAAGTAAGAAACTCAAGACAGGAACTGAAAGGAATAGGAATTGTATCAGATTAATTAATTTAGCAAAGTTGGTACCCTTTACTGCCTCTAGGCAGACGTGCTAAACGGTTCGCTAAGCGGTTATCTTTATTTATCTTGACAATATTTATAGTGTAAGATGTAGCACAAGGCCAAAATGGATATAGAGGAAATAGGGGTCGGGTGTCGTCCACCGGTCTATGCCTTAAAACTAGTTCCAATCACCACAATACCACATTCACTCTATGGACTAAACTACTTAAAATAATCCCCTGTGAAAAGAAAAGGTTCCAACACAAGCACATATAGCATCAGTGAAAGAGGACAACCCTGACGAATAGATTTAGATAATAAAAAGGGCTCAGATCTCAAACCATTCACCTCCACCAATGCACCGGGTTTAGTATATAAGAGGTTAATCCAATAGCGAAAATTCGGGTCAAAACCGACCGAAGACAAAACAGTCTCCAGATTACGATGGTCCACCCTACCGAATTCTTTAAATTGATCTGAGTCGACATGCTTCTGAGTCGACTTTCTCAATGATCTAGTGTAACGCGTGAAAGTTATACTGAATAGTCCTACCCTTCACGGCACAAGTCTGTTCAGGGCTTATCAGACGATGCAGGACAGCCTGCAGACGATTGACTTTAATCTTAGCCACGAGCTTTATCTCTGTATTTAGCATCGTTAAGGGCTGAACATTACCTATCCCATCGCCACCATCTTTGCTCTTGCGTACAAGTTTCACAATATCTCTGGTTAAGTACTGAGGTATAGACCCGTTCCTAAACCAAGAGTTAAATAAAACTGTCAACAAGGGTACAAGAATGTGCGACAGCTTCAAATACACCTCGTAGGGCAGACCATCGACTCCGGAGACCGATCCAAGCCGACCTGATCCAAGGCCTCAAATACTTATTCTTCTTTTATGCAACCTTCGCACCTAGCCGCTTCGGTCGCCCTAAGGACAGAAAAGTCGGCTAAATAGTGGTCCAAATGCGCTAATGATAGACCTGTTTCATTGGTGAAAAGATCTTGAAAATGAGACCGAAACGCGTCCAAAATAACTACGTTTGTAGTCACAGTTCGTCCATTCGGAATGTGACACGCGCGATGTGTGGGTTCGTAAGGCGTCGAAGCTCCTCTGCACGCAATTCAGGCGCCATACTTATTGCTTCCTGGCGCATTTTAAACTTAGCCCTAACTACTGAAGCTTGGTTTTCCTTGGTAGCCAAAGAGGCAAGCTTTGCCTTAATTATCATTACGTTAGTGCAACAACCCGCCTGCACCGTCCGATCAAATCTAGCTTCTAGTGCCACTTTTCCTGCCCTAGATTCAAAGTTGAGTCGTCGACGAAAGTCAGCAAAAAAGGACGTAACGACTTTCTTAAGTTAACCCCACCGTTTCTTCGCAATTATAGCACCGGCCTTTACCCGCAATATAGTTAGTATTAGCTGTTTCCGGTACCCCTTCACATCGAACAACGAGGTGTTGAGTTTCCAGTAACGAGCGATTCTAGGTTTAGGTCAAGCTTAGTTTACACGAACCCTAATAAGTCGGTGATCCGAGTAAATTATATTATGAATAATTGGACGTTCTAATACTCTCATGTCGACTCACCTAATTAAGAACCGGTCGATATAACTCGCAAGTTGGAACGACACAGAGGCGCGGATTGATAGCTATTGAAGTCCATACTACTTCCCGGGGCTTTTCATTTCGGAACTTAATGGCAATGTCAAACTTATTGAGAAATTCACGAAAGACCTTAGCAACCTAATTTTGGTTAGTACCTTTAGAACAATTACCCAAACGATTTAAATCGGGATTCAGAACCGCGTTCCAGTCTTCCACTAAGATAACTCTCCGAGATGTATTTATGAACCACTCGATCCGCCGACAGAAAACAGTGGGCTCAGCGTGGCGATTAGGGCGCATAAACTCCAATCAATAGAATTGGTTTATCGTTTATCGTAACATCCAGAAAGCAAAGCCTTTCTTTTCGAATCAATGAAGCAATAGACACACGACGCATCTTAAGCACGCTTTACTAGCCAGAAAAAAAAAACCTTCGAGTAAGAATAGAAGTACGCTGAATAGACACAGAAATCCTTAGTCAGCGCAACCAGATAATCACCTGGAATGAAGTGGGTCTCCTGAATACAACATATACACTCCAAGCTACTGAAGGATTTGTAGGACTCGAAGTTTGCGAGAACCGGCCCTCAGGCCCCGCACATTCACACTAGCTAGATTAGTGTTATTGTGGTAACATAGGGTTGGGTTTCAGAAGCGAACATTGACGGTGTCAAAGTGACGACGGCCTTTTCCCATGGAATAAGTGGCCATATCTCAATGTTGATCAGGCCATCTTAGTACAAACCGCCGACATAACCCGCCAATTTGAACTTGGTAGAACGTCTGATAGATGTGACTGAACCTGTTCAACAAAGTCCGGCCAGCTGCTTAAGTCGAGCCTAGGCTCAGAACGAACCTGCTAAAAATTAAAAAAATACAAAAGATTAGCTCCCAAGAGGGGCTGTAAAATCATCCAAAAGGGTTATCACTTAAAATGGGTTGGAAGAGAAATGACGCTCATTTAGTATTTCGGTCAAATTGGTGTATGTAAGTTCCGGGGGTTTATTGTTCCATTTTCTTTACATTTTCGCGAGTACTTTCGATTTGATTCATCAAATCATCTTCAGGTGGTGTTAGTCTTAGTGTCTTTACAAATATGTATTTAGTGTTACGGCTAGTAATTTACAACTCACAAATAAGCTTCTATAACATTGAGATGTTACATGAGAGCGTGATTACGTCCTGAGAGCATGCAATATTCAAACGTATAATTGTGTCATGGCTAAGAATGTGGTAAGGTTAGTTAATATGCTAGACACTTTAAAATGCTGTGACTAGTTTCGTAATTAACATTATTGAGTGTGGAATGTTTATTTTTTATGTAGAGGGCTTCATGAATTTTTAATCCTTTATTAGGTATTGTGGTGCATTACTTTTGTATTGTAAACTAGGATGTGTCTAGCTGTAGAAGAGAGGCAATCGTGTTTTTTTAAGTGTTACCAAATGGAGCCAGTGTCGGAGAGATGTAAGGTGAGTCTTCGGGAAAGTGTTACGGTAGTGAAACCGATACAAGAATTAGTTGTATTATTATTGTCGAAGATACATTCTCCCAGTGGTTATTGCAACTGATATATTACATTGGTTCTTCCTTATGTATGTTGATTCTGGGAAGTGTTATTTTTTATAGTAAATTTGAATCTGATTTTATTATCAGAGTTGATGGGGCATATGTAACGATGTATTATATTTTAAGAGCTTTTCATCCAGTGTTAAGTGCGGATGCATTTAGTTACAGTAGAATAAATTTATGTAGTGGGAATAATTTAGCTAATTATTATTAGTATGGTCTAAGTTTCTAATCATTAATTTTATTTGTTCGTCTACAATATAATTGGCAAATTGATTATTAATTAGGACTTGCTTAATGTTTTTTTAATTCGTTAAGGAATGTGTTTTCGTTAAATTTTGCACGCGCTTAGAATGTAATCACGCTCTCAGGTAACTTCTCAATATTATAGACGCTCTTTTTAAAGTTGTAAATTACTAGCCGTTATGATGAGAACAACTAAACAGTAAATACATCTGTGTAAGGACACTAAGACAAACACCACTTGAAAAGGATTTGAAGAATTAAATCGAAAATACTCGGTGGAAAAGGAACGAAAATGAACAAGACACCTACAGAAGTTGCATAACCAATTTGATAGAAATACTAATAAGACCATTCGGAAAATTGAAAAAAAAAGTATTATCAAGAAAAAAACACTCTGTGTTATATAATAATGTTTGCCTAAATATATATATATATATATATATATATATATATATATATATATATATTCCTCGTTTTTTTATTCTGGAGATGGTTGACTCTCTGTGAATTGTACAACCGAAACATGTATGCACATATGTAACCAATAATGTGTGTATGAATAACAAATGTATGATATATATATATATATATATATATATATATATATATATATATATATATATATATATATATCATACATTTTTTATTCATACATATATAGAGAGAGGGGGAAATTGTGCGATTTACAACGGAATGTGTATAGTGAGGGCGGAAAGAGAGTGACCACATATTTAATACATATATGGAGAGAGGGGGAAAGTGAACGATTCATAACGGAAGGCGTATATTGAGGGGGGAAAGAAGGTAATTACATATTAAATATATATATCGTTATAAATCGTACAATTTTCCCCTCTCTCGATATATATATTAAATATGTTGTCACCCTCTTTCCCCCTCAATATACGCCTTCCGTTATAAATCGTTCAATTTCCTCTCTCTATATATATGTATTAAATATGTTGTCATCTCTTTCCGCCCTCACTATATACATTCCGTTGTAAATCGCACAAATTCCCCCTCTCTCTATATGTGTATTGAATAGGTTGTGTGAATATCTTTTTTCTTGATTTTCAAACATGTAATCTCCGCGTTTGGGTGATTGAAAAGGCCGGAGGGTCGAAATAAATGATCGCACCGGTGATTATGTGATTACGTGTTACTTTATCTTATTCTTACTCTGTTTATTACATTAAATACTCATACTCGGATTTCCTTCTTGAATTTACTTCACTCTAACACTATCTATCTATCTATCTATCTATCTATCTATCTATCTATCTATCTATCTATCTATCAATCTATCTATCTATCTATCTATCGCTCTCTCTCTCTCTCTCTCTCTCTCTCTCTCTCTCTATATATATATATATATATATATATATATATATATTAATTTATTTATATATATGTGTGTGTGCATGAGATGAAATAATCTATCTCAGTACAACGATTTTATGCTAATTGCCTTTCTCAAGTGACGCAGATTCGGTTTGATGCTGCAATGGTTTAAACACAAATACAAGTAATAATTCATTATGTTCAAATCTTGATAACATCAAACGAATCCAGTGTGACTTGAGAATTGCGCATAGATAGAAATAGCTGTCGTAAAATGTAATATATGTATATTCATTTACATTGATTAACGCATAAATATCGAGTACTTAAAAATATAAATAACACAAAGTGTGTATAAATTGTACACGCTATACACGTAAAAATCAAGTTAAATTAAACATTTCTTGTTTTCCCTTAAATCATTTTTAGAATTGTCATATAGTTAAGTCTGCCATATATGTCTTTTCACCGCATCCGCATCAAGACGAAAACCAGTTCAGTAATATTAAAAGGGATGCCTTTAACAGTTTGATTTGACGATGATAGAATTATCTTCGTTCTCGAGGCTTTTACAACATTCATTTTACGGACAGAAAAGTAAGCCTATTAGCACGGTTACACAACACAGCATCATATCCGTAATAAGTCATAAAACTGACGATAACCAAGATATTTAAACCCCGAAGAAAATATGTTTATATATAATGTCAAGCAGCGGCAACATGTCTAAACAACATACAACTGAGGAATCTAAAATCCCCTACACAACTATTTGTTTTTCTAAGTATACACACACACAAACATATATATATATATATATATATATATATATATATATATATATATATATATATATATTGTGTGTGTGTATTTATGAAGCACTTTTTCATTTATTCAAACATTATAAAAAATAACAAAAGAGTTCTGTTATTTATAATGTTTCATGGATATTTATATATATATATGAATATATATATATATATATATATATATATATATGTATATAGTTAGTTATATACACACAGACACATACACACACACCTATATATATATAGCTATTTATATATTTTTATATATCTTACAGAATATCAGAACAACATCGGTAACGTCGGGTTGAACGCCAAACATGGTTAGTCTTTTATCCGAGAGTTTTTTTCAGCCTCTGTTGTATTTAGTCATGCTCCCTGAACGATGGCGGCTTACACGTTGTGTGACTTATTCCGATATTTCAATCCTCTGCTATTTTTAAATTGCCGTTATTTTATTTACTAATTCGCATTTCTCCCCGCAATGTTTTCCATTATATACATCTTAACAAAGATCAATAAAATAGCAGTTTATCTCGTTTTTTCTTTGATCTATGAATCTAGGTAGCAGCCATGGCAACTTCTGGTCACTTTTTCTTCATATCCGGCGCTGGCGAAATTTAAAATTACAATCTAAATTATTTAAAAGTTAAAAGTTACAAAATCAACAATCCCCCCTTACCAGCCTGAAAAGGGAAAGGGGGAAAGACCGAATTGGGGATTAATAATGTGTGTCAATAGCCTACGATAAATCATGGAAAGAATACCCCGTCATTAGTGAACTAAAAAAGGTGTAAGGCTTCCTTTTCCGTTTACAAATAAAGTGTACGGTGTACGACATAGATTATATATATATATATATATATATATATATATATATATATATATATATATAGACTAACAATACCCGCCGCCCAGCGTTGCTCGGGAGCAATATAAAGGAATACACGAACATGTGTAAACAACCGATAGAACGCAAATAGGTCACAACAGATAGTTTTGATGTTAAGAAAAAACTGTTGCTTTTGAATTATGGAAAATCTATACACACACGAAAATGATTACCTCGGAGTTGAACAAAAATGGAAATTGCCACATTGTAGAAAGATATCTCCTTCACTGACCGATTATGTCGGGCCGGAATATTTGTTCAATTTGTCGTTTATTCTCTCCTTGTTCACTGAAAGCAAATTCGTGTAGACTGCGGCAATTTTTATTTATGTGGTTACTTTAGAAAATATAAAAAAACTTTGGTAGATTTTCGCCACATAAAGATCTTGCGTAGTGTCTAACTCTGCCCTCATGGGGAGTCCCGTAAAATAGATAGTTTTAATTTGAGTATAAAAATAAATTTAAGAAGCCTTATATACAATGTTAGAAATTACTACATGTTGAAAGATTACTCATACATTGATCGTATTTTTTGTATGCCTTCGTGAGGAGGCAAGTAAATTTGATAGTTAATATGTGAGAGATCTTAGAATAAAAAATACAATTGTACCTTAAAGTATATAGACATATACACATATCTAATTACAAAATATTATTTTGTTCCCTCGTACTTACCTTGTAATGATTACGGGTGCGAGAGGTTTAAAGAGAGGACTGTCGCTGCTTGCTGCTAAGTGGACGTGTCTTCCTCATACCTGTTTTTAAATCACTACGGTTGCGAGAGTAGGGGATTTTTTTACTTGTATGGATGAAGTTAGAAGAAAATATGTAAGTACTTACATGTATGGTATATTTTATTAAATTAATGCAAAGTTATAAAAATATCAGAACGTTGCGCGGTATTATGAATGTTGTTTACTGATCACTGATTGGTTGGTTTGCGAATTATAAAACTGGTGTGTAAATTATTTGGTCTTTGCAAAATGATATGTCGACTATGAGCGCTGGTGATTTGGATTTTATGGGAGAACACAAGACTTAGCGGAAATATAATTTGCTACCCTCTTATTGGTTTACATAGTTGGGAAGGCTTACAAGGGGGACTAATAATAATGTTTTTGGTTTAGGCTTTAAAAATATATTTTAATTTGTGAAAAAAACAGTCGAAGTTAATAAGTCGAATGAGGTGATGTGTTTCGATGATTTTGATGCATTACTTTTATTGTCTACTGTAAATGACTTTGGAGGGGTAACACAAACTATACACGCATATATATATATATATATATATATATATATATATATATATATATAATGAAATAACACAGACAAAGCATGCGTAATGCGCACACGTTTTTTTCCTTTTTTTCTTTTTCTTTAACAGGTGTAAACTGTACACCTATTTATTCATCTTTTTATCTATTTCCTCTTGTCAGGTATAGGAGAGAAAATAGCAAAAGCTGGTGCTACATACTAGATAGACGTATGTGAAGAGCGATTACATCAGCAAGTATAGATTTACTATCTGGGTGAACCAGTGTATGTTACCTTGACACGAAAATCTCAAAACACAGGTACGCTCTCCGAACTAAAATGTAAACAGGCATGAACTGTGTGTTAGGTTCAAGTTGTAAGATCAAGGAAAGGTTAGACAAATGTGTTATGACACATTCAGTTCGCCCTGGAGACGTGCCGTCACGATACCGTGTGAAATAAATAAATGCTTTTTTTGACAGTCAGTATTTAGTAGCTGTGATTATCGAACGCAAATTAAGGATGTAATTAAAAAAAAATAAAGATAGGAATTTAATTCCTAGAAAGTACATTGCGCCACTGTTGTATGTCAGCCTACATCCTCCCCTGTAACAATGTAGTAAAGTTAATAAGAACAATTTTGGCTTCTCTCCATTTAATGTTGATGTGTGACATTTATTCGTATGACGAGAGAAATCTCTCCAAAAAAGGGCACATTTTAAACTCTCCGTCGCCTTGCCCTTTTTCCTTTGTGCGCATTGAAAGTACTTGATTATAGACACGGCTACGACGATGATGATGACGGCCAACTGCAGCCCACTAAACGATGATGATAGATACGGCGAAATGAAGCTCGAAAGACGATGATGATGGTGATTGCAATGTTGTTGATAGAGGCATGCTGGCGAGTCAGTATACAAAACAAGATAAGACCACTGAGTACATTTGAAGTAAGTGACATTGATTTAAAGTACGTTTTTAATAAACGAACACATAACACTGGAGAGGGCGTAGAAATAGAATTTTAGCGCAGAACCTCTCCCTGTAATATTTATTTAATCCGAATTCAATTGAAATTTATAGTGAACAAAACTTAAAGTAGATTTTAGTGGTATGCATGTATTTTATTCTACTTTGCTAGCAATATATGGATTTATGATTATATGCATATACATATTTAGATATATGTACGTACATATACGTGTCGATATGTATAGACATATGTATGCATCTATGTTTTGATTTCGTATATATATGCTTACAATGTTAAACCATTTGTCCTTCCATTATCTCATGAATTTGAAGCAGTCGATCCGTAATAAATAAATAAATATAATATATATATATATATACATATATACATATATATTTATATATATATATACATATATATATATATATATATATATATATATATATATATATATATATATATATATATATATATATATGAATACATATGTAAAATTATATGTATATACTTTTTGGTTCATTTTACTTTGGTCGGAGTTGGCAGCAATCAAAGACTCGCTTCTTTGAGGCTTACACTTGATCTCTATATCAGATATATATATATATATATTCGAATGGTTCATTAAAGTCCTCCTCTACATCTCAAATAATAATAAAGAAGTTAAGAAAATTAATTTCCCTCTCACTAATTCACCAGCTTACTATGTTATAGTATATATTTTTTGTGGTCTTTTAGTCTTACCGGATTCCAGGATAAGAATTCATCTACTCTGGTAGATTATCAAGCTTAGTACTGTTACTAGAGGCAATATCACTTGGAGAAGGTGCACCAGTGCTCGTATACATATATATATAAATACATATTAATAATGATAAATATATATATATATATATATCTATATATGAATACATATGTAATCTTATATATATATACACTACTTTTTATGAATACGTATATTTATTTGACTATATATATATATGTATATATATATATGAATAACATTTATTTACATGTATATGTATATTGATAGTTATATATATGAATATGAATATTCTTAAGTATATGTATATATAAATGTGTTCATACGTATATTTATATAATTGATCTATGTGAAATTAGAAGGAAAATGATAACAACTAATACAACAAATTATGTATACACACACACACACACATATATATATATATATATATATATATATATATAGTCTTAGAAGTTTCTCAACCATTAAATCTATATTTAAAAACTAAAATAAAAAAACAAAAACCTTAAGTTCCAAGTCGTTCAGTCGAAAAACCACTCATGTAAGTAAATTTAATTTTTTCAGTTATTATATTAGTTTGCTTCTAACATTATTTAAGGGATCATCAGTTGTTTACCATGAAAAAACTGTTTCGGGAATTTAAAACAAGACAGTATTTAATTTCATGGCTTCCCAGCAGAGTTGATCAGACCCCACTTCCCTTAAAAGACAAAAACATAAACGTTCCGTAGACTAAACCTAATATATATATATATATATATATATATATATATATATATATATATATATATATATAGAGAGAGAGAGAGAGAGAGAGATATTTACTTTTGGTTACTGTATCTTTTCTTTAATGATGTTTTACATCTGTACGCGTTACGTTCTTGTAAATTTCTAGAGTCCGATCATTAGCTAAACTGGTCACTGACTAAACAAAAGGTGAGATCCTTAAACGCAAATCTACAGACGTTTTGGAGCCGATGAATATCTTCCATTCTCTGACATTGGGCAAGCCAACATATTTTCAATTGATATAAGATTAATGACAAAATCCGACTACAGTAATCAGTTTGCCTATACATGAACACGCGCTTGTATATGAAGTATTTCTGTGCTAATACTAAGTTGAAGTCGTCGTTGTCTTCAATATAAAAGTAAAATGTAATCCTATATCAGGCATATTACTTGTCTTTTGTGAGTTAGGCCTCATAGATGTCTCCCAATTAATTTAATCGGAAGGAAAGACATCACAATTAAACCACATTCATTAGTTTAGAATATTGGAAATATTTAATAGCAAATATTAAATTATATATTTTTAAGATCTTGGTGAGTAATCTTGGTTGCCTAGACTTAAGCAGAACAGATGAACTAAATCATCCCTGTGTTCAGACACTGCTCTGTCGCATAGTGTTTACCCAGCAAGATTTTATGCGCGTGTGTGCGCATGTGTGTATGCAAGATAGAGTGTAAGGCTTTAAATCCTACAAAATGTATAAGAAAAATGAAATGTAAAAAACGAAAACCAAATGCACTTTCAACTGTCCATTTAAACTAAAAACATTCCAACTGAGCTTTCCTTTTCCCCAAAAACCTCATCGTCTTCATTTTTTTCTTTTCTCTCCACGTGCACATTTTGTAAAAATAGGTTACGCGTTAGTCACTATCACCAATCATCAATAAGCGGAAAATATACTGAGAGACTAAATACCGAAATGAAACAAAAATACTGCAATAAACGACGATCTAATATAGGACAAAGAATCACAACAAACATTATCTCTTTTTTCTGATAATATACTAGAGGAATACTCGTCCCAGGTAAGGTAACATTTATTACACGAACAAAAGAGTTGTGTACCAATTTTCTCTCGCACTACAAAAAGTAAAGAGCCACATATAATGTTACTAAACCTTATGTCTAAAATCCATGTTCACATTTTGATCAAAATATATTACATAATATGGATTCTAAAAAATGTCAAAAATTGAATGGTTAATCTTAAGAGATGTTAAGTAGACATACAATCCTGGGAGTTTTGCTTAATTGGTGTCTACAGAGCATTGATCACATTTAATGTAAATCTGAAATATTTAAATTTTCAAATTGGAAGATGTGACCATAGTATGCCCACTAACCCATAACTTCTTTAAAATACTCCACAGAAACTCAAATTAACAGAATATTTATTAATTTATATCTAATCGATATTGTTAACATTTCACACCAATCGGAGGTGTCTGAATTTTCACTTATAATGTGTTCCTTTTGTATCAAAATTAGAATAATAATTCTAGACCTCAGAAGTATTATTATTATAACTTCATTTTAATCTTCTAAGTACACCTACAAGTAATGCAAAACTATTCTGTCTGGAGAATAATGTCACCTATTCAAGACGGGTATTCTTTTAGTATATATATGAGAATATGGGTTTGTGTCTGTACTGTTAAATTGGTATATATATATATACAGGTTGGGCCAAAATAAGGGTCCTATCTTTAAATTTGAATAACTTGAATTTGAATAACTTCCACAAAATAAAAGTTAAACTCACCAAACTTTATGTGTGTGTAGACTGACCCTTCCGAGATTTTTTGAAATAAACAAAACAAATTTTAGCCGAAAAACACTTCTTAAAACTTACAAAAACTAAAGTATTGTTTTTTACACTGTTTTGAGTTTTTTAAGCAAAAATAATGTTTTCTAAATGAGGGTACGTTCCTTAGGGCTAATACGGCTCATGCTTGCTTCGCAAGGGGTCCTTTACTTATTCTAAAAAAAAATTTAAAAAATCAATAAATAAAAAAGTTATGAATTTTTAAAAATAGGACCCTTATTTTTGCCCACCCTGTATATATATATATATATATATATATATATATATATATATATATATATATATATATATATATATATATATATATATATGCGATGAGCTTCTGTTCAAAATTGTATTCTTTAATTTTATCAAATTGAAATTTACATGATGTTCTTATCATTTTTTCTCGCAGTCTAATCGTTTACAAAGGGAGATTACTCAGCAAAAATACGTCAACGTAACGAATCAAAGAATAAAGGTTATCCAATGAAAGAATCATAGTGCGCTGTTTCAGTAACTGCAATCGGCCCAAACCTCTATCCCTAACAAAACACAACTTAGGCCTTTGTGACCCGTCGATCTCATGGATACAATTTGATTGACAAAGGTGGAACTGGGAGTGGCTTACGTTTGCATCAAAAATGACAAAAAAGCGAGAATTAGATAAAATGCGATTTAAATGTCGAGAAAACAATAATAAAAAAAAACACTGAACATTTGATAAATTTCGCCCCTCGTGTCTTGTCGCTCGTCCATCGTTGGAATTGTGTGGCTCATTTATCTAGGCCGGGGATTGCGTGAAAGGGATGTCTGATGTTGAAAAGCCGCGAGATACGTACTCTAAATAAACCAATAAAAACGGGGCGAGGGAAGTGATATGGGAATTAATCAGGGAATTTCTTAGGTATTAAAAAAGAAAGAACGAGTGATAAAAAGAAGGTTAACTATTAATGATGATTATTCATCTAATCGGAAAATAATAATAGTGAAAAAAGGGAAGTACAAAACGTCACGTATGAAAGAAAATGAAAATAATAAATGAAAGATAAGACTAGGTAAATGATCATACAATTCTTAAAGAGATAGAAGAAATAAATAAAGACAAAAAGAAAGCCATGTAAAGATAGGTAAAAAGAAAGAATGAATAAAAGTAAAAGAAAAAAAGAAGGAAACCGTAACAAATAATTAAAAGGAATTCAGAAATCCATATGCATCAAGAAAGAAAGAAAAAAACAATGCAATTTAGATAGAATAAATTGCATGAGAGAAATGAATGCTATTTACTTACAGAAAACTCTGACAAAAGATGAAGATATAACACAAATAATCCTAAATGTAGAATGTCATTTTATAGAAAGTCTTACAAAATAAACAATGTCAAGAAGCAAAAAAGAACGATGTAAGAAAAAAGAAAGAATAAGGAATATATCAAGTACTGTCTATTATATATATATATATATATATATATATATATATATATATAAAGATAGATGGACGAAGATTGATAAACATGCACGAATGTCAAAATTTATATCAAACTTCGATTGTTCAATGCAATGTATATTCTGTAATCAAATTATGTTTATTATTCTTTTCTTTAAGGCTAGGCTTTTCAAAGATCGAGATCTTATCATCAGAGGAATTATACATATAGATAAGTTGGCAATAGAAATTTGGACAGTTGTGCATGTTTATCACACTTCGTCCATCTATCTTTATAATTGCTCTATCTCGTATATTGAGCTTTTACCATTTCACTATAGGTTCTTTCTACTAAAAGTTTACCTTTAGTTTCATATATATATATATATATATATATATATATATATATATATATATATATATATATATATATACATGTAACTAGCAAGAAGGCCTGACGTTGTTCGAGATTGAATCAGGTTCATTACTATGCAATTTTCACTATCCTCATAACACAATATTACTTGTTTGGTGTTTACTGTTCCCCTCTAAAAGTGTCACCCCTAATAGAATCAGGGAAAACTGCAGTCATGTCTTATATATATGGGTTAACCTTCATTTAAATCGGATATACGTATTAGAGGTTTTAAGGGGGTTCTATTCCAATAGGTCACTCTGAGGTGGGGGCGCGAAGATATATAGCACATGGAAAGTGATGTAGAGATTCAGGACAACTTCCATTGTCTTGTTCAGAAAATGTTACACATATGTTATAAATTTCAAAAACATAGGATATATTTGAAGTTGTAAAATAGGATATATACCCCCATAGCTTCCTTACGTTAAGAAGACACTTGAGGTATGGGACAATTTACATTTCCTCCAAATAGGATATATCTTAAGTTTTAAGGAGATTATGCCATTATAGACACGCTTACGGGTGAATTTAGACATTGGGGAATACTTCCATTGTCTTCACGGTAGCATTTGCATGAGAATACACTTTTAGTCTTATGTAGATTCTCTAACCATTCTTTTTATAGGGAACACATAAACATCACACAAACACACACATACATAGAAACATAAAAATATAGGGAACACATAACCAGCACACAAACACACACACCCACACACACACACACACACACACACATAACGTTTAAATAGCGATAAGGTACAGTATATAAAAACTATGAAAAATCGACTTTTCAAAACAAATCCGATCTAAAACAGCCAATCTTACAAACACAGAAGGTGTGATATCTGTTAAAATAGAAAATTATAACAATAACAATATGTTGATGAGGCTATTTGCAATTATTTATTATTGCTAATGGACACTACATCTCTAACTATATACAGTTAGGTATGCGTATATGTTTATATATTTGTATTTATGTGAATTCATTCCTAAACTAATTAACCGATCATTATGATTTTTACCACAGTTTCAAAGCACAATGATGGGTACCATTGACTATATTTAGTTTAAATTAGTTTCATGTGCAGATACTTCTGATTTTTGTAAAATTTTAACACGATTTATTAAACATCGATTAATATATATTCCAAAAAATGTAAGTTTATTGTTAGTATTATAAAGAGTTTTAGAGGGAATCATCTGGATACAACCTCCCTTGTATATATTCAAGTATTTCAGCTTTGAATTAAATAGGAGCTTGTAGTAGATATTGTTTCGGCTGATGTAACCTCTGAACTTATTCAGGTGCATTTGTTCAAACATTGAAATCCTTATGTCAAACTTGGGAACCTATGCCAGCATTTTGTAAATCTACCCGTCATATAATGAATGCAGGTAGATTGTTCTTGTTTCGTCAACCATGATCGGGTAATAGTGTACAATTAATTATATTATTATTAATTATTAATAACCTGTGGATGTAAGGTGAGAGGTTACATTGGCTGAAATGTTGTAAAAAAATAGTAATAATTGTGAGCAATTGATTTCGTGGTATTGCGATGGGATAGAGGCGAACAAGTGTATCCGATTAAGTTTAGTGGATTTCCCGAGATATATTCTATTTAACACACATATGAGACATATGCTACTATATCGGGGCAGTAATGCTAAATAAGTAATGAGTCTATACTCCCTAAATCCGCCATATAATGGCATTACTCCTGGATTGATTTTACGCTCATACTGAGTAGACAAGAAAGGAGAAACGTAATAAAAATAGGGAACGAATTAAAAAATATAAGAGATAGAAAAAATAAAAGGAAGAGTGAAAATATATAATCGTAAAATTCAGTAATATTAACAACTAGCAGGGACACGACAAAAGTCGGTGTTGTGTGCCAGTACCGGTAAAGTTTACCTCGGGTAGTTGGTTTTATAGTAAGAGTTCCTACCGTTGTCACACACGCAGTAAATCTTACTATAACAACAACTACTCGAGGTAAACCTCACTTTTACTGCTACAGCTTTTGACGCAGACGAAACCGACTTTTACCGACTTAGAAATACGTAAACAGCTGGAAAAGGCCGAATCAAAAAGAACCGGTGTCAAAATAAAAACGAGGCTGCTTTTCTACAGAAAAAAAAATATGTAAACGAAACCACGTACAATATGTTTATTTTTATGACTATTTATATTTTGATGAAAAAATACATAAAATAATTTTTTTACACTGGAAAGTTAAAAGGTTTTTTTTTTTGATAAATTGTGTTTGTTTATGAATAAAGAACATAATCAATGAAAAAACGATTTTTACGGATTTGTTCTTTTTTTTGTATTCATTGAGATTTTGAACAAGGCCCAACCGTCTAGGTTTAGATTAGTTTAGAGTTAAGCTCGGGTTAGTTTAGTTTTGTCCACACTCTGCATTTTATATTCGTGCATCGTCAAGAATATTGGTCAATTATTGTATTTCGTTTAGAGAGCTTGTAGATATGTTCGCATGTTGTGCAAGTTTTTTTTTGTTTATTTTTTGCGATGAGCTTTATTTTACTAGCAGAATTCGATCAATGTTTCGGAGATGAAATTAATTCTCGGTTTAATCACTTTTTTTTCAATTATAGTTTGCCTGCCGATAATTTAAAGATTTTATCAATGTACAGGTCAAGTTGTCATCTGCTTCTCTAGCCTTCTTATATGCTAAGCGCTTCGGCATTTTCCGACTGTTTACGTAAATTGCTGAAAGATGCCGAAAAACCTATCAGTTATGTCTGGTCCAAAAGCTGTACCAGTACTAATAATTAAATTAGGCAAAGAAAGTATTAGTGAATGAACGAAAAATCAAAGAAAATATCGGAATGAAAAACCCGATTGAATATAACAATAGAATGAAGGTATATATTCAGGAAAGTAGGAAAGCAATAAGAGGTTAATGTTTCGTTTATTCTTTCTAAGACTCAGTTCATGTCTATCAATCGTAGGAGTGTCCTTCTTTTCTGAGATTCTCATGGATGGCTTTGTTTTTTAGGTGAATCGATTCTTATATTTTTAGCTCTTTATTTCTCATCAAATCTTTCTTGGAGTTCATACATTAGATTCATTGCTATTTCCGCTTCTCGTAAAGACGGTCCTCTCGATTGCGCCAAGAACTTTCTCAAACCTGATTATACTCCTTATCTCTACAAACTATTGTCAGACTTTGTATGGAGTACTATTGTCATATTTGGGCTGGTGTATCTCTGTCTCATTTGAAGGGGTTTTGATAAGATTCTGACGCGTATCTGTAATTTTGTTGGTCCCACACTTTATTTTTCTTTGTATCCTCTCTCTCTCTCTCTCTTACACAGACATGGTGCTGCTAGTCTCAGTCTTTTCTATAAATACTATTATGCATTGTGTTATTCAGAATCGTCCCTTTTAATCTATGTTTCTTTTACCTAGGTGTTTTGATCCGTTAGTCTAGTAGACTTCGCCAATTCGTTGTTCTTATACCTCTTTATTATACAGCTTTCTATTCCAGTAGATTCTTACAAAAACTGCAAGCTTGTGGAACTCTCTTCCTGCTTACTGTTTTATTCCTTCTATTAGCCTTGTTCTTTTCTAAGACAGACGCCAACAGCCATCTTCTTTCATTGGGATACTCATGTTTAGTTTTTGTTAGCTACGTACATCAAGTGGATTTATGCATGGTCTAGAGCGTTTTCGATGACAAAAGAAAGAATGAAAAGGGAGTAAACACGGAATATATATATATAGTATATAAACATGGAAATAAGTAATAAAGAATGGGAGATTGAATGAATAAATACACAGTGAAAAGAAACAACCGGATTAAATATCTGAGATGATGATACTATTGTAATGAACAATTACGAAAAACTTTCCCTATTTTTAATCATCTCCCGTTTGGAGAACCCTCCTGCTTTTACTAAACAATATGAATAGCAGCACTAATATTGTACCGGCATTATATGACGAATAGAGTTTTCTAAACTTACGTCTGTTCTCGTTTGTCATTACAATTCATTCGGCAGACAATCAACATGGAACAATTAATGCGTCCACAACGGTTCGACGTGGAACCTGACTCTTCTAATTCTGTAAAACGTAGCACTCATTGACGAGTGACGCTTGAACACTTTTTGCAAAATTACATGCAGAAAATCCACTAGGACAAATAAACAAACTCTAACTACTAACCAACTATGTATCTCACAAGATACATGAAATTATTATGGACTGCAGCACTTATGAAGAGGCTATCGAAACATTACAAACCACTTACCGAAAATGCAAAAATGAACTATTTTCGATATTTACTTGCTACACGACAGCAGCAATATGACGAATCTTTGGAGCAGTTTTAAAAGAATTACGAACTCTGAGCAAGGACTGTAACTTTCAGTCAATGTTTGCCGAATAAATTCGAGACGAGCACATCATGGATGCTTTTATTAACGGACTCCAATATGTGCAGGTAAGACAAAAACTGCTTGAAAACAAATGGCTGGACCTCAGAACAGCCTACGAACATGCTTATACGTTTAAAATTCAGTCATTGGTACAAACGGACAATTTCCCTCTCTCGCACACAGACGTAGAGCTTTTAAAAAATATTAAAAAGGATATAGCCAACGCAGCAATTACGGCTATATACCCCGCTATTCCTCTGATGGTGGAGACAGATGCATCTGATTATGCAATTGCTGCCTCTTTAAGGTAATCCGGACGCCCTGCCACTTTTTTCAATGACCTTGTCGCGTTCAGAACAGCGGCAATCAGCAATTTTCAGATATTCCATAACTAACAAGTTTGTGGGGCAAGGCTATGCACCAAACCCTATCAAAAGAGGTTTATTCTATAGTGGAAGTAATTCAGAAATTAAAGACACTATTTTATCGGACGACATTTTAGACTAATTACTGATCAAAATCCGTCGCATTTATGTTCAACACCAGAACAACAAGCAAAATCAAAAATGATAAAATACCGAGGTGGAAAATAGAACACTATTGTTTTTCTTTTGATGCAATTTACCGACCTGGTACAGAGAATGCTTCAGTTAACGCACTATGTAGCTCGATACCTAACACGGATGAGCTTCGTACCTTACACAATGAATTGTGCCACACAGGAATAACAAGATTAACACACGTTGTACGCACCAGAAATGTCCCATATTTATCGGATGACGTTAATAAAATGATAAAATCATGTACAATATGTGCAGAACATGAATCACAATTCTTCAGGTCTAAAACCGGGACATTGATAAAAGCGACTCAACCATTCAAGAGTATAAACATCAATTTGAAAGGTCCACTACCATCTAATAATGGGAATCGTTACAGCCTTACCGTCATCGACCATTATTCACGATTCCTATTCGCATTTCCTTGTCCGGGCATCTCAGGAAAATCGGTAATACGGTGCTTGTGGTCTTTATTTGCCATTTTAGGTATTCCAGCCTACATCAATTCAGGTCGTTAAGCCTCTTTTATGTCTGAACAACTGAAACAGTTTCTTCATGAACGATGAGTAGCCACAAGCCGGACAACGCCGTATCACCCTCAGGGAAGCGCCTAATGTGAGCGCTATAACAGTATAATATGGAAAAGCATACAACTAGCGGCCGAAAACGGCAAATAGCTAATTACCCACTGGGAAGATCTCCTCCCTCAATTCTGTACGCTATTAGGACGCTCTTATGTACAGCTAGATATGCCACGCCTCGCGATAGGTTTCTTCCATTTCAACGAAGAAGCTCGGCGGGAACTTCGCCTCCCTCATGGCTATCGAAACCTGGAACGGTTCAGCTGAGACGTTTCGTCCGTCATAGTAAGAATGATCCATTAACAAACCAAGTGGAGCTTATTGACGCGAATCCGAATTATGCATTGATAATACATTCTGATGGAAAAGAATCCACTGTTCCCTTTAGAGAATTTGAACTTGCAGGGAATATACTTACACTCAATATAACCCCAGAAATGACGCCTACATCTTAAGACCCTTCCACTTCGGCTGAAGGTCAATCTGCACCATATGATTAATCTACGGACTCAGTGCAACAATCAGATACGGAGTCCATGAAAGACCCAAGGTGATCAGAACGAGCCAGAGATGAACGATCATCAACTTGCTCCGAAACGAGCTCATCCCCGAACCGATTAAGAACTCCTGTCTTCAGAATCAGACCCACCTTCACTCAGGAAGGAGAGAGAAAATCGACCCATGCGTACTGTCAGACTCGTAAACCAAGAGTGCTTATTCTACTCTCGATACCAGACTACCGATGCGTTCCAAGAGAAACAGCAAAAAAAACCCGGTCCTTGGAACGACTTCCCCATATGATTGAAATATAATGGGGGTGAATGTAATGAACAATTATGGATAACTTTCCATTTTCTGTAATTATCTCCCCTTGGAAGAACTCTCCTGATTTTACTAAACAATATAAATAGCAGCACTAATATTGTACAACATTGTATGCCGAATAAAGCTTTCACAAGTTACGTCGGTGCTCGTTTGTTATTACAACTATATAACCATTGCAATAGGGGAAGGAATTGGTAAATGAAGGAACAGAGTAAGAATGAAAGAAAGAAACAACAGTCAGTAGAATTAATTTGTTAATCATAAAAGTAGATAGAATAGACAAATGGATAAGAAAAAAGAATGAAAAGGAAGGAAAAACGGAATTTAAAAAAACTATAGAATTAAAAAAATAAATGAGTCAATGAATGAAAAAAGAATGAAATCATAGAAACGTGAAACGAAATGAATTATACACTTAAATGAAAGTATAAAATCATGAAAATAAAGACGAAAGTATGAAAAAAGAAAGACTAAGAAAAGAATGTAAACGGAATGAATAAAATACAAAAGAGAAAAAAGAGTACGAAAGTTACGAAATACATTGACAAAAAATAATAAAAATAAGAAGAAAAACGAAACAAAGTAGAATTGTATGAGTCTCATGATTAACTACCGAATATTCAAGGGAACACTTTTTAAAAGAAAAAGAAAATCGAACCTGTCGACAAAAATTATGAGAGATTAATCTGAATTCGATCGATAAGAAGAAAAAAAAGACTTGCATGTTTTATAAATGAGCAAACCATTGATTGGCAAGAGGCAGCTGTCGGGCATCATATGAAGGGCGTCAAAAGGGTTAATGAAGAAAGAAAAAATGCTACAAATTGGGTTGGGAGAAAGTAGAAAAAAATCCGAACAAAAATGATCTAAAGATGGAAGCCATCTTGAATAAGTGGTATTCACTGAGAAAACAGAACTACGAATGCTAAAGAACAGCGCGCTAAAACGTGCAAGAAATGAATGAATGCATTTGCAGATAATGACGTGAAATAACGAGATAGTGATTTTTTTAATGTCGGATCAGGATAAAGTGGTTAAAAACTGGAAAAATCCGAGAAGAGAAGCAAAAGAATTAGTTCAAAAGTTCCCATTTTCAATCATATAATTCCGTACGCAAAATTGCAATATGTATAAAATCAGCACGTTTCGATTTTAAAATTTCTCCTTCCTATATTAAAATATTGGTTTCCCTTATATGATCAGATATAATGCGAACGTTTGAAACGTCTCTATTAAAAACGGGGCTATATATTATACAATACTGGGCACGGTCATTTGGCTATTTTGCAAAATGTAGTATCTGTTCTGATACTAAACTACATATTTTATCTCCTCGATCTGAGAAGGAGATATCTTTCTAGACTGGGAACGTTGTTGTTTTTGTCAAGGATCCAGATTTCCCCGTTTGGGGGAGCTGGATTTTTCCCACATTAAAAAACTGATTTAAGTCTGATTCTTCCCTAGTAGGGAAGCAAGTAAATAGGGTTTGTGCGCATATCGACATGTCGTCAATCACGGGTATTTACTATAAAACAGAATAAGGTATGCAAAAGAACAGCGCACTGAACTGTGCAAGCAGTAAATGGGTGCATTTGCAGATAATCGTGTGCCGTAACGAGAATTTTGTTTTAAATATCGAATAAAGATATAAAGAACACAGGAAAAGACGCAATAATCTATTTAAGAAGTTACCATTTTTGAATCAGATAACTCGGTAGGTAAAATCGCGTTTAGATTGTTTCATTGTTATTACTAAAGAGTTACTACTTATCAAGATCCAAAAGCAACTCGAGGATATAGGTTAATGAGTTTTTAAGGTGGACGGTTAGACAACACCGTGATAATTGGTCAATATATTGAAAGGTTTGACACAAAAAATATTTAGAAGTACGGCTTAAAAAGAATTTGTTTACATTGGACTTGAAACCGACTAAAGTGTTGTCAACTGGAAAGCAGCCCCGCGGTAGTGTGTTCCACAAACGGGTAGTTCCATGAAAGAAACTCTGCTCATATAAGATTTGTTTAGCTTTAGGTAAACAGAGGGAGAAAGGGCAAATATAGACAGTGGTTGTAGGTAGATTCGTTCTTGTAATTTTTTTACATAGGAAACCAGAGAGTTGAGCTTAAGCGAGAATATTCCATGAAAATAACAATAGAGCAGATTCTCACGTGTAAGTATTTGCTTCGCTTATATAATCAGGGATAAGTTAAAAGTTTGGAACGTCCTTTATGAAAGTAGTGGCACAGACGCAGTGACGTGCAGGGGTCTGGTGATGCCCGAGGCTAATGTTTGATTTCAGGCTCCAAAGACTCAAGTAACTATTGCCCTCGAGTGGCTTATGACCTTGATAATCGGTGACCTCGAAAGCAAAAGAAAAAGAAAAGAAATATATTTTGAATAGTTCACAATAGTTATTCAGACCTTGGCTGCCGATCATGAACCTGATACACGTTTTGCCATAATCCACATAGACTGAGGGGATGCTATTCTATAATTAACGCTTTTTATTATTACTCTCCGAACAAAACTGACTCGATACAACACTTATGTAAGACAGCGATCATTTATTCCACTGACCAGCAATCGGGGCAACAGAGAGGGAGACATATCTAAATGACTAATTAATTATAAAGTATCAGCCCATGTATTTAAATGTCCAAACGTCTCTACGTACTTCCAAATGGACTAGCTGTTCTATCACTCTCTTTCTGTTTCGCTCTCCGTCTCTCTTTCTCTCTTTCTCTTTGAGCAACGGTAAATCATATATATGTTTGTACATTCCCAGAGCCTAAGTAATTTTCACCTGGGGATCGTAAAGTTTAGCTTGGGTATCACTAAGGCGATTTCCCTATCCTGTTCTCAACCAAGTAAATTGAATACTAGGGCATACACTGCTCAATATCCGACGGAAGTAAATAGTCTTGTTGTTTTGCACATATACATTCTCTGTACCCTGTAATCGAGTATCATCGAGCTTGTTTTTATTAGAATAATCCCGGTCTTGACTGAATCATCTTTTTTCTAAGTGAAAAATCCTTATATATATATATATATATATATATATATATATATATATATATATATATATATATATATATATATATATTAGTATTTCATGTATCCACATAACATTTTATAAGGAGATATACTTTTTTATGTATCAATGTTCAGTATTTACTTCAACAGTGCTCAATACGTAAGTAGAGCTCGTTAGTAAGTTATGAAAATATATTTATGGCAATTAAGCTACACAGAGGCTCCCGCGTTTCATCCCCGGGGGGGGGGGACATTTTCAGGCTATTGTGTGTGTATTTAGGGGGCATTTTTACATTTAACCAAACAATGTTAACATAACAGATTTTCTCTGCATGATTACACATTTTTTATTTTTGCAAATATTTCTAATAATATTTTTGTGTCAAATAAAAAAAAAAAAAAAAATGTTCCATAAGTATGACTAGCACTTCCGATTCTTTGTCAAATCATATTTAGGTGACAATAAAAAAACAAATTAATATGAAGTTTGAGAAAAGAAAATAATTTCCAAAACAGCCAAGAACGCAATGTGTGAAGTCGTTAGACGTCAACTACTTGTTTTTGTCACCTGAAGATGATTCAAGGTGGAATCGAAAGTGCTTGTGATATCTATGGAACATTCATTATTCTGTTTTATTTTGACACAAACAAAAATATTAGAAACATTTAAAATATAAAAAAGGTATAATCAAGGAGTAGAATTATGTTATGTTTATCAAGGTGTGCTTAATATATATATATATATATATATATATATATATATATATATATATATATATATATATATATATAGGGGGTTGTGTCGTTATTGTGTTTTTTTTGTGTTATGTTTAGCGATAATTGTACTACTGATATTCTTGCTCAAGTTCAGCATTTCGGAGGTACCTCTCTTTACATACGTATGAGTTATCTCTCCCGCATACGCAAATTCGCGCCACTTTTAGGGGCGTATTCATATATATATATATATATATATATATATATATATATATATATATATATATATATATATATATATAAACATACCCCATGACCTAGGTAAAGAAGCAATCTCATACTGGATTAACAAACATCCACAAATTTTACACCCAAGGTTTACTAAACAATGTATTATCGACAACATTATCCTCAACAATAACTCCTTCGAATTTAACAACGAGAACTTCATCCAGACCTTAGGTACGGCAATGGGAACCAAACATGGCACCGAGATATGCTACTCTGACACTAGCCTACCTAGAAGAAATATTATACACAAAGATAGAATCAATTTATGGAACAAATACAAAATCCCTATTTATAAAATCTTGGAAAAGATATCTGGATGACTGTTTCATTCTTTGGGATCCCACATGGGGAGACATCAACGAATTACACAGCACCCTACAAGATGTACACCCCAAAATCATATTCACACTAGAACACAATCACACAGAGCTACCCTTCCTAGATATACTAGTTAAAATTAAGAACAATCATATTATCACAGACATCTACCACAAACCCACGGTACCCAACAATACCTCCACTTTAAAAGCCATCACCCCAAAAGCTGCCTAAAATCTATACCCTATTCTCTAGCACGCAGCATATGCACTATAGTCAGTGACAAAGACCTCCGGATTGTCCGACTTGAGGAACTACGTAAGACGTTAGCAAAAAGAGGATACCCCGCACAAATAATAAACAAAGGTATAGAATTAGCAGAGCAAATACCATTAGAACAACTACGAATTCCCCAAAAACGGAACAAAGAACACATATTAGCATACGTATCTACACATAACAAAAACAACCCAGAATTATTCACAGAGATAACAAGAAACCTAACCTTACTCAATCAAAATAGCAAACTAAGCAACATACTTAAAACAATGAAGATAATCAAAAGCAAACGCCAACCGGAAAACCTCAAACAAATTCTAACCTCATCAAAATTCAACCAACACGTATCACAAGAGGTCACAAAATGCAACAAAGAAAGATGTGGAGTTTGCGACATAATAATAGAGGGTAACACATACACATTAAAAAGTCCAACACAAACCTTCAAAATAAAGAAGGATCTAAACTGCACCTCTAAAAATGTCATATATGTACTTGAATGCATAACATGTAAAAAATACTGTATAGGTGCCACAAAAACATTCAATAATAGAGTGGCCCTCCATAAGAGCAATATTTAAATTCAAGAAAATAGAAAATTGCCTGTCTCCAAACATGTACACTCATGCAGCAGTGGAAAATTCCAGATAATGCCCATTTTCCAAACTCAGGACTATTCATACTTCCTAACACAAGAAAAAATCTTCATATCCAAATTCAACCCACCATTAAATAAATCCTAAGACAAATCACACCACAGACATATAAAAACAAGTACGAACACATGCATAAACAGGAACCCATCTGCACTAGGACACGTGTGCATTTGCACACCCTCACACATGGAACGAATACATACTCCATGTGAATGTATTCATGCATACATGCAGAAAATAATATGAATGTGTGTATCTATCTATCTTTCTTTCTATCTCTATATATATATATATATCTTTCTATAATTCTATTTATATTTCTATCTACCCTTAATCTTCATTCCCCCTCTCTTACTTTTTCTCCCCCCTAACTATCTATCTACTCACCCATCCTTTTTTCTACTCATCTCTCTCTCTCCAAACCCAAGCAAACATCCTCACCCCCAACAACCCACACATCCACATTCATGTTTGAACCCAGCATTGACACCGTCATGAATGACCGGGAATGACCACACACACACACATACCATACAGATTCGACCGACAGCAATTAAAGCAATAACACCTAATACACAAATGTACTCAAATGACCAAACACTGGTCAAACGGAATATATTTTTATCCCAAACAAGATAACATTTTTTCTGTCAAACGGAACAAACATTTTTTCTGTCAAATGGAACATACATTTTTAAATGAAAGAAAAATGAAATGTGTTCTCAAATGAAACACTTTTATCAAATGGAATTTATATCTGAAGGGAGCATAATGGATAAACGATAAATGCTGGAAACGCGTTATGAAATTATATTTAAAAAAACTTAAAATAATAAAATGATAAGATAATTAATAATTATTGAAAAAGTTTTTTTACTAGCGTTGGTAACCACAATTCTTTAAATATATTTTTTCTCTCGTTGGAACTACACTGATGCTACACAACCCCCTTCTCTCTCTCTCTCTCTCTATATATATATATATATATATATACATGTATATATAAATAAATATATATGCATATATATATATATATATATATATATATATATATATATATATATATATATATTGCTGTTTCGATTATTTACTTATAGATAAAATATGTAAACATATAACATATATCTTCTTTTTCTATTCTAATATATAAAGTAGAGACGTTTTTCACCTGTACCTTCTCGGAGTATAGGAAAATAACCACATGCACCACAGGCTACTAAACTCACAACTATACTACACTTACTCACTCGAGCGTGTTTTAGTAAATTTGTTATTATTTCTTTCTACCTAACACTAAATATTACATTTGGCCCACCATGCACGTCTCTCCGAAAAACCAACTCCATATAGGTGGTAGCAAAAACTTTTCTTCCTAACAATTCTGTACTGTCACTCTACTCATCGACACCGGGAACTAATACGCACAGTTTAATTTTCACAAAACACCGGTTGTTATTTATTACTTGCCTGGTATTAATTTTACACGCATGCCAATAATTAAGCTTAGGTTAATTTGCCTATTTCCACATGTGATTTCAACCCGGAAGCGTTGCACAGACGGCAAAAAAGTAGGTTCCATTATCGCCAGTGTCAGCGTTCAATCCCATTCCTCTTTACCACTTTTTTTTTTAAATTGAAAACATTCGCCAACATGGTAGACGGGGCAGAAAAAACAATAGGCCGTTCCTTTTTTTATTCGACCTCATGCAATAGGTAGTACTTTTTCCCGTGCAACGCCGGGCGACGGGTTCCGCTAGTATATATATATATATATATATATATATATATATATATATATATATATATATTCCAAATCCTATAAGAAATGTAGAAAGAAGAATAAAATAAGATTGAACGAATAAATTGAAGATAAACTTATCAGAGAGAAGAATACAATTGGAATAAATGAGAGAATGGAGTTGAAAAGAAAAAGATGGGTTAGTTTTTGACGAACGAATTAGAGCTACAATAAAAAATTTAAAAAATTACACAAATACAATTTTACGAATTTAAAGATAATAAAATAAATACATTTCGAACCCAAAAAATTAACTATGGATGACAAAAAGTGAAGCAACGTTGAAAAAATGAGAGACGCGAAAGATTAAAGGAATTACAATGCTAAAAGCAAGATAGGCGCAATTCGAAATGCTATCAGAAATGTGTGTCGCGAGTTTGACGGAAAAGAATTACGAATTTGAAACTAGAATTAGTCGTCATCTTATCTCTCTTTATGTAATGCGAAGAAAAAGAAAATAAAACACCGGGAAACTGTTGGAAACTTTGACAAGAGTTTAAAACAGTCTTACGTTTTGATTTAATCAAACCGAAAGAATAAAAAAAGAAAAAAAAAACTAATTTCAACAGCATATAATCCTTTAACACTGACTTAAACGAATTCAATTTGTTATGTTGTAAACGCTTACTGCTTAAATAGTTTAGACAACTATATCTCTTTATATAAAGTTAGGTATGTGTAAATGACTATCGATTTGTATGTACATGATTTACACCTAAACTAGTTAGCTAATCATTATGCATTTGAGTAATTGATGGAAGCTCATGCTAACATTTCAGATACCTAAGAATGTGTTTAACTTAAAACTATATGTATTAAGTATAAGTTCATAAATATTCCTTACATTACAATTTCATTGGGGGATTTAAGAAGGAATAATATCGGCACAGCCTTCCATTTGAAAATTCAAATATTCAGATTTACATTAAATGTGATCCATAATCATTAGACACTAATTAAGCAAAGTTCCTTGAATTCCAATTTCTTTTTAAGTCTGCTTAAACTTCAGAATTACATTTTTGCCATTTTCTGGAATCAAATTCATGATTAATTTCTTGATATCTTAATTTTAATCGTAGTAAGAGAACATGAAAGTGATGCAAAACCGTTCTATTCAGGGAATTAATTTTATCTAATCTGCAACAGTAATTCTTTTATTTTATATAATTATTTCTTAAAACAAAATGTTCGTACTTCTTCATTATTACCTAGAACTGGTTTCATAGGTAATGTTTGGGTAAGTAGAGTGCGTCAGTGTTTGAAGGCAATCCATCTAGGGGAACCCTGATTTAAAACCTCCACTCTCTTATGGAATACACAGCCATGGGTAAAAGCTTCAAGAGAAATGATTGAGGTGTTGAGCCTTTAAAGAAGTTCGGCGTTGCCTACAACTTCGTTCTACCAGTTCCTGCACGACGTTGGGGCCAAACTGTACCAGCCTTGCTGTTCCTTAGGATACATCAGCGACGTGGAGAGAGGGGGGGGCATGCAACGTGGGCAACAGCCTGGCCTCCATATAACATCACTCAGACAAGCATCCAAAAACACTTACCAAAGCTACAGCCTATATCCTGTAGAGCAAACTCTAACTTCGCTTGTAATCTTCGCGACAGAGACTGCCTCCCTTAGCCACAAGCGGCGCTGCTCCAGCCAAGTAGACAGACATGACAAATAGGCTACGGGGGCATCATCCATGGTCGAC
>OY744516.1:60679816-60902316 GCA_963556195.1 Sepiola atlantica | reverse complement strand
AAGCTTGTTCTATGTACAGGTGTGGGGGGTTTATACATGACAATATATATATATATATATATATATATTTACATGACAGTGGCGGAGAGTGGCGGACAGTGGAGGGAACTAGCGGGCACTGGCAAGCAGTAGCAAGCAGTTTCCCCTTAAAATGTTAAACTCAATAAATGCTGACTCATTTCCTGTTTTGAAGTATGAGTTGGCGATTTCTTTATAGGGCTGCTAATAGCGGACGCTGGCGCACAGTGGCAAACACTGGTGAGCACTGGCGGACAGTATCTACTAAAATGTTAAATCTAAAAAATTCTAACTCATTTCCTGTTTTGAATTTTGAGTTGGCTATTTCTTTATAGGGCTGACAGTGGCGGACAGTGGCGCGCACTGGCTGACAGTGGCGGACAGTGGAGGACACTGGCGGACAGTATCCACTAAAATGTAAAATCTAAAAAATGCTGAGTCTTTTCCAGTTTTGAATTAAGAGTTTGCTAAGTAAAGCCTGTGTTAGTCGCCCTCCTCCTTCTTCCTAGAATGTCCCCCCTTCCACACCGCATTCTCCTTATGATGTCATTTTTGGTTGAATTTGAGGAACTGACTAGCAGCTTTTTTTCGGGAATAACTTGCAATTTGTTTTTAAAAAAATACTTACATGATATAATTGTCTCCTATTCGAATTAATACATAATTAAATTGAAATTAAGCTGAAAATAGCTGAAATAATCGACGGGCTCAACAGACAAAATCTGTTCTATAGCCCTCTTAGGAGTGAATTTAGAGATTCGGGAATACGCCCATTTATCGTCACGGTGAATTTTACATTAGGATAAACTTTTAGATTTTATCTAGATTCGCTAAGCTTTTGTCTATTGGGTACACTAACACACTACATACAGCCATTGAGTTTTATATATATATATATATATATATATATATATATATATATATATATATATATATATATATATATTAATTATTTTATGCATGGTTTCCCAAGAGGAATCAAAGCAAGAAAAGTAAATTACTTTTTTAGCCAATTTTCTTGAAATACAAACAACAGAAACATAATTGTCGATTTCATTATTTTATTTTCATCACATGGCGTGTTACAGCTTTACTCCTTCACAGGATAAATAGTATTATTTTTTATTTCAGTGTACATTTTTAAAACATGCTTCCAGTTAACAAACGAAATATACAAGTAGACAAAATGCATAATTATCATATGCTGCTTATGAAACAAAAACATTTGATAAGTAAAAGTTGGAAACTGATATGGAAAGTTACAAAACTTTAAAGAAAATTTAAGGAAATACAAACTGCAATCATTTAATAATAATCATAAAATAATCTGGCATTAAGATTGAAATATATTTATAAACAATGGTTTTTTTTTTTAATTTGATGTGCATAGACAAAACTATTTGTTTTTGCACTCACACGTGACGCTCCCACATAAAGCTGACCATGTGAAAAGCATGGTTCTTCAAGTTTTAATTCGGCAACTTTTAGTGTTTGGCTTTGACTTTTATTGATAGACATAGCGAAACAAAGTCATACTTGAAACTGCAACCGCTTAAAGTGAAAGGGTATATTCGATAATATAAGTAGTATCATTGGAATAAAAACAGTTTGCACCTTTGCCACAACCAGTGAGAATGATTGCCTCAATACAGTTTAGCATCAATTTACATTTTATTTGTTAAAGACTTGGAAATCAAACTTTAATACAATGACTTATACAATTATTGACTCCAGACAACGCCGAAAAGCACAAATGGTCACTGCCAATTCTTGATTTCTTCTCGTCCTCCATTTAAACTCGTAAAGCATGTTCGTTTATGTAGCGTCCATATTATATGAAACCATGTTCATCTATGTGGCAGGCAGTGTCTACTGAAATGTAAAATCTAAGAACTGCTGACTCATTTCCGGTTTTAAATTATAAGTTTGCTATTTCTTCATAAGGCTGACAATGGCGGACAGTTGCAGACATTGAGGGGCACTAGCGGGTACGTGCGGACAGTGGCGTGTACTGGCGGGAACTTGCGGTCACTGGCGGGCAGTGTTCACTAAAATCTAAAATCTAAAAAATTCTAACTCATTTCGTGTTTTGAATTCTGAGTTAACGATTTCTTTATAGGGCTGCCAATGGCGGACACTGGCGGACAGTGGCAGACACTCGCGAGCACTGGCGGGCAGTGTCTACTAAAATGTAACATACAAAAAAGTCCTAACTCATTTCATTTTTTGAATTTTGAAAAGTCCTAACTCATTTCCTGTTTTGAATTTTGAAAAGTCCTAACTCATTTCCTGTTTTGAATTTTGAGTTTGCTATTTCTTTATAGGGCGGACACTGGCGAGCACTGGCTGGCATTGTCATTTCCTGTTTTGAATTATGAGTTAGCTAAGAAAAACCTCGGTTAGTCACTCTCTCCTTCTTCCTAGAATTATCGTATTAAAATTTTGAATTCCCCCCTTCATACCGCATTCTCCTTATGATGTCATTTCTTGTTGGATTTGAGGAAATGACTTGCAGTTTTTTTTTCGGAATAACTTGCAATTTCTTTTTAAAAAAGACTACATGATATAATTATTTTCTATTAAAATGAATACATAATTACATTGAAATGAAGCTGAAGGTAACTGAAATAATCGATCTCACACTAGACGAAATCTACTTCATAGCCCCCTTAGCAGTGAATTTACAAATACGGTGAATTTTACATTAGAATACACTTTTAAGTTTTATCTAGATTCGATCATTTTATTTTCCATAGGGTCCAAACACATATACACAGGCAGACACACACACTAACACACATACCTACAGAGATTGAGTTTTATATAGATATAGATTACAGCAAACAATCTAAAACGCCTTTGCTAATGGTGGCGTATGCGTTTTGTTTACTAATGCGCATTGCTATTTTTGTTAATGTAGTCGCACTAATAGCATCCCGAATATAGTTACTTGAAATGTCGAAGCACAATGCTTATTGTAAACTATTGATTGGATAAAATCATTTTGACAGTGCCGGTTTCTGCGTGATAACCGAAGTTAAGCGACGTTGAGTCTGGTCAGTACTAAAATGGGTGACTATTTGGGACTACCAGCTGCTGTATGATGGAGAACTATCTGCTTATCTCGTCATTGTTTCAAATCGTAATGAGCTTCTCCTTGCCACTGGATTCAAGAAATACTGATTCAGGAGAGGTTTTGCTGAGTATTGCGCAATACTTGCTTCAGGATTAACTCCCAACGCCGACACCTTCACAGGAGATTGCTATGGTCTCTCAAGACTGAACGGAGGCGAATATAATTGGACAACATTTGGTATTAATATCATTAGCATAGGCCAATTTGCGGCCCATTACTTCCCCAACGGTGTCAGTTCATGAATGACCACAATAGAGCCGATTAGGGATTCAACTCAACAGGACCGTTTTCCTAGTATGCAGTACACTCCAGGTCAATAACAGTCTTTGCCAACACTAAATTGAATTTAGTTATAGTCGCATACCCTTGTGAAAACAGATGGACATTTAACGGTTCAATTAGAGACAACTAACAATGATTAAATATATGTTAAGAAGAAGTAAAACTAAAAGAAATACAGATACAAAGAAAGCAGACACTTTCAGTAGTACATGACTGTTGAGCAATATAGACATAAGGAAAGTTGTGCTATACGAAAAAGTCACATGTGCCAAAGTAATTGTAGGTGGTCTTTGTCGACTTACAGAACAAAACATCACCCTAAAAGGAAACGAAAATACTATGCTTAACAAAGAAGATATGTGTATATGAGGGTGAAAGTGTAATAAGGAAACATGAAGAAACTAATAAAATGAATCTTATTCGATGAAGCAAGAGTGACATTTTCTACAGCTATTGGTCATCCCTTTCCCCATATGATTAATTAATCTAATGTTGATTCAAAACCTGAACGATTGGATTTCGAAGAAATAACCTTTGAACTGCTGTACTGTTATTGTTATTGTACTTTTTTGTGTTTTTTTGTGTCTGATTTTCGGTATAAATTGGCACATCTATCCATTGTCCGAATTTATTTTTTCATAATTATTTTTAGATCTGATACAGCGTATTCGCTGAAACACGACTGCCGTTACGTAAGACAAACACTTATCAAGGCCAGAGAGCAATTCGAGGATAGGGGTTAATGAGTGTCAGACATCAGCGTGATGATTAGTAGTAATGGTTGAAATTGGGCATAATTTGATGATTTAGGAGGACGGCTAAACAAGAATTTGCCTAGATTGGACTTGAAAACGATTAGGACGTAGTCAGCTAGGAAGGAGCACCTCGGTATTGTTTTCCACAGACTGGTAGCTTATCAGCATGGCTAACTTCAACAAGGATCGAACATTCGATATTGATGTCTATAGTCCAGCGTTTTACCATCGAACCAAGACGCCCTGTCTAGAAATGTGTACGTCTTTTATCAACTAAATATTTAATGTAATTTTATGTAATTATTTTTATTGCAGCGTTTGTAGTTCTTTTGCACATATGCACTCTCTAAATGTAAACGTTTACAAAAATAGAATAATGTGCCCATGTTAATCTCTATGTTACCAAGAATATATATCTAAAAATTCATAATGATCGTTTAATTAGTTTAGGAAATTATCCTGTACATTTAAATATAAACATTTTAGCAGAAAGTCTCGGCGGTTGTACGGGATAGAATGAGGAGCATTGCTATGTACTTTTTTACTGTGTCAATGAATCATATTACCTTATTTTTTCTCCTTCCGTTTCACTCTGTAATATAGCCGAAAGAAGCTGAAATGTTGAAAAACTCCCTGAATTAACATCGTATACATATGGTTTACATTTCATGTATTTGCTGTTTACAGGGATGTGTGTCTTAATGAGTCACTTAGAAATTAGAACAAGTAGATATTCAGTATATAAAGGGTAACGTTGAGATTTGCGAAAACTTCCAATTTATAATGTGATACATATGATATAAATTTCATCAAAATCGGATATATTGGAAGTCATAAATGAGGTTCGATCCTCATAGCTCATTTAGGTTTTAGGGCAGTTACAGATTAATGACAACTTCAATTGTCTTCCCTGGATAATGTTATACATACGATATAAATTTCATATGAAAATGATAGATTTGAATGTTTAAAAGAGGGATCTGCCCCTATAGTTTCTTTTAGATTTCTAGCGCACTTAGAGATTTGATACCACTTCCATTGTCTTCCTCATATAATTGTATACACATCAATTATATTTCATAAAAATATGTTTTATTTTGAGATTTTAAAGAGGGTTCGCCCCACCATCGTTTTCTGTTAGGTCAGTGGGACAGTTAGAGATTTGATACTACTTCCATTGTCTTCCTCAGAAAGTTTTATACATATGAATTTAATTTCATACAATAGGATATATTAAAACTTTTAATGGGTGTGTTCCTCTCTTGGCCTATTAGTATTGCACTTAGAGAGTCTGTGTTCTTTCATCAGTAATTTTTACATGAGAATACACTTTAAGATTTTATGTAGATGCTCTAGCCTTTCTTTCTGCAGAGAACATACAGAAATCACACTCACATACACACCGAAATTGAGTTTTATATTTATAGATATACAGATGCATAACTTTATATACAGAGTTTAGCTGATATTAATGAAATAACTTGTCGATCATAATGTTTAGTACACTGTGTCTGAAGGATATTACTGTTAGTGCCAAATTCACATGCAACATATAACGTCTGCTTTACATGAACTCAAATAAAATGTCTATGTCTATGTCAACACCAATTAAAAAAATACCGGAAAATCTTGGATGTGTATCAATTTTTATAACGAAATAAAATAAACGAAAACACATTAATTTGATATGAGCAAGAATTTTATGTGTGTATTTTTTCTTCATTCCATCGAGCAAGACGATTGATCAAATGTTCAGCCTGCTTACTTGGTAATAATCCAATTATTTGATCAGTCAACTCAAATAACCGTGACACATTCGAAAATAAAAGTGAACTATGAAAAAATAATGTTTCGTAGATTTATTTTCCATATGTAAAATGTTATTTCATATTACATTTCCTTAACAAAAAAAAGTGGAATTTCTTTGAGGATTTTATGATGTTAAATTGCGTAGATGACGTTAACCATTTAGAACCAGCCCACGTACACTTTTTATCTGTGTTCATAGTTTTAGAATACATTCCTGTTAAAAAGTAATTAATGTTGATGTATAAGTCGCATTCTCACTCCAAACTGTCTCACTTTTTTCCGTCTTTCCTTCTCTTTCTCTCATAATTCCCCTGTCTCTATCTCTTTAACAATTTATTTTTCTCCATCTCGCTCTTCACTTATGAACTTTTCAAACAACCTAATTTGAAATGATAACGATACCGATAATATTTCACAAAATTATCAGAAGTCATATAATTATCTTATTACAATAACATTTTCAAAACTAATTCATAAAATTGATTACTTTCATATATAACTAGACTAATACCCGTCGCAGAATAGGTAAAATGAATTCTTCGAACAGGACAGTTTTGCACCATATTTGTATCTATTTTCTGAAGTTTTAAATCCAGATGTAATAATGCTAAAACTTATGTCTAAAATCATTTTTATAATGTTGATGGTAATCCATCACAGTATTTTGATTCGCAAAAATATGTCACTCTAAATCCTACGTTTAAGAGGAAATTTAAATTCAGGGAATTTTGCTTAATTAGTGTCTAATGTCGATTTATCAAATTACATTCGAATGAGAAATATTTGCATTTTCAAATGATAAGTTGCGCCCATATTACACCCCATAAACCCTTTTTAAATACACCAAAGAAACAATTATGTTGGAAATATTTATTATTGAATATCCAAAACTTAGAGTTAATCTTTCATAAAAATAGGAAGGAATCTAAATTTTCTACGCAGTGATTCCATCTATTCTTAGCCCCTTTATTCAAAACTAAATTAAATATTGCCAAAATTGTGGTTCCCAAAGCCTAGCAGCAATATTTTAAAATTAATAATTATCGGTTAATTAGTTTTAGAGTCAATCCTGTACATACACATATATAAAAATAATCACATACTTAACGTTATATAAATAAAGCTTAGTTATTTTTAGTAAAAATATTCTCATTAGTTCTTGGTTGACCCTCTCTCTCTCTCTTTCTCTCTCTCTCTCTCTCTTATTTGAAAGAGCCACTCACACCGAAACATATATTTCCATTTGAAATTTATATTTCGAAATTGGTAATATGTTATTGAATGCGTTTTTTTGTGTACATTGTCAAAACGATTCGTTGCTTCTCCAAGGCAGATGATCCGGCCAAAGGTTCCCCCGAATATATCTCGGAAACTTTTAGATGAGGATTAGTAATTTGTATTATTTTAATTAGTCTGTTGTAATATTGGATTCTATTCTCGCTATGTTTCGGTCGATGTAACCCCCGATGTTATTCAGGTGCGTCTTGTTAAACTCGGAAATCTTAATTGTATTCATAATTGCATTCTTTATATCGCCAGTACTGAGCATTGACCATTTAATCTATACTAAGAATAACATTACGAATTACTTCGGACTTTTATGGGAGCATGGCTGATGGGACGAGACCAGCCAAAACTGATACAGTAGTCATAACCGCTCTTAAAGAGTCCCTCAACATGAAATTTAAAGTTTCATACAGAGACGTCAAGATAAACATCTATGCATATATCCGCTATAAATACCAGTCTAGGTGGAGCAGTTACACATCTAATAAGTTGTTGACAATATGACCGGATCTAGAAAAGCGGAGACATCACGAAATTAATAAGTCGTGATATTAATATTAATTAATCATTTCAAACTGTTTACTCACAAAATATACACATATAAAAGGTTTAACTGCAAATTATTTACATGCAAGATTCAATCTGTTAAATATTTAAAAATATCATGAACCTCAAGGATAAAATACTTCTTCTCAAGGAAAAAGAAGTCGGCATTATATAACCCAAAATGGTTTATATGCTGTAAATAAAAACAAAAGAAAGAAAAACAGAGAGCAATCTACCCCCGTGGAATCAATTAAGAGATGCATTCGAAATTCCGTACACAATGCCAAGTACTACAGGAGAAGTTAGAAGAATATCGGTGTTCACATCGGCTGAAACGTTGTGAGAATCACATCAAAGATGATGAAAACAATAGTCCGAATAATCTAAGTAATACAAAGTTCCCTAGGCACGATATCACGTTGTTGTTAGAATTGAGTTGAGCCTACTGCAAAATGTGTAAATTATCCCTTCACTAGTAAATCAACGTGTTACTACCATAGGCAACGGTATTTTATAAAGTTTGGCATTTATTTTAGGTGTCGCTATTTAAAAACTTGCGAATCAAACGTGTCTTAACAATGTATTTTATGCATACGGTTATTCCACAAGAACAAATGGAACATTTATAATGAATTATCATGCATTTTGTTTTAACCAATTATATTGGTTTTTGTGAGAGTCAGGAACATCGGAGAATACGTTTGGACTCCATTATTAGTCGTTCCAGGTTTTTTCGGAAATCAGCTCGACTTTTAGATGACAATTCATAATTTGGATTATTTGGATTATTCAAACTACTCTTCTCATTTGTGATGTTATTCTTACTACATTTCGGTCGATAGAACCTCCAACCTTCTTAAGGGTTTTTCTTGTCGAACTCGGGAATCTTAATAGTATTCGTAACTGTATTCTTAATATCGCCAGTACTTAAAACTTAAATGTCAATCTTTCTTAAGGATACAATCACGAATTACTTATGTATTATGTACTTCTACCTGGTCACGACTGACGTAACGAGAGCTAGCAACACCCGGTGACCAAATAAAGGGATTCGTTCGAGATTCTATACAAGTCTGCATCAAATTTCTCAAGTTTTAAAAGACGGATCTGAAACATGTCGCAGGTTACATCAACGGAAACTTTGTAAGAATATCATCGAAGTCCGAATAATCCAAATAATACAAAGTTCCAGGGATATGATCGTACGTTGTCAAGCGCACTGCAAAATATGTTAATGATTACCTTAGCAGCATAGGTGTGAATCACAAATGAACGTGTTACTCGCAACGTACATAGTTTATGAACAGTTTTAAGATTGAAATGCAGAGATAAATTTCGAAGACAATATAGAAATCAAGATTTAATTAGTATAAAACGTTTTTTGCAAAAGTTCAGTCTTTTTATTTTATGGACCACCATCTCAAAAGATATCAAGCAAACGTGTATTACTTAAGTTGTTTAAGGTTCTGACGCAAAGATTTTTTTACATCAATCTCATGGTTTGTAAGCTGCAATTTTCTGAAATAACACTAACATCCAAAAATTGTAATTTTATCGAAAAGGCGAAATGCAATAGTTCATATTTTTTAAGAAAACAAAATTAAAACCGCCTGAAGATGATTTTACGAATTAAATCGAAAGCACTCGCAAGAAAAAAAGGAAATCGAACAAGTAACTCATTTTTTGCCTTATCTTCTGATTTTTATTTTTTAAATACTAGTTTATCCCACACAAGGTAATTTGACCGAACAACTAAATGGACCATTCGGAAAATTGAAAAAATAAAATAAGTCTTATCAAGCAAAAACACTCAGTGGTATATAATACTGTTTGCCTAAATGATAATGTACTGCCTAAATACAGACAAAATATATATATATATATATATATATATATATATATATATATATATATATATATATATATATATATATATATATATATATATACATATATATATACATATATAAATGTATATATATATATACATATGTGTATATATATATAAATACATATATACATGTATATATATATATATATATATATATATATATATATATATATATATATATATATATATATATATATATATATATATATATATATATATAAGATTCACGATTTGTTTACAAGTACAACATTGTATTTACTTCAAGTATGAAGTAAATACATATTCTATACCGTTTATAATTAAAAGAGAATAACGCCAGTCGACCGGTTTAAAACCAGTCGACTGCCTTTTTTTCTTTTAATCATGAACAATAAAAAAATATAGAGAGTTGCTCCCCTTGGTTTTTAAATTAAATTTCATTTTATTTAGAAGTTATAATACAACATTTGCTGATGGTTATTTAATCTTTTCTTTAATCTCGTTGTGTGATTCTTTCTATTTTTATTTATTTCTTATTTATTTTCTACTCCTTTTATTCGTATTAAGATTTTTTTACGATCTTATTTAAAATTGCAAACTTTAATGAAGTATACGTATTTTTAATGACTCCGTTCATAAACAAAATAGATTCTTATATTTTTACTGAAACCGACATATATAAATTCTCCGTTTACTTGAGTTTCATGAGTTTTGTTTTTTATTTCCTCATCTTCAGAGACAGGATTTTTTGCCTTACCTTCTGATTTTTAATGATAGTTTACCCCACACAAGGCAAGCAGTCACTGCAGACTTACGGGACTCTTGAGATATAGGTTAATATTTGACGGATCATTGGGAGCTCTGACGCGAGATGTCTGTTCACATTAGTTTTACATTTATGCATATCAGTACAGTCTCGGAAACATGGAGCGTGGAGGGAGTCCAGAGGCTGGCAGCACGAGGAAAAGAAGCTATTGGAGTAGAAAGCTCTCCTGCATGTGGAGACCTCCACAGGGTATTATTGTCTGGTTTGTCGAGTGTATTTACGTCGATGGGGCACTAGTGCTTGATGCACAATCCGTTGAAGTGCTAGTAAAACAGGTACAATGACGCAATATTGTGGCAATTGAAAAAAAGGATGTCGCTTGATTGACAGTGAGATACCTATTGAATTAGCGACTCTTTTTTACATTGTCTAGAATAGAGAGACTATATGTGGCAACAATACTCCATACATCGACGGATGGTGGCTTTGTAGATATATAGGATGATGTCAGTTGAGAAGTTTATTAGTACGGTAGAGGGAGCCCACGTTATTTGCAGCAGATTTGGCAATGTCATCAATGTATTTGTTCCAATTCATGTTACCATGAAATGTTAGGCCGATGAGTTTGAACGGTGAACTCTCAGGTAGAGTTTTATTTGCCATGGCAGTCGGAGGTTGAAGAGGTTTCTTCAAGTTATTGAAGAAAATGAGATTGCCTTTGCAGCATTAAATGTTGCCATCTATTTATGTCCCTATTCCACTAAAAACTTGAGGTCATTTTCTATTGTTAGATTGATTAAGGATTCAAAGATTTTAGCAACGATCAGGAGTAGACTGATGAAGCGATAATTATGCGGATCAGTTCTATCTCCAGAATTCTTGAAGACTGGTACCACATAGACAATTTTCCAGCTATCAGGGGAAAAAGATTCAGCGAGGCATTTATTTTTGTTTCGATAGGACAGGGGCCAGTTCAGCAGAGCATTTCTTTTTTTACTGGTATAAGATCAGGCCCACATGCTTTGGAGGTGTCCAGATTTTTTATGATGTCCCTGACCAGAAATGAAGTGATGGCCAGGTTATAAAGAGTGGCGTTATTCTGCAATGATAATTAAGTGAGTTGGTGGTTTGCTGAGTTCAAAGTGCAGTTTAATTTAAACGCTGGGCAAGTAGTCCAGCCTTATTAGTTGCCGTGCAAACGACATCATTATTGTTTGATAGCGGGGGAATTGTTTATTGTCCACTGTTCACTACACTATTGTAGATTTTTCTAGCAATCGTGAGTACCTGGTTTCTGCTATCGAATGCGTGTTTATGTCATATCTGTATACCTTATCTTTGCTTCACCTATCACTGCCTTACAATTATTTCTTGATGCTATAAATTTCTATCTGTTCGCAGTTGTTTTATGGCGCCTGAATTGCCGGAATGCTTGCTGTCTCTGTGCAATAGCAGCTGAACATTCCGAGATGAACCATTGAGGAGAGTGCAGCTTGATGTAGAATGCTTACATGGAGGCGTATGATTCAATGCCTGCGTTCACAAATGTGGTTCACTCATTTGCGAACTGATCAGCAGGTAGTACAAAGTGTTTACTCAATGAGGCGTCGCTGACGTGATCTCTGATGGAATGAAACTCAGCCTGCTTGTAGAATCTCGTCTTGTTGATCAACGGCTAAAAAGGTTTGGAACAAGATTTTAGGGTGATATCAATCATTGCCACAAAGTGATGTGCGTTCCTGAGTGTGCTCTGGGCATTCGTCACACAAGCATCAAGCAGTGAGGCCAAGAACAGGTCGAGAAGTGAGGATTCGTTGTCCACACGATTAGAGAGGCGGGTCGAGAAGTGAGTTTGGGAAAGGGAGTGCACTAGGGAGAAATTATACGTGGAGTTACCAGCTGCGTCTGTATAGCTGGAGGATGCAAGCCAGTCACAAAGGTTGCATAACAAAAAAAACAATAAATGTATTTGGGTACTCGACCCAAGTGAGAGGGCTGTATGTATGCTTTCAGAGACAGAGTTAAGCAGGGTAAACTCTTGGGTCGAAGGAGAATGATATAAAAAATATAATTAACTAACGCTGTGTTGTAAGGTTAATCTAAATCACATGTAAACTTGATCATCTGAGTCTAGCCTATGTTCTCTAGACAAGGAGAGGGTGTTCTGCACACAAACTACTAGTCCGTGCATATGTATGTCAGAGTATGTACGGTAGAGTGGGAGGTAATAAGTCACGTTAACATGCGGTGAGGAGATTGAATATTATAGGTTTGTTTCACTTAGTGGTAGGATATCCAGGTAGTTTACTAAGAGAAATGTTTCTACGTCGTTGATGTTGGTTCTAAGCCCCGGATATTTGTGAATGATATCCTCAAGGGCTGTAACGAATATGTTTTTTGGTGGGTGTCTGGTTAGGTTTGGTGACTCTCATAGAAAAATCAAAATACATAAACTGAATTTTGACTGTCTATAGTTGAATGAAATAGTTCGTCAAGCAATTATCTTTTTAGAAATGAATCAATACTTGGTTACTGGAATATAACTTTCTATTATTTATTTATACATCTGTTGAGTTAATTATACTCATCTATTTAGCTTACATCTTGAAGAAATTCTGACTATTAATAATAAATATATACATACATACACACACACATACATATATATACACATATATATATGTATATATATATATATATGTGCGTATATATATATATATATATATATATTTAATTTGTAAATGTCTTCGAAATGTAATAATTTGAATAAATTTTTACAAAACTCATTTCAGTTATATATACTATTAAATACTTAATTGTTCAAATTCTTAGAACGATCATTTAGAATTTAGACAATTAAGTATTTTTATTGATTAATTTACATGTTAGATAGTGAGGGGGACACAGACAGAGCGCCCCAAAAAAAGGGACGCCCTTTAAAGTGGAAGAAGTGGCAAGGACATCGGAAGTGATGCCACTTCCCGTAGGGGTTGTTTCTGACCTTTTTCAATTCCGATGACGAATGAAGAAGCAGGCGTGAAGCGGTGCCCTGCTTCTGAAGCCGGCGCACACTGCTACAAACGGCTTTAATAGCTTTTCTTGTTGTTAATTATTTATCTCTCTTATTTTCTCAAATCTCTGTCTATGTGAATGTTTAAAATATCTTCTAAACTAAAATACCGGATCCCATGTTATCAATCACGACAAAATAACAAAGTATACCGGAAATAAAGCCTGTGTACACACCCGAGAATGTAAGCGAACATCGAACATCACAAATTTGAAGTATATAACACACTTACTTGGATCGTTTGCCCTGATATTTATAATTTAGTTGTTATATTTCAAATTCCTTGGTCAATGAGTCATCCAACCATTTTTAGGGGCATCTTTTTCAACTTGGAAACCTAATAGTTAATAATCTTTATGTAGAACACTAAACCTATATGGAATTCTAAAATTGAATACTTAGAACTGAACACATTTTATTACTCTTTTAACTTGTATTAGGTTTCTTTACGGTCTAATTTAGGTTTGAAAAGTTTAGGAAAGTATATGTAATTTTGTTGGCTGTGTTAGTTATCAAATATGGTGTTCCTGGAAATAAACGGAAACTCATATTCCTAATGGAACCTACAAATATAAATATAGACTTACTCGGAGGCTTAACATAATCGCTAAAGATTGTCACAAAGGTGAACATTCATACGTGTAAAAGTACATAATAGATGAGTATTACCGTAGTATACAAATGCGTAGGCGTCACGTTTTCATATGCGTAGATAGCTCAGACGAGATTCCCGAGTTCGACAAGATGCACATAAAAAAGTCGAAACGTTCTGAGAATAGTACCCAAGATAAGAACAGTAGTTTGAATTATAAAAATACGAGGGTAGCTTGTTCTCATTCCGTCAGCCATGGACTCGTAGCGTAACGTGTAGTTCCGGTGATTATCAATCAGTTTGAAGTAACTTGATGGTGACATTTCAATCGTAACTACATACGATAATATTTAAGTATAATATATTCGATTCGGTCAAGTATATACGGCCCAATTACGTTGACACGCCAGTTTTTTTTAGATCATCTGAGTTCAGTAACCTAAGCCTGGTCAGACTCTTTCGCAATATCCAGGGGCTGACCGGGATATACCTGAAGCAGGGGAGCGCATGTAAATTAGATATTTTCTAGAATCTTCACTCTATAAAACCCATATGTGATTAGATCTTTATCGCAACAAAGAAAACAACGACATACACCAGTAAGTAAAAGAAATAAATTGGGAATTATGCATAAAAATTAAGCCGAATGCTCGACCAGCTGACCAAGTATTACTGAAATATATATTTCTTTATAAATGAATGCTGTATTACAAATGAAATATATATATATATATATATATATATATATATATATATATATATATATAAAGGGGAAATGTCTAACATCAATAACATTTAAGGAATCTTAAACACATATTAAATAATAGTTCACTTATAAAATATTTTGAAATGGGGAGGTAAATTATGATGAATTAATAAAATGTCCCTTTTCGAAACTAAAATTCAAGCATCAGGAAGATTCATCGGATGCCTAACTGGCTTGGAAGGCTGAGAACAAGCTTGCGGCCTTTTCCTCGGTGGAGAAGCGCTCGTAAAGTCAGATCATAAGTCTTCGGTGTAGCGCGTAATTAACAGACCAAGGCTGCCGATGAAGTCGCACGTTGGAGGGCCTATTGCGCCACTCGTCTATTGCTCCACTTGCCTCTCTCTGCTGACGCTGATTCCTGTCCAAAGTTTGTTCCGATTACGGAAATTGAATGGATTTGATCAACTGATCAGCTAACAATTCTATATTAGATCTTGTTAAATATACTTTAGAGGGGTCAAAGAAGGCTATAACAATGCAAGACATGGGCATATGTCGGTGTTCATGAAGTAAACAAAACAAAGTGATTTTTTTTCAATTTATTTTTATAGGAAATCTTACGAGTTTAGTCACAAATTCTAAACAGTAGTCTTACGTGTGTTACTGTGTTTTGTGACGCTTACATCAAAAGTAACGGTCTTTGTATACTACTAATCAATTGGAGCTCAATTTAATTTAATCAGTAGTATTATGTGTGTGACTGTGTTCCATGAAATATTTCGAGGTAAAACCTCTGTATAAAACAATAGATGTCTGAAATCTCCTTAAACTCACTAATGCCATGAAAAACATTACCAGCCCACACGAGTTTCAAGAGATTTGAAATACCCACATTTTCATAAAGAGGTGTTATCTCTAAATATTATATCAAACACTGCTAAACACATTAATTCAGTGCGTAGAATATCCGAGTAAACAGTAAAATTTACTAAAAAATATATATATATCACTTCGTTTTTGGTCTTCTAACACCAACATATTTCTATTTAATGCATTGCCTTTTGTGACTCCTCTATGTACATATCACACACAAACTACACCTCCTTATTATAATTTACTTTAGTCTTAAAGGAATAAACATTGAAAAACTAATTTCTTATATGTCTTCTATTGGGTTACAGCAGTTTGTTTTGCTTTTCTTATTTTTAATACTTGAAGTGAAATATCTTCTGTCTGTCGAGAAAATGTCACTTTACAAAGATAAACAACATACGTACCTATTTTCTTCTCACTGAGATTTGTCTCTTGTTATTTAAGAGAGCCATCAATATGTCAACAATGGATGAAATGTGATGTTGAATAAAAGCAAGAAATAGAACACAAAGAAAAATCGACACGTGAGAGACCACTCAAAATTTGTAATAAAACTTGATTTTAGTCTCGCAATATTGATTCTGTGGCCAAGAAAGAATGAATGGAACAATTCGGATCTTGTCTACGTTCGGTACGTGTTTTACAGTATTGTGATGAACATGGACTTAGTCGGAGGTGTAACCATATTGCTAAAGGTTGTCAGATAGATGAACCAGCATATGTGTCAAAGTAGATTATAGATAGGGATTACAGTCATTCACAAATGCGTTTGTTTCAATTTCCATCTCTCTTTCTCTCTTTCTCAACACACATATGAAAACTACCCGCTGAATATACCAGGTGATTCAAGTGCAAGAGAGATACTAACAATTGTGGTCAGTGATGATTTGAATCTTAAAAGGATCTTTAGGTTGAGGTCTGGCATGCGACATGATTCCCTGATATATATATACGAATATTGAAAAAGAATTATATATATATATATAAGAGGTTTATGTAGTTTGCTTGAAGCATTGTTTATTAGTATATAGAAATGTGATACTTAGAAGGCAATACAATGCAGAGGTGTGACGGATAGACACAAGTTGGAGTAAATAAGACATATCATGATGGAATAAATTAAATAGTTTCAACCTTAATACAATGTATACATACACACATATATATATATATTTATATATATATATATATTTATTTATTTATTATTATCATTATTTTTTTTTTAAATACACATATATCTGTCTATCTACACAATGTTTAAATGTTATGTAATACCTGTATCAAGATGGTCTGATGGAAACTCCATATAATATAATATTTTTAATTTTTTAGGAACCCACTTCTTCAGAACCGTGCTCAACTCAAGTTCAAGCGTGCATATATATATATATATATATATATATATATATATATATATATATATATATATATATATATATATATAATACTTATAATACTTTAATTAATTGACATTGGGTAGCGTATTCTCTTTCTAATTGAATCTGTAGCGTAATGGATACAAATTTTAAGTAATAATCAGTTCCGATTGACGGTTTTCTGAAGTGTAATAGCTAAATCTTCAATACGGGCTATAGGGAGATGAAGAATTACTTTAGACTGGTACCCGGTCATTGGTTACGGAATGAGCACAACTACCTGATTAATTAAATAAAGGGTCTCGTTCGAAATTCTCGACAGATTCCCGAGTTCTAAAGACGCACATAAACAACAGCGAAACGTTGTGAGTATAGTTCAAAGATTAGCACGAAATAATAGAAAGAATTCGAAATTATCAATCTTCACCTAAAATATTTCGAACGATTATATTAAGGTTTTAATTTATCTTTAAAATCGGATCGACGAGTGATATTACAATTTGAACAGTTTCAAAGATTTTTAATTATAATCTTTCTTCTTAATGCCATGAATAAAACGTCTTTTTAAACTCATGAGAATAAATGTAAATGATTTATTGCTTAATTTTAAATACGTTTTGAATCTTTAACCAGTAATAAATTTGCGAAAAGTCAGTCTTATGCTGCCGCTAATTCGAAAGTACTGAAACAAAGGGAAATGTCTTTAAACGTTTCAATAAAACACACGAGAAATAAATAAGGAGTTCAGATCGCACCATATCATTGAGTTACGAAATAAAGGGAAACAAAGAAAGGGGGAGAAGAGAGAGAGAAAATGTAAAATGTTTAATCGATGTTGCACTATGTTTTACTACTATTAATATTAATTTTAACTTGTATGCTAGAAAGGATTCAGACATAAATGCTTAATAGATGGCATGAAGAACCATTTGAATGTTGTGAAAACAAGTGGGAATAAAAATATGCTGCTACTATTAACTAGTTCGAAGAGCCTCTCAGTGAGCAAATTTTACATTATTATTATTATTATTATTATTATTATTAGTAGTAGTAGTATTATTATTATTAATATCATTATTATTATTATTATTATTATTATTATTATTATTATTATTATTATTATTATTATTATTATTATTATTCGTCTCCACAGAAAAAAAACAGCTTTATCTGAACGTGTTTCTGCTCCCTGGGACAGCCTGCCAGAATAGGTTGTTATGATGCCTATCATATCCAAATTTGGACAAACATTCAGACGGTATATGGATGCAATATCTTCTGTCTTGCTACAATGCTTGATGCACTTTGCTATTTTAACCAATAAAAATGATTGATTAAATATTATTACAATTATTCTATATATTAATACGATAGCGTATGTGTTCGTGTGCCCCGCTTACATCAAAATCTCTGCAGATTCGTGCCGCACCTAGATTTGGAAAATCATTAAAGTCACCTAATTTTCGTAATATTTTCAAGTATTTCCCTTTGGCGCAACGGTTAGCAACATAGGATTTTGACGTCAATTTTTGACGTCGATCCCAAACAAACCTCTAAGATTTCTGCGCCTCCTAAATACAAACTGCCTAAAACTCCAATTTTCTCATACATCGAAAACTTTCACGTGACGATCTCGTGATCACCACACAGATGCAGGATGACTTTTTGAATCAGGGGTCATCCCTGTCTCGTCACCTGTCATGCTTCGATCCACAGTAAACAACATCGCACTCTATGCACCCGGCGGCCGCACTAAATCGCACAAGCCAAACCAACGACCCCACACCCGTTCTCCACCACATACGCCCATTATCATATAACATTCTCATAAAGGTTTTTTATAATAAGTTACGTCCATCATTATATAACAGTATGATACAAGGTTGTAACGTGACAATACTACACTATGTAAAGTTGGATTATTTATTAGCGCCGGTAACAACTATTATGTTACTCACACGCCATACTAGATCAAATCCTATTAATTATGTACTAGTGATGGTGATGTACGCCATAATCACGTTGACACACCGGTTTCTGTTAGATCGCTGAAGTTAAGAAACCTTGAACTTGGCCAATATTAGATGGGTGACCATTCGGAACTACCCCGTGCTGTATGTTCTCTCCGCTTATCTCGGCATTGGTTCCTGTCGTCTTAGACTTCTCTTTGCCACTAGAATCAGACAGTTCTGACTCAAGAGAACTCTGGTTGGAGATTACGCAATCTTTGCTTACTGGGGGTATCCATTGCCCCTCAAGTGTGAACGGAGTCAATGATGGTAGTTACAGCAGCATGGTTTCAGATAAGCCGTAATGGACATTGCATTGGTTGGAAAGCCACTCGGTTCGAATCTTTAGAATCGAGCGGGTTACCTTTGTAAAAATTATATACAAAACGATAAGAGATATATCAGTGTATTTCACAATTGATGTGTCCGTATAGGCGATGCGTTTTTACTTTTCATATGTAAGTTTATAGATCTATTTTTTTATATTATTTCTTAACGTGTGTATACAAACCGTTATACACCCGCGTTTCGTTGTGATAAAACGCACGCGGTTTCATCTTATTGTTGTCACTTTTGACGTCGCTGTGAAACTCAGGTTGCTTTTCGGCTGTTGATAAAAATCATGTAGATGCCACTATTGATTTTTTTCTAACAGGGTTCATTTAAACTAGAAACCTAGTGTCTTCTTATGCGTAGTAGGGAAATAAAAGAGCTGATAAATCACTTGTCTCGTTACTGGCGTAATTGGGGAACACCCTCTTTTTGCGTCCGCTTTCCTCAGTTGCCAGCAACCTCACAAAAGAGAGTCAGAAACTCCCCCGACCGGAAGTCACGTAGTTTCAATCCCCTACTGCTTTAAGGTCACTTCTGATCTTTAAAGTGTCACTAAAACCATTCCATCTAAATACGGCTATTGCTATTTAACATATATAATAAATAATACGCAAAGGCATTTAATAATTTAATGTTCGGACGTACATTATAACATGTCACGCAAATTAAAAAAATGAGATTATTCGATAAGTAAAGAGATTGTTGATTAATCTGATGTCGCTGATGGTAAAAAGAATTATGTATGTACCAATTTTAAAATTTATTGTTTTAAAATACAATAATGTTGTCTCGTCGACTAAAGCAGTACACTACATTTCAAAAAATTAAATTAGTTTTATTGATTTGAAGAAGTGTCTTTTCTCGATACTTCACACGCTACTACAAGCAGACTACTGTGAGGATTCCGATCTGTATAATTAACTCTAGTATCTCTAAATAGCTGATGATTATTTTTGTTGTAGAAGTCAGAGAATATTCACTGTTTTAACAAATATATACTTTTACAATTGTAAATCAATAAATAAAAAGATAGATTTTCAGTTGATATTTTGCTCAAGTGACAGTCAATATTTTTAATAGTATTAAGACTGAAATACATTTATTATTTCAAAAGGGATATAAGAGTGAATTGTACATATTGGTGTAGAAAGCTCCGTGGAATCCCCACGAGGTTGAGCTTGTATTATATATTAACGAAGTTACGAGCGTTTGAAGTATCGAGAATAGACACTTTTGATGGATATGAATATTGATATATTTTCTAATTGTGCGAATCAATTCAGTCGAATTTGCATAATTGATATCGGGCATCTTGAATACATGATCAGATTGCTTAAGTCAACTAGACTTTCAAATGTGATATTGGTAATAAACCTATTTCTCTCTTCTTCTCTTTCGTTCCTTCGCCCTCTTTCTCTCTCTCTCTCTCTCTCTCTCTCTCTCTCTCTATATATATATATATATATATATATATATATATATATATATATATATATATATATGAACAATATTACGCTAAATTCCAGTGACGACGTTTTTATTTATATTTTTAATATTTTTCCAAATTCAAATACGTTGGTACATTTAGTAGGATCGTTTCGCACATAGATAGAAAAGAAAAACAATATGTGTCGAATAAGGATCTTTCATCTATGATGTTCTCTAGAACTCCAAAGATACTCACAGGAACAAATATATTCTAAGGATGCAAACAGAAAAATCACAAAACAAACAACTTACATCGAATCCAATCTCTACGAGGAAAACGTGGATATTTCCGTCCTAGTCACGTAGATGTTCTTTTCTAGCATACACACACACACACACACACACACACACACATATATATATATATATATATATATATCTTTATATATATATAAAGCTATAAAAAATTAATAAATATATTTATATTAGAACCTATCGTGATCTTATAAGTAAACATGTTTTTTTTTCCAAAATGTTTTTTTTGTTTTGTTTATATTTTTTGCCCTTTCAAATTTATGCTAACCAGTAAGTAAATTTCTACTATCTAAAAAAACCCAATGGATTCTTGACTACATAATCAATTAATTCAGTTGAAGAACTTACTCCATTCCTTCGACACTTTCCGATTTATCTTTCACATCATCTATAAATGCTCTAAGTGGTGTATTCTCTAGTGTATTTCTGCAATATGTTGGTCCTAATATCATGTCCATAACCGGTACAGATATGATGATAGGAATTGTGCAACATGCAGCAATTCCCACTTCTAATTTGTTGTAAAACTTCCGGTTGTAAATCTCATTTTGAATTAGTCATCGTATTGCATTATCATCCTTTGCATTTCCGGAGGAATCCAAAAGAAATCCATAGCTTTCTGTCTTATATTGTGTGGTACTGAGCCGTATGCATTGGCAAGATCTTACCATAACACAACCACATCTCTATTCTCTTTGTTTGCATTCTGTATATTTTCCTATATTCCATAGGCATGTTCAACACTGGGATACCGATCTATTTATAAATCCGTTTTTCTACACATACGTAACTATCCGATTTTCTATGATACCAAGCATTATCATTCTATAAATATTCAGCACGGAATTCTCAGAGGACGGAATTCTCAGAGGTTTTCTTATCTATCTTTATTTCATAGGATAGATGCATACTGCAACACACCAACGAGCTGCTACGTCTTTACTCTGCGACATTTATCTCATCAACAAAAAGAGCAGAAAGCGGAACTGTGGACACTATCTGTATAATTTGTAGTTAACCGCATCATTTCCATGGGAACGTTTCACTCTAGCCTTCTTCACAAAATCATCGAATTCCTCTGTTTTTATATCATTGATATCAAATGCAGCACTAAAAAATTATCACTACCCACTGCAAAAAGCGGAGGAAGTTTTTTACAAAGTAAACTGAAAGTAGATTTCTTTCCAAAAATATATCTGAGTGAAGCGTACCGCCAAATACCCGTGGAAAAAGAAAGTTCTAAACTGATGTGTATAAATACACATCGCAGTTTATACACGTTCGAAAGGGTAGTTTTCGGGGTCAAAATTGCTCCGGCAATTTTTCAGGAAGTAGTGGATACCATGCTGGGTTGACTTGATGTTGCTATTGCATACCTTAGCGATATCCTAATCGAGAGTAAAGACGTAGAACAACAAAGTGGTTTTGTAAATCTCGAGTTTAAAGTTAAAATAAATGTGATTTATTTAGACAAAATCAAATATATGGGTCATGTAAAAACAAGGAGGGCAAAAGGCCGGACCCAGAATGGGCCACCACAATTAAGAACATGCCGGCAGCGGAACAAGTAACAGAATTACAGAGCTACCTGAAACGGACAAATTATTACCAGTCTTTTATCCAGAGATGCATAACGCCCGTGCTCCACTGAAGGAACTATTAAAAAAGGGATAAGATTTGGGAGTGGCCACCTAACTACTAGGTTGAATTCGACAAAACAATTGAAATGCTGACATCGGATTTTTTTCTTATTCATTACAACCCAGACTTAAATATAATAGTAGCTAGCTACGCTAGTTAATACGGATTAGGAGCGTGCATTTGTTATATAATGCCGGATGGAACGCATAAACGTATCGCGCATGCATCACTGACCCTTCTTCTTGCGGAGAAGCAGTGCCCCCAAATGGAAAGGGAGGCTTTAGAAATATTTTTGCTGTAACGAAGTTCCACAGCTATTTACACGGTAGATTCTTTACATTACAGACCGATGATACACCGTTGATCAGCATTTTCAGTGATGGGGAACAATTTTACTGAATTATAATTTTAAAATGGAGTATTTATCATCAAAAAAGATCTATCACGAGATAGAGAGAGAAACTAGAAGACACCGTGATTGCTTGTCTGCTAACATAAGGGGAGATAAAAGCTATGTTATGCAACACGGTAAGAGAGCTCCCAGTGACACTACATGAAAGTAAAAAATGAAGCCTTTAATGATAAATGTATCATCAGTACAAAAACTAAAATGGCTTATAACGGCCAACATTTTTCAGACAGTTGTGCATTATGTGCCGATGCACTCTTGCACAATGAGAGTCGTCATTCCCCCAAAATACACAAAAGTATCCTGAAAGATTTTCACATTATTCTGGGAAAATTGGTATGGAATGTATTGTGCGCAGCTTTGTGTACTGGCCTGAAATATATCAGGACATTGAGAACATCGCAAATACGGGTGAAGACAGTGCCCTGGCGGAAAAGGCAATTCATATCAAACATATTTCGTGGCCAAAGACCGGCTGACCTTGCTCAAGGATACACATGGAATTTACGGGCCTGCTGCAGGGATATTACTATCTAATTGTAGTCGATATTTTTTCCAAATGCCCCGAAGTATTACGATGTAAAAACCCCACTATGGGGGTAACAATAACTTTCCTCACGAACTTGCCGCCCGTTTGTTGTGTGGTCAGTCGTTTGGTCATTGACAACGAAACACATTTTATGGCCTCCGACCTCAAAGCGTTTTGTGAGATTTTCCAGATCACGACTCCCCCGTATTATCCTAGGTCAAACGGCCAGGCCGTTTTGTGGACGCTCTAAAAAGAGCCTTGAAAACTGTCATGCAGCAGTTTTTACAAATGTACAGGATAACGCCAAACGTTAACACGCCATCCTTATTATCTCCTGCAGATATTTTTTTGCGAGAAGTGAGATCTGTTGTTGACAAATTACTACCTAAACAGACAAAACAAGGTCGAACCTCTATTGTACCCAAAAGAACGATACATCCAATAGGATAGAGTATATTTCAAGATGTTTAAAAGTGACACGCCTGTCTGGGAACTTGGTACGATAGAAAAATAATTTGAAATATAGTTTACATTATCAAAGGACCTCATTTCTATCATAAGAAACACCTAAATCAAATTAGTAAACGACCGTCAGATGACACTGACAGCACTCCACAGATAGAAGTAGAAGTTATGGAAATCATATACGATACTTTTGAAATAGCAGTAACCTAAGCAGCACCAGAAAAGCGGCAATCTAAAAAGAAACGGAAGTCTTCGAATATTTTCGTAATCAATCATACAAATTATTAATACTCCTGGGGAGGTAAAGCTTAGGAGATGGTGTTATGTTACCGTATGTATAACGGACTTTGGACTTGTCTATTCACAATAAATACTTGAAGCATATGCTTCTCAGTGTTGTGTACACTCCAGTCTATACTGGCAGTCAAGGCTGACGTACCACTAGTCTTGTTACTCTGCTGTATTATACTTTTCTTTCAATATACTTCTTTTCGCAAACCCCCGTGTTCGTGTTTTTATTCTGGCCCATAAACAAGTCCGCAACACTTATCAAAGCCAACAACGATTCAAAGAGAAAGGTTAATTCGATAGAATAATTATCAACAAAATGATGAATAAAAATCAATGGTATTTTTTACATTGGATTTAGAGCCGTCTATGTTGTCATCTGCAGGAAAGAAGTCACAATGTAAGGTTTCTAGGAACGGGAATCCATTGTAAAGAAACAATGTCCATCGAAATTATGCCTTACTCTAAACAAAAACAAAAGTGAAGTCTTGTGCCCTTATGGTAAATAGACACGTCAGACAAAACTAGTTTTTGCTCTGAATGTCTTACAAATTGAGACTATACATTGAAGCGCGGGTAGCAGCTTTCATGGTAATATCGATAGAGTAAAGAGAAGCTAGCAACGTCTCTTCTGTGGGAAATGAGCTGTATAGAATTGAAGAGATCAACACCCACTAGATTTCAGAGTCGATTTAGTACCATCTTCAGACGTATCTGACTATTATCCAGGGAGAGGGTTGCTCCAGAAGTAAGATTCTTTCTGGAGCAGTAGAATGATCCAACCGTTTTTGTCAATTTCTGTATTCAATGTTACAAGAAAGTCTCTCATGCATTGGGAATATTTACAATACGATGTTTAGTTATTAATACATTATCATAGCACTACAGCTTTAACTATCAAATTAGAAAAGTATAACATCAAATAAAGAAGTTCTACTTCGAATGGAAAACTCAACTCGGGTAAAAAGGGTTTAATTGGAAATTTTAAAATTTAGTTGAATTATATAATATCCAATTTAAAATCTGAAATCTTAAATTAAATTTTACAACTCAACTCACAATTAAAATAATCAATTTCAAATAAAAAGGTTCAATTGAAATAAAAATAGCTTTAATCTATATAAAGCTCGCCGTCTATAAATAGAAAAAAACAATTGATAATTAGAACACTACCCCGCATATACAAAATTCCATATAAAAACAAGAACATGCGTCAGTTGTAAAACTGCATATATACACCTGATAACGTAAGGATTTGATAAAGTATTCCTGAAGTTATGACATTTACGATTCAAAAACTATTAATCTGATCAGGCTAGAATTTTGCATTTTCGTTAATGTTATCAAAGGGTATCAGATTCAGAGGACGTAACAATGGCTAAATTTTTAATGACACGTAATGACAACCTGAGCGTGCCAAGTTCGAATCCAGTTCGTTCCGCAGAAACACTTTAACTTAGAATGTTCGCAACCTTCACGTGGCACCTTCACTATCTTTTTAGAAATAATTTTGACTTTAAGGTTATCATAGAAAACAATGCCAACAATAGAGTCACATCCTTACATGAAATTTGGAAGAATCAGAAGCAAAAGTTCCGTTGGAATTTCGACCGTGACTGAACTTTTCAAAGATAATATCAAAGGTCATAGGCAAGGTCATATAAGATCCGATACTTCATTGGATTGATATGGATATAGTAACGAGACCCAACAATGAAAAATACCAAAGTTATTATCATACGTTTAACTTTGAGGTTTTTCGTGATCTTGACTTAGATATCCTAGTTAAATCATTCTTAAGTAAGAACGTAACCTACATTGTAACCAAGTTTTGTGACGATTGATCCAGCGATGTAGACGCTAGCTTTTATACAAACAAACTAACAATCATAGTGAGAAATAAAAGAGACACAATATCGAAAACATAACCTCCTTGGCGATAGTAACGATCAACCACATTTAACAATAATCCCCATCATATAAATAAGCCTAACGTCAAACATAAAACCCCTACTTCAATTAAAAATGATCAACTTCTAATTAAAAAGGCTGAAGTAGAAAATGACAAAAGCTGAATATCAATTTTATTTCAATCGTCTCAATTATGTTGTGAGTCGTCTTTGATGCTACGCTATTAACCGACTCGTCATCACTGCTGATATTCAGCGTCACCTACTCATAGTTTCGAGCGGCTTGTTCCAAGCTGAGCGGGATAATTACGAACAAAGTCGCTCTAAATCGGAAGAGGCAGATTTTTAAAGATTGTTATTAAAACATAAGAGCTTATTAATCACTCACAATGACTATTGATTTGCATACGGAAAGGTAATGTTTAGTTCTGAGTTTTCGAAGTTAAAAGCTGAGCTTCAGATAATTAATACCGTCGTAAGTAGTTAAACGTTATATATATATATATATATATATATATATATATATATATATATATATATATATATATATATATACATATATATATATATATATACATATACATATACATATATATATATATATATATATAATTTGCATATATTAAAAATAAGCTCTTAGCCATGTAATAAACAAAGTTATCTGTATTTTTATGTACTAAAGAATCACCGATCATCAAGGCCAAAAGGCCACTCGAGACAAAGTGTAAATCAGTTAACCAACTGGATGGTGAGACAAAACCGTGATGATTGATAACGATGGTTAAAACTGAGCTAAATCTGATTATCTACGAGAACGATTCAACAATAATGTTTTTACATTGGACTTGAAAACGACCAGGTTGTAGTCAGCTGGAAAGAATCCCTGTGGTATTGTGTTTAGCAAACGGGTAGTTCTTGTAAAGATACGTTGCTTATGTGTTCTTTTAGTTTCAGGTACACCGAGCAAGAAGAGAAAAGCATTTACAGTAGTTGTAAATAGACGAGTAGTTGACAGAAGGATGTCACCATAGATTTAAGCTCAGTCTATCCTTCTTTTCCTGTAGTACTATATTATTATGTTATATATATATATATATATATATATATATATATATATATATATATATATATATATATATATATATATATATATATAATATTTATGAATTAATATTAAATTATTAATACCTACAGACGTTAGCATTTCAAGCTTATTGCTTTCATCAGTGCAGGAAAGCAAGAGGTTCAGACGGTCGGAAGGCGACACACATGGTTCCCAGAGTCAGCCCAGAATCTGCAAGCAGTCGAGCAACGGAAACTGTCACGTAATTAAGAGAAATTAAGATATATATGTACGTAGAAGCGGGTACAGATATAAGACTAGTCGAGAGTATTTGACGAACTTCATCGGAACTTTGAATTAGAGCTTTTTGACAGTCTATTTTTAACATCCTCGGAGTGCTAAACTTTAATTTCTAAAAGGGGCTTAGTATAATATTTATAAATAAATGTTAAATGATTAATACTTACAGACGCTAACGTTTCAAGCGTATTGTTCTCATCTGTGAAGGAAAGTACAATTTCAGACAGTCGGGAGGCGCGACTAGAATCTGCAAGCAGTCACCATATCCACTCGGCCAACGGAAACTGTCACGTAAATAAGTGAAATTAAGATATATGTGTACCTAGAAGCGGGAAAAATAGAAGACTATTGAGAGTGTGCGACGAACGTCTTCGGATATATATGTATATATATATATATATATATATATATATATATATATATATATATATATATATATATATATATACTTACACTCCGTTAAAGAAAATTGCCTTCCTAATAATATTGTAATTCAAGGTTTAGTCTAGACAAATAGCTCAGTACTCCAAGTCTTGCTATAGATAAGATACACGAGACGACGGTCGTAGGTGTGTATATACCTATGCTCTCCACGTTTGCCTCTCGTGGGATTGCTTTATGTCATGGGATTTGTTGTGGTTAATTAGACCGGCCATCGGCCACATATACTGCCACAGGCACCACACATATTGTGATGTGTCTGGGACGTTCGATATGCACCGCTTCCAGTTAGAACATCTCAAAATAGAGTATACTTGCCGACTTGCCTAAAATCTCCTCACAGTAATCATAGACGTGCTTCCTTCAAACCAATCACTTCAAGTCCGTCCTAACCCAGTCGTCCACATTCTGAAGAAAGCCCTTTAATGATTAAAACGTCTTTTTACATTGTGCTTCTCACTTTTACCGTGTCTAGTTCCTACATATAACAGCTGTTTTGGAAGCCTATCGTGTTCCACCCGAGCTAGGTACCCCACTAAGCGCATGCCACTGCGTGTGACGATCACTTCAATGCAAGACGGTTAGACACAAATCAGGTGTTGGTTTTGATGAAAGTGTTTCTGTGGAACGAACCTGATTCGCACCCGGAACACCCAGGTCTTCAGTCCGCGTCGTTACCCACTTAGCAACCGTCTCATCATCCATGATAAAATTGACAGATCTCGAACACGGAACTCCGAGTCATTAGTTCGCACCGGTAAGTTCTTCTCTCAATATGTTTATGCATAACCCATACGGGTAACATTAAAACACTTAGTCTGTTTCAACACGACCGCCTTATTAAAATAATGTTATAAAAGTTTATTTTTGTGCTGACTATTTTAACTTAATGTTTTATGTTAACATTCAAAATATCAATCCTTAATCAGTATTAGCAAAGAGTAGACGATCCTTGCCACGTTGGTTCAACGTTTGCTCATTGTACAGAAGTATATACATTTAATACTCTTGATTGTAACGTTAAATACATAGATAACATTTAGGTAACGATTAAGTACAGAATACTTAACAGTTGAGTACTTGAAAACTCATGAACAAAAAAAAAATCGAAACAACAACTAATGTATTGCAAACGCAGTAGAATTAAGTTATCTACCGATCCGTATACTTTAAAAGTGTTGAAACGTTTTGTAAGATTGTTTTATTACATAATTGTACTTCGATCAAAGATTGCTAATCGACACACAAAATCCAAAAAGGCTACCGGGATATATCTTAACTTTGTCGGGGGGGGGGGGATAGTTAAAAGAATTAACGAGCTGTACATATTCGGAGTTTCGCAGGAGTGTTTTACTTTCAGTGTTCTTTCGCTCTTTCTTAACTATGTTTTTTTAAACAAATTTTATTTTTTTAATATGGAATTAAACGTTTAATAGTATTATTATTTTACCGTTTGATTATTAACTTATTAATTTAATACAATTGTTATGAAACAATAATTAACTACGTGGTGCCACCTATCATGAATCTATGTTGGTATCATATGTACACTTTGTTATGTGATCTATGCCTCATATTTCAATAAACACGAAACAAGAGAAAGGAACACATTTATTTCTTTCGAAAGAATGTGTTGTTACCGAGATTAGAACCTTAACCGTTACGAATAACCCCGCACCTAACCCTAAACCTTACCCTAATTCCTAACCTTAACCCAAACCCCTTATCTTAAGGGTATCCCCAAACCCGAACCCTAACATTCAAAGAAGAGAACATGAAACACTTCAGCTGATTATTCAACGAGAAGTCGCTGAAACTCAGTAATCTATTCCGATGAATATAGAGTTTACGCAAATCTCAGCCAACTACATTTCACTCAGTTTTTCGTAAAGGTTCGGCAGAATTTCGCCGACCCCCACACTGGAGCACATACACAAGAAATTGAAAGATCATGGATTGATGGGAAGGTTCATACATTGAAAAAGAATTAGAGGCGTACGGTGTAGATATTTATTCTCAAGCCAAAGTAGTACCCAGTATGTTAATGTAATGTTGTTTTAATTTTATGTTTATTAAATTATTGGATGGAAATAGCGTCCAAATTATTTATCTTTTAATGCATAAGCATTTTCTACACTAGAGTAAAAATGCTTCCAAATTCCATTTAAAAATCTAAAGATCACGAAGTAATTCATCTTTCCTTTACAATTATTAACGAAATATTTAATTAGATAGAATTTGTTACGAAGAAGTTGAGATGCATTCTGGTCGATTTAATTTTGTAATTAAATGATTTTTTTTAAAGATAGTTTATTTTAGTATTTTACGCTATGGATTTTTAAAAATTTAAACAAATGCTGTTACTTCGGGTTTCAATCTAGAATGAAAATATATCCACACCGTACGCCTTTATTGGCTTGATATCTACATGTAATAGATTACTGAGTCTTCAGTGACTTCTCATTGAATAATTGGTTGAAGTGTCGGGCAGTCTTTTCTTTGAACTTTAAGTTTAGAGTTGGGTTTTAAGCGATCAAAACACATATTATTCGAAACCAATTAGGATAATTGTTTTCCTTGCTCTGGTACTGTGTTGATAACACTATGAGGTGTAGATCGCATCACATAGTAGATTCATGCGACGTAGATAGCAATGTGAGTGTAGATATCATACCAAAGTAGATTTATAATACGCAGATAATAAGCAAACAAGGCACCAAATAAATAATCGATTAATTGTAAATAAGAAAGTAAGAATATTTAAGTTACGTAGTGGCGAGAAACACAAACGGACATATAAGAGTTGTTTATTTTATCAATATAGAAATAATTACTACATTTTAGACGTTGTTAGTCATAAATTTTCTAGCGGAGTGATTTTCTTTTTTTGGGGGGGATTTTCAATTACTGTGACCTTTTGTCAGACATTGTTGTGCTTTGTTAAATCGCATTATTTTTTGCTGTCGCCATGATGGCGCCGATATTAATAGTTTCGTTACTGACACATCAGAATAGATTCATCGTTTTGATTGTTGAGTGATGATAGTGCCGATAGCATCAAGGCTCAAGATAATAATGGCCGCGATCGAAAGTGGGTGGTGAATCTTGCTCTCGTTTAAATGGCACATATTTCGCATGGTGAGTAAGGCCGAATCTATTCGGCTCGTCATTTGGAAATATTCCTACGATCATTCATTTATGATACTCAAACGTATAATCCAATAATACTTTCCTATCTTTGTTGAATATTCGACCAGTACGAATATTACTTTTTACAGCCATTTACAGTGGAAACTCAGTTTTTGAACATAATTCGGTTTGAAAAGTTGTTCTAAACCTGAATTTTTCGAAACCCGTATCCCACTCTCTCATTAAACATGAAGTAAAAAGAATTAATTTGTGCCCAATCACCAGATAAATGTTTTTTTTTTTTTAATTTTCAGCTATTTAAAAAAATATAGTTCGTAAGAAATGATCAAGATTAAAAAATATAAAACTCAAATTGATTTACAAAACTTACGCCTGGATTAAAAAAACGACTATTAACAACCCTACACAGAACTGTTTACGTTTCATCAGTCGGTGTGGTCCGGGAATCAAAATTTTCTTAGAAAACCTAGGTATTTCCGGTTTGAATATTTGGTTCGAAATCCGAATTGTTCCAGTTTCGAGACGTTCATGAACCGAAGTTTCACTGTATTTGAAAAAAAAACTACTCTTTTAGAGTAAAGGATAGACCCAAGGCCCTATAATATGCTTCCACCTCTCCTGCATACTAGCCCTATCTAATAATACTACACCAGTAATAACAATGGCGAAATAAGCACCTAATACACAATATGGAAGTGTAATATTTAAAGCAGTGGCAATGCGATATTAGGTTAAATTCCCTGCTAGATAGACAATCATACGAACTAAATGTATATAGAACGACAATATTTAAGAATTCAATAATTATTGATTAAATATTTATGACACTATTCTATTATAAAAACGAGAGAGGAAAATAAACGAAAGAAGTAAAATTGCACAACAGAAATAGAGTGTGAAAAAATAAATGAAAAATATAAAACTGTAACGAGGAAAACAAAAATGGGGTATTGTTGTAACATCTGGGCTGGTGCACAATCCACTAGTCTCTCTCTCTCTCTTTCTCTCTCTCTCTCTCTTGAACAAGGTCCAAAAACGAGTATCTAATCTAATAGGTCCCTCACAATCCATCAAGCATCATCCCCTGTCCCATCGCCGCAATGTTTCATCTTTGTGCTTGTTTTACAAGTACATCAATGGAATGTTATCCGATGAATTTGCTGCTCTGGTGCCCCCTCGACGTAAATACACTCGACCAACCTGAAAATCAACTAAATCCTATCCATTCACTGTGCCAGCCCACAGATGCTGGAGAGCCTTCCACTCAAATAGCTGTTTACATCGAGCTGTCGGCCTTTGGAACTTTCTCCATGCTCTATGTTTCCCCGACTGTACCGGCATGCAGAAATTAAAAACTTATGTGAACAAACATTTCGCTGCATAGCTACTAATTTAGGATGACCCCTAAACTTTCACCCTAATTCTCAGTAGCCCCTTACGTCTACGGTGACGACTTGCTTTGTTAGGGTGAACTAAGTTATAAAAAATAGAGCAAAAAATGAAGAAATAAATAAATAAAATTATTAAAACGAGAACGGGAAAAGAAAGAAAAAAGCATTGGAATCAGCATTTAGGTTTTATTGTCCATAAGTATTAGTGAGAAAGGCATTAAACTACAATTTCCTGCTCATAAATTATCCATACCCTTTGAATTAGAATTTGAAGATTTCTTTGTAAGTATTGCGGTATTATTTGACGAGTAAATTATTAATAAAAACACATTGTTATTAAAGTATAAATATTTTAGGGTATTTAGGTTAATAATTTTTCAGATGAGGATTGATACATTGTATTGTTTGGATCATTCGGATTACTGTTCTCATCTTGGATGTTATTCTCACACAGTTGTGACCGATGTAACTTCCGGTCTTATTCAGGTGTATCTTTTCGAATTCGGAAATATGTGCGGAATTGTCCGCAATGACCTGTGACGTAATTGATAGAAGAGATAATCAATACTAAGTGACAGCCTTTTAAAGGTTGAAGGTTCAATCCTCAGTGCGGGTGATTCTAAGAATACAATTGCGAATTACTTAAGGCTTCTACGCAGTTATGGTTGACGCAACGAGGGCAAGCTATTCCCGTGTGTTAAATAAAGGGTCTCGTTCGAAATCTTGTACTAATTCCCGAATTCGACAAGATGAACCTGAAGTAGGTCGGAGGTTACCTCGGCCGAAACTTTGTGAGAATAACATTCAAGCTGAGTACAGTAGTCCGAATGATCCAATTAATACGAATTTGTTGTTAAGTTAATGTTGTTTTAATATCTGTTTAGCTGTAAATACGTTTACAAATTCACCATCTTTTAACACAGGAGTAATTGCTAAGAATTTTGAAAACAGAAATAAATCACATGCAATTACACAGTTAAATGCTTTCAACTTACATTCAAATTTGGTAGAGTCACGAAGTAATACATATATTTTAAATTTCTCATTACATTTGCCGAGCGTTATGAAAAGGGGCGTGTCATCATGCACATACTTATTGCTAAGGTAACGACTAACCAACTGCCTTCTTTCTTGCTCTCCCCCCTCTCTCTCTCTCTCTCTCTCTCTCTCTCGATATATATATATATATATATATAGCACTAGATGAAGTGAAATAATAAAATAAGGTGCGAATCAAATGTTATTAGAATTCAAAGTTCAAGCAAAGTACTTTAAAGTTCTTTAAATTCCTTAACTCATGAGTACTTTGCTTGAACTTTGAATTCGAATAAAATTTGATTCGCACCTTATTTAACTCTTTCACTTCATCTAATGCTATTAATGCTCTATCCAGTATATTGAGCTTCATTTTTATCCGGATGTTCACTAATTAAAGATATTAGTTGCCTCTAATATCTTTTGTTGGATTAACCTTTTATATATTTATATATATATATATATATATATATATATATATATATATATATATATATAGAGAGAGAGAGAGAGAGAGAGAGAGAGAGAGAGAAAAGAAAAAAGAGTGATAAATATGTGACGATTGTCCAAATTTATTTCAAATTTCAATTGTTCAATGCAAGGTGTATTCAGTAATAAACTAGTGTTTATTATTCTTTCCTTAAGCCAAAGCTTTTAAAAGATCGAGATCTTATCATCAGAGGAGAAATACAGATAGATAAGTTGGCTTTCGAAAAAAACAAAGTTCAAACATTTGAAAAATATATGAAAAATATTATTAAAAAAATGCAGTGAAAGAAAAGTTCCGCAAAAAAGATATGTGGTTTGTTCGGGTGGTAAATTTCCGTTGAAAAGATGTACGATGAATTGTTTTTTTTTTTTTCGCTTTCTACAATTTGGACAATCGTCGCATATTTATCACTCTATTTTTTTCTATCTCTACAATTGCTCTATATCGTATATTGAGCTAAACCTCTTCACAATAGGTTCCATCTACTAAAAGTTTTACTTTTGGTTTATATTTGATCCTATATATATATATATATATATATATATATATATATATATATATATATATATATATATATATATATATATTTATATATATAAAAATCGAAGCTGTATGTGTGTGCCCTCTGAGACTGAAAGAACATGATTTTGGTAGGGAAAGTCGCCGGATCATTGTTTCTCCTAAATACCAGTCGAGAATACCTTCTCAACAATCAGTCCGACAGAGACAGCCGTTTTGGGTCAACTGTGGTATATGTATTGAGTAATCATAGGGTATCAACCCTCTCAAGCCTTGACTATCATCTTTGGGAAGGAATTAGTTAACTGCTAACTGCCTGAGGTTCCCCTACCAAGGAATTCAGCCGGGATTGTCTAGACTATTTAACCGTGTCGTCGCTTTTTTCCTCCCATGACTGGGGGCACCCGCAATTTACTGTTCACAGCTACAAATAATAGAAGAAATATCTTTTATTGACCGTTTAGATGGGCACTTTTGTCTGTCCACGGCGGGGTGAGGACTCATTCTCGGTGACAGATTATTTGTTGTAGTTATGTTCGAATAAAAGCCATTCTTAAACGTCGGTCGACCCTCAAGACCTCCTCACGACTGATCGCTTCATCCGTTCCCCCGTCCTTGAGTGACGTCACATCCGTTCTCCGTACACGTACAAGTGTCGAGATGACATTTGAAGGGATTCGCTGACCCGATAACATGTGTATGTTTCGAAAATAGGCCCGTGAATTAAAATCACAGGATGAATACTAGAACACGTATCTACGTACTATATAACCCACAGAAGGGGGAGAAAGGAAGTAAAGACAATGAAAGTCATATGGTGGTATGAGCTTAATTAAAGGGTACATAGTAGTGATCTTTCAGGTATTTATGCTCGTAGCTGATAAGATTAAAAGTAGTTCGCGGTCTTTAGAATTTGTACAAACTCTAAATTCCACGGTTATTTTTACATTAATATGTATAATTTACTGTTAATAATAACATCCCTCTTGAAATAATAAATATATGTCAGGAAAAATACTAGCAAGAAGGAATGACACTTTCTTCTTTCGTAGACATTTCACTGTCAGATCAATCTTTTTTAAACGAACGTATCTCTTCTTTATTTACTTATTTAAAATTATAGCGATTTCAATCTTTTTAAAACAATAAATATTCTCTGCCTTCTTACCGTAAATATAATAGTCAGCTAAATATTCTACAAATAAATAAAAGGAATTTCACTTTTTGAAATGTATTGATTTAAAATTGTATAATCAATTATCAATTCATTTTAAAAAGCATTTTTACAAAATGAGTACAAAATAGTATTCTCGAAAACAAAAACAAATTTCAAAATTTGAAAACACAATAAATTGCAAAATTATGATTGTTGAGTGATGATAGTGCCGATAGCATCAAGGCTCAAGATAATAATGGCCGCGATCGAAAGTGGGTGGTGAATCTTGCACTCGTTTAAATGGCACATATTTCGCATGGTGAGTAAGGCCGAATCTATTCTGCTCGTCATTTGGAAATATTCCTACGATCATTCATTTATGATAATCAAACGTATAATCCAATAATACTTTCCTATCTTTGTTGAATATTCGACCAGTACGAATATTACTTTTTACAGCCATTTACAGTGGAAACTCAGTTTTTGAACATAATTCGTTTTGAAAAGTTGTTCTAAACCTGAATTTCTCGAAACCCGTATCCCACTCTCTCATTAAATCACCAGATAAATGTTGTTTTTTTAAATTTTCAGCTATTTAAAAAAATATAGTTCGTAAGAAATGATCAAGATTAAAAAATATAAAACTCAAATTGATTTACAAAACTTACGCCTGGATTAAAAAAACGACTATTAACAACCCTACACAGAACTGTTTACGTTTCATCAGTCGGTGTGGTCCGGGAATCAAAATTTTCTTAGAAAACCTAGGCATTTCCGGCTTGAATATTTGGTTCGAAATCCGAATTGTTGCAGTTTCGAGACGTTCATGAACCGAAGTTTCATTGTATTTGAAAAAAAACCCTACTCTTTTAGAGTAAAGGATGTTCAAACATTTGAAAAATATATGAAAAATATTATTTTAAAAATGCAGTGAAAGAAAAGTTCCGCAAAAAAGATATGTGGTTTGTCTGGGTGGTAAATTTCCGTTGAAAAGATGTACGATGAGTTGTTTTTTAAAAATTTTTTTCGCTTTCTACAATTCATCGGACGTCTTTTCAACGGAAATTTACCACCCGGACAATTTAAACGTGACACACCAATAAAAATGCTATTGGCAATTTAACTGTGACACATCGACGAAAATGCAATTTCAAATTTAAACGAGCCACACCGAAGAAAATGCTATTCTCGATTTAAGCGTGACGCACCGACAAAAATGCTGTTTCAAATTTAAGCGTGACAAACCAATGAACATTATATTTGTATTTTAAGCGTGACAAACTGATTAAAATACCATTTCCGATTTAAGTGTAACACACCACTGAAAATGCTATTTCAAATTTTATATGACACACGTACGAAAATTATATTTCTAATTTAAGCGTGACAGCTGATAAAAATTCTATTTCAAATTTAAGCGTTACGAAAATGCTATTTAAAAATTAAGCGTAACAGACTGACAAAAATGTTATTTTAAATTTTAGTGTGACACACCAACGAAAATTATATTATTTATTAAAGCGTGATTGACTGACGAATAGGCTATTTCAAATGTAAACGTGACAAAACAGACGATAATCTTATTAAAGATTTAAGCGTCACGCACGATGAAAATACTATTTAAAACTTAAGGGTAAAACTTGACCCTACGAACGAACCTCTAAATAGATAAAATGCGGCCATTACATATGTGCGATTAGCTGTAACAGAATGACAAGTCGTCTGATAGCGATATGAAACTGCTTCAAGTCTACAAAAATGTGTAAAAGACAATCTAAAAAACCGAGGAGACTTGTTTGCAGAGGTGCCTGGACACATTTAGAGATGTAAACACGCAACCAAATACTGCTACATTTCTAAATTTCAAATTAAACTAGCTTTGTTTTTCACTTACAATTTAGAAATGGATCGCAAAGAAAAGGCCGGAATTAAACAATTGAATAGAAATACCATTTCTCGCCAAAATCAAACAGTATTTCTAAACAGAAATAATGTGACACATTTTAATAAAAATAAATTAAATTAAAAATAACATAATACAGTTAATTAATAAATGTCTATTCGAAAATTATTTTAAAATTCAATAGTATATTTTAAAGACAACGTGCTTCTGTTATTTAACTTGAAATAAAGTTTTTAATCTCACTGTTAGTTCCACAAGTAGAACTGAGTTTATCTTTAATCATACGAAAACTGAGGAAAATTACGTTTGTTTCCCTGAAACGTTTTACCTACATATTTTAATCGTACAAAATACATGCAAAATATTCTAGAAATACATTTTTTTCTCATTTTTTTATATTTATCGCATTCATGCACGATTGCCCTTCTTTACCTGCCTGTTTGTTTTTTATGTTGAAAAATAAACTAGCTCCCATAAAGGGGCATTTTTGGATAGGGACAAAAATAAAAATTGGCTCAATCTAGAAGAATCTTTCTTTAATAACTTAATACGGAAAATCTTAAATGTAGTATCAGAACTGATACAACACTTTACTCTCGAACAATAAAGATACGTACGGTTGTCGTATGACATTTTTTAAAAATCTGTATTTCATATGCCATGTATATGTCTATTTGTTACTGGTAGTTTAATATCATTAGATTGGGTGAATATTCATTAAAGACAGATAAATACATATACATTATTTCGACCTTTCATTGATTGTTCAGTTTTCAAATCTCTAGTTTGCCTAAAAGTTGTTATTTTATTAGTGAAGATTTAGACTTATTGAGTGATGTGTTATTTTACATGCAAAATTCCTGTTAGAATATTACGAGAGACACTTTTCTTCTTTTTTCAATCTACCTCATTTACAGATGATTATCTGCCCAGCTTGAGTAAGTGTTCGTACCAGTCGGGGATGCGTCCTTGACAATCAGTCCGACAGTAGCTTTGTTGCTGTCGAACTGGGGTATGGTTCTACTCAGTCCTAGAATGTCAACCCTTCCAGACTTTACCGTCTCTTTTTGAGAAGAGGTTGATTTGTAGCTAATTGCTTGATCCCTCTCCCCCGCCAGAGAATGCCGACGGGCTGCTCAGATTTTTTTGTCAGCCAGAATGCCCTTATCCTAATACGCTGGCTTTTCAAAACTACACCTAACCTCGTGTCTAACTTATTTGAGAGTAGGTAAATGAACTCATTTACGGAAGATTGCCTAAGGGCAACTTGTTTGAATCTGTATTTTATATTCTATGATGATATCCCTATTGTCACTTTTTGTTTAGTATTATTAGATTATGCTGATTTTATTTGGCCATAGATAAATACATATATGTCATTTAGTCCATCTATAATACAACTATTGGTCGGCTTTCGTTAGAGACGCAGTGGCAAGGATGGATGGAGTCAGCTCAACCCACTCCGGCTGAATGCTGTTTCTAGTACAAGTAAGTGCAAGTAGCATAATTAAAACGTTGAATTTTTGTAACTAAATTCTTATAGTGAGATTTTCTTGTCGTGACTCTCGTAGATAATTGCTGAATGTACTGAACCTGCAATCTACAATAGATCACTTGAAAGCTTACAAATTATACATAATTACGAAATGAATAGAGACTAAATAACCCTAACAGGAGATTGTTAAAACGGAAACGATTTAATTGAAATCACACACTACTTTATCATTAGCGTCAATCGCCGAAAATAAAAGTGACAAAAAAAATGAAACTAATTCATAGAAGGCGTCAAAAAGTAAGTGCAAGGAAGAAAAACAGAGGGGAAAAGTATAAAGGAAAAAAAGAAAATGTTAAATATAATAACAAAAATGTTCGGATTTAATGAAAAAGTTTAAAAGATTCGGCTAAATTACTAATGACAACCTTTTCTATAGAATTTCTGAAATTAATGAGAATATTCCAATCTTTAAGATTTGAAATCGGTGCTGCCTGATGCTTAATTGAACGGTTTTTATTTTTTAATAAGCAAATTCAAAAGAGTAATTCGCAATTTTCATGAGCGAAATTAGAAAACGGATAACGACTAAAAATAGAACTGTGTCGATATTTACTGCGTATGATATCATTAGATATTCAGCAAGTAATTCCACTAGTATATAAAATAGTTAGTTGAAAATAGTTATCTACAGCATAATAGCATTGACATACTGGTTCCTGTTACGTTGCAGGTGCTGTACATTAGAGACCCTTCTGCTGTTTTCGGTATTGCTCCTAATCGTCTTCGATTTCTCCTTGCCACTGGATTTTAGTTATAACTGTTAAGGAGAGGTTTGATTCGAGTTGATTGCGCAACTCTTGCTTCACAAAGAAACTCACAGTGCCGGCACCCTTACAGAGGTTAATTTTTGTCTCTGGAGACTGAACTTAGTTCAGCTGATAGTTGAGAGTTACAGGAAAAGAAAAACAGCTGAGAGTTGGTGTTCTCAAGGTTAAGATTGATAAGCTGAAGGAATAGAATAGAAACGGATATGGCGTTACATGAGTATACTATAGAGTGTGGTAGAGAAGAGGAAAATCCGTTTGTGAGCACGTGGCGCGTAAGCGATAGGGGCTTACAACATATAATTAATTAGTGATTTTGGTTACTCTTTCCCTCCTCCTTCTATCTCTCAACCTCCCTCAATGTTCAGTGATTTGGAACAATGATTAAGTTGAATAAATTCCCATCAGTCTTTTTCAAGGTATGAAATACGCTTATGTACCAGGTTTTGTTCACTCGGTCTGAGAGCGCTTATAGGGAGGACATGCAGCTATGAAGATGTGAATACAATTTGTGAATTTTATGTGGCGTAACAGATATAAGCACTGAGTAATAATTAGTTCTAAATGACACACTTCTAGAGCTCTAATGTCCAATCCTCAGTACGAGAGATACTAAAAATAAAGTTATTAATTAGCAAGGTCGAGAGCTAAATCATCTGAAACATTGTTAGAATAACATCCAATATAAGAACAGTATATAAGTAATACACATTTAATGTTTCTGTAACGGTTACGGCAACTTTTTTCTGCGTGTATTGTTATGTATACCTCCTATCTTAGGAGAGGTCTAATGTCTCACAAGTCATGATCAATTAAAATATATATACGTCCATAACATTCCTTGCTGGCCTTTTGTTCTAGCACGCGTCTTTTAATGTGATATTACTCGACCGAGAAAACGACGTTTGTTTGTACTCCGAAAATAAGAACCAAAAAAAAGAAACCATTGACGACAAGAACTGATTAATTCGCCTTGTTGTTGTTCTATAGGAGTTACTAGTGGTGACAGGGTGGATAGACGGTCGATAACTACCGCATAATCATATCTTATCCGGACATCTCTAAAATCACAAGTTTACATGCGTGTGCGCCCAAGCAAACTGACGACTTTTCGTCCTCACTCTATGTATTTGGGCTATGTGAGGTCACATCCGTTTCTCGCACACAGGAGGACAAGCTAATATCCGAGTAAACTGAACTCACATCGACTTAACCATATTTCGTGTTTTTCTCAACTAACAAAATTATACTCGCCCGCTACTTATAAGTATGACACAACGTTAAATAGTAACAGTATTACTAGCTTGACGTAAGCGTAACATTGTATATTTTATAAGGATAATATAAAACACGTACAACGTAATACAATAACTGTTGTAGGATTAAAGATGCATGCAGATTTTAGCTCAGACAATCGTTAAGATATGTTAAAAAATATACTCAGGAAGGTTTCTATTTCATATATTTGAAAGCTCTATTCCCAGCATGAGATCAAATCGAATATGCATACAACCAAGTTAATTGTTAAATCCTAAGGAAATGACCTCCAATCTGTAGCAGAATAGGGCCTAATATTGATGGCCACATTTAATACTAATAAAAGAAAGCTCCTTTCTTTTACAACTACAAAAAATATTTCCACTCGTGTATAGTCATGACCAATGCGCAAATCCCTCTGCTTGCCATTCTCTTGCAACATGCCATGGTAAAACTGCATAGAAGATGTTACCAAAGCTGCGGTAAAATAGATAGGCTTTCTCTACCGAACTAGAACACTTCTCACACCTGCCAGTATTATGGATTTCTACGAAACTGCTATTCACTCGTGCATGGAGTACCTTTGCAATAGCTGGGCTGGTGCACCAACCATTTGCTTCTCCATCTTGGGCTAGTAGCAAAAGAAGGTCTAACGTTATGTGCCCTGCATGATCTAGCAAGCTCAACACCCGTGTTGCATGCCTGATCCTATTTTATTAATACTTCCACACAATATGGTCCGTTGAAGTAGCTGCACTGGTACTACTTCCAAACAAAAATGGCCCCAACCAACACGACTAGCTGCTAAATCCTACCCTGCACTGCATATGTCTCCAGATGCTGATAGAATTTCTACTCCGATAACTTTTTTCATCAAACAGCTTTCCTTTTTGAATTCCTTCTATGCATCATTTTTTCCTCGACAATACCAACATACGAAAAATATAAATATAATGTGAACAATCATCTCGTCATCCATTTCTCTATATATGTTCCGCTGATGTATATGGGTTCTACAGAAGTGTCTCTTTATACTTCAGTGGCAATATGCTTTTTGGGGGCGAATAAAAGTTTTTTTTCAATCTAGATTTGCTTAACGAAATTGCATATGAACAACAGTTAAAATATAATTTTTATAATATTTCAGATTCTAAAATATTATACCAAATAGTTTAAACGTAGTTTAACCATTTCTATAAGTCTGCTGCAAAGAAGGTGATTCATCTACCGTACTTGACAACTTCTCTTACGTGCTATTTTCTTATATCTTTACAAAGAACACATTCGCCCATACATGAAGTATTGTAGTCACATCTGGGTTCGTGCACCAACTACGAGTCTCTCCCTCTTAGATATGATAAAAACGTCTAATCTAATAGGTCCTAGACTGTTTATAAAGCTTCAGATCGTATCCCATCATAACAATGTTGCATCTCTGTGCTTGTTTTACAAGTACTTATATTGTGTGTGCTCCGAGAACTTGCTGCCTAAGTGACCCTATGACATAACTACTCCAGCCAACTTGACAATCACTAATATCCCACCCCTTCTCTGTAGAGGTATTTTGATTCTGGAAAGATTTTTACTCAAATAACTGCTTTCCTATAACTGGGTCCTTTCGAAATTCCTTCCCTTCTCACTCTTCTTTTAGGCTATACCTTCATGCAAACATTAAAGTTTAATATTAACGCACCCCTCTCCACTTAAGATGCTCTTACAAATCTGTCCCCTCATTCACAGTAACCACTTACGTATTAGTGGCAATGTGCCTTATATCTGCACATCTCATGGGCATTTCTCTCGGACGCTTCCCGGCGACTTCTAATGCACAGAAGAGTTTCGCGACGATGTCAGCTCTTAGCACATGTAAACACCATGTAAGCCGCCATTTCTTCATCTTGCCCTCAATCGGTGCGATGTCCTAGCAGCTTCGGATGCCCTTATTGCAGACGTTATCAAGGAGCGTAATTGAGGACATTCAGCGGAGCATTTTGGTTTCCTTGACGAAGAATCTTCTCTCCGACTTTCCCGTTGTCGGTAAGCACAGACAGCTATAAGAAGCGATAGGTCTTACAAAAGTCTGGTGTTTTTACCTTGACAAACCGATGAACGCACTATTTTAAACGTATTTCAAACTATAGAGTGACAGACAAACGCAAGGTTACACACATCTTAAGTGTGAGAGCAAACGATAATGTTATTTTAACTAAAAAAAGACTGACCAAAAAAATTCTATTCAAAAATCTAGCGTAACAGATTGACCAACTATGAACACATTATTGTTCACATTTTTTCTCTTTAACCCTTTCATACATACTTTAGTTCCACAAGAACAAATACAAAAAATGTCATAAACTATCATACATTTTGATTTGACTAATTATATCTGTTTTTGTGAGAGCCAGATACATCGAAAAATACGTTTTGCCTCCATTATATGTCGTTGCAGACCTTTTTGGAAGTAATTTCATCTTGAAATCACGTGCTTCAAGAACAACTTAAATCAGGTACGTAGAATTTCTGTAAACAATGATACATGAAACAGTTACTTTATTACAAAAAATCTTCAGTAAGTACAATATCATTTTATACTAAATATGTAACAACTATTTATTACACTATTCTCATAAAAAATCCATGATCCCTATTTTAAGACCAACATTTAGAGTATAATATATTTTACCAAAATATTTTAGTAAACTTACTTAAGCTTTACTTGACGTTATATGGTAGTTAGAGTATTTATGTATAATATATTTAAATGTAGGTTGGCTATGCGGGCTACTTAACACTTTTTTTAGATTGAATAATAGATAAAACATATTGTATCCTTCACAGTATACTACATACTGATACATCAGTTTTGTCAATATACAGGGTGGCGCAAAAGTCACGCATTAGTTTGAAACAGTAACAACTTTAACAGTTAATCAAGTTTTCTCCTTATTTTTCAGAATATTACAGATATAAACATTGATAATTTGTCATAGAAAAATATAGCACCGAACAACGCACCAAAATTATTGAACTTTACTTCGGAAACCATCGTTCAATTACCTTAACCCAAAGAGTCAGACCACAATTTATCGTCTTGTGGCCCGGTTTCAGCAGCAGGGTTCAGTCAGTGATCTTCCACGATCTGGCAGACCACGTTCAGTACGGATAGCGGAAAATGTAGCACTCGTTGAGGATAGCATTGCTGAAAATCCAGACACCTCAACTCGAAGACGAGACACCCAGATTGGAATGTCCAGAAGGTCACTTCAAAGAACTAGAGCCAGTTATTCTAAGGAGTGTAATGGAAATGCCCTAGTTAGAGCCCGTTTTTGTGAGGCCGAAAATGGTGGTCATTTAAAGGATATTATTTTTAAAAACTACTACAACAAAATTACCAAGTAAATGTATTATTTATCAGAATAGCCTAATAAATTACTTGAAATGTTGTAGTTTCTATCACCTAAACAAACCAATGCGCGACTTTTGCGCCACCCTGTACATAACACAGTTAGTGGTGAATTTGAAAGACACCTAAATCTTTATGACTAACTATACATCTTATAAAACGAGGGCAGTGTTTGAATGGCACAGTTTGAGTGACACCATAAATTGTAGAGGTGACCCCAAACGGAAGTCGATGAAAACACGTACCTTCCTGTCAGTGTAAATCGACCTCGTAGCTGGACAGATTTTAATATCGTGTGCGAAGTGCTGTATCCAATAGAGGGTGCACTAACTAACTAGATATAGCGAGACCAACTATCCGTCTTTCTATCTGTCTTTCTATCTGTCTCTCGTTTCTTCTCTCTCTCTGGCTCTCTCTTTCTGAGGCGTACAAGTAGCCCTTCGCTCTGATGTTGTTTCTGCGAGTGTCTCTCTTTTAAAATAACATTTTTACAAATCAACATCGGCGTCCGAGCAGTCTATTTTTCCAGACGATTATTAAACGACGACAACGGTGTACAATGGTTCATGTAGCTATCGGTAAGTAGAAAATATAACAGATATCTCCTAACAAATACAGATGTTCATAAAATATACTAAATTATTCTTCTAGTCGTGAGAAAAAAAAAACTTATGGGATCTTATGGATTACAGAGATGCCGAGGCGTATCTAAATAACATGCGTCCGACTTTGTGATTATCAATAAAATGATATTTAAAGCGTGACCGGCCGACAAACAGACGGACACAGATTCGTATTTTAATACGAACACGCACCAAAAAAGTACAAGACGTTTACGCTTATGTATACATAAGACAGAAAACGAAGATGTCATCTCGTCATGTGACCTTATCGTCTCTTGTGAGAAAGGTCGTGTTACCCTGACTGAAGGGGAGCACAATACGTCATCTTATATGACAGAGTTCGTTCTGAAAGCTGGGGTCAGAGCCGTTAGGAATAAGCAGTCAGACCTGCCAAAAGTGTTAGTTTATATTTCAATGCCCAGGGAGTAAAAGGCTAAAATTCTGAATAGGCCAGAACGAGATTGGCTCGTTTAGTATGTGGACGGTAGGGGTGATTTTTTTGGAAACAGTCGGCTAATGTTTACATGGAGCAAACGGTTATTTACTTTTAGATTCGCATTTCTCTAAGATATTGACTTTACTCGAAATTGCAATGATCTTAAAAGTGTTTTTTAATGAATGCATATCATCAAAATAGGTTTTCGGATTTTTTAGATGAGGATTGATAATTATCAATCCTCATCTAAAAAATCCGAATTATAATTCATATTATTTGGATTATTTGGGCGTCTTGTGCGAGACAAGCCCGCAACAGGAACATCATGCCCGAGAACTGTGTACATGCAAGCCCATGTAAGTGTGACAAAATATACAAAAGTTAGACATGTCGACCTATCAAAGTAAGGGTAGAAGAACACCAAAAAGCCGTTATACGTGAATATGATGAAAAGTCAGTATAGCTTATCACGTATGTAGAGAAAAGGGAAACTATCTAAACGTAGGAGATGAACTAAAAATTATGAACAGAAAAGAACTGTCATAAAGAAGAAGCGAATATGTTGGCTAGCAATGACGTCCTAAGTAGACTTAGTATAAAATGTAATACAATATGGAACCATAAATTATTTATAGATTAGAACACAATTACAAAATCTCTCTCTCTCTCTCTCTCTCTCTATATATATATATATATATATATATATATATATATACATATAAATATATATATATATATATATATATATATATTTATATATATAGTAATATGTGGTAATATATAGTAATAAGTAGTAAGACGAGACATTTAAAACAAACATAGGTTTAAAGCAACTAAAATGTATACTAGTCTGTGGTAACATATGGCGTAACGGATATATATGCTAAGTCATAAGCAGTTATAAGTGAAAGTCTTCTGGAGGTTGATAATTCAATCGTCAGTGTGGACGATATTAAAAATACAATTACAGAATTACTTAAGACGTCTATACGGTCATGTTAGACGGAACGAGAGGAAACCCACTCTATGCATTAAATAAAAGATTCCGTACAGATTCATGAGTTCGACAGAAATATCCAAGAGTCTGACAAATATGCCTGAAAAAGTCGAAACGTTGTAAGAATAACCTCCAATATGAGAACAGTAATCTGTATACTCCTAATACTTCAAATTATTAGAATTATTACGTTTCAACCTGTTGTCGTATACGAAAGATCATAATCCTACCTTGCAAGTTGCTTGCTCTTGTACGCGCCTTTTTATAAGTTATCCTGCCAAACCGAGGAAACAACATCTGCAAATAAGTTACTTCATACCTCACAAAAAAGAACATAGCCAAGCCAAAAATGTTGAGAGAGATGAGATTTCAAAAGTAGGGCTCAGAATCGAAACTTTGCACTCTATGTTTTCAGTCTGATACTTTCCCAAATAAACAAATCAGAACATTTATTCGGTCGACTTTTGGGATAACTGTCATAAGAAAAATCAGATATACGTATTTGAAGTTTAAAGCAGATTCTGTTCTCAAGAGTACCTTTAATATTCGGAACATAAAATGCAACGTCAGGAATCGAGACTACTTCCATTGTCTTCCTTGGATACTTTTATACATAGGATATGCATTCCTCCAAAAACAGGATATATTTTAAGTTTTAAATAAGATTCAGTCCCCATAGCTCCATTAGGGTAAGAGGTTATCCACAGAAAATGTTATACATATAATTTAAATTTCATAGAAATATGATATATTTAAAGTGTTAAGGGGTTTATGCTCTCATAGCCGACTCAGGGGTGCACTTGGATATTCGAGAACACTTTTATTGTCTTCCCCGTTTACATAAGAATAACTTGGTACATTTTTTATGTAGATGCTCGAACCTTAGGTTTTATAGGGTAGACGTAAACATCATACAAACACACACACACACACACAGGCACACATGCATCAGTTTTATATAGAAATATGATAACCTGCCTATGAGGCTTATATTTATACTAGGGGGCTAGTCATAATAAACGAAATCAAAGAGGTTAAAAAATGTGTGTAACATTTTTATATTACTACTACTATCTACTCTCTCAATCCACCTTTTTTTCACCTTTCCCAATTTCCACATCTTTCTCGCTAGCCGTCTTTCACCTCCGCACAGCTAATTCCCCTCTCTCTTGTTTTTGTGTATTGAAAATAATAAGAAAGTAAGTAATTCACCTGAGCTTTCACTTTTTAAGTTATTGCTTCCGGGCAAGATATACTTTCTTCTCCACCGCCTTCCTGAAAAATATAATGAAATATATATTTGCTTTAATGTATGCCGCGATAACGCCGAGTTTGTTATCTTCCATCTTATCCGTTGATAATATAATGACACCTATATTTATATTCCCGGGCAACGCTTAATTTATTGTTATGCCCTTTTTACATAAGAAATGTACTAATGTATTATTGCACGCACTTGCTTTATCTAGGATATTGAGCATTGAGTACCGAGCAACGCAAACCAATTTTCGTGTATGCAATATGATAACAAATACAGTGAAAATCTTTCTCCAGGTCAACGCGGCGTTTAAAAGCACTTGCTCTATGTAGGGTTGCCTTATCTAGGATATTGATGAGTCCCGGACAACGCTGAATATACACACTTGCTCTATCTAGGATAGTGAGCACTTTGAATTAACTTGTACTACTTACTAAATATGATACTGTATTATTACTATTATAGCTCTTGGTAAACACTTAGTTAATAACAGCCATATATTTCTGTGTACCGGGCAAGGCTGTGTTTAATCACAGCTGCTTTATCTACGATGTGTATAACTTATTGATTACTATATACCACTTACAAAATATAATACAGTAATTTACATTTACTGAACTTGGGTAGAACGCAATTGAGACCACCCAAAAAAGTATAGATATCTCCAGAGAACTACTAAAACCACCCTTTTCTTGTTTCTTGAGCCCCACACCCTAGTCCGAGGTGAAACTTCGTTAACGTTAAATAAAGAGAATGGTGAGTCATTTCCAGAAGGAATACATTGATATTACGGGGTTTTCTTAAAGAATATAAGCTGCGAAACAAGACATGGCCCTGAGCGAAATCTGCTCCCTAGCCAACTTAGTAGTGCACTTAGAGATTCCGGAATATTTCTATTATATTTCATGTTTACATCGAGTTTCAGATATATAGATTTAATCTTTAAATATGTTCTTTAGTGAGTACGAAACGATTGTTGACACTCTGAACGTATCCTGTAGTCCGTACTGTATAACCCACCGCACTTGGGATACTTATCTACGCTTAATTATTAGCGTATATTATAGTCAAGGAATATGTATATAAATATCAATATGTTTGTTCTATAGAAATACAAATGTTAACAGTGAGACCATTAAAAAGGGTTACATGTTTCAATAACTTACAGTCACTATTAACATTTTTCTTCGATTTTCTCTGTGTTTACTCGGGACGATTATCGGTTAGGTTTTAGACGTATATTGCTTAAACTCTAAGCTATTCTATGTTTCATTGTTTATTCTAATTAGATCGGTCTTATCCTTGTTGTTAAATGATACTGTGTATTGATTCTGCAACTCCTTTTACGTGATTTCCAGTGGCCAGAGGCCCGTTATTACCATTCTCTGGAGTTGCATTGCCACCCCCACCTCCTCCGTTGTGAATTTCTTGTATTTCTGTATGATTCGCCATAACAACTTCAGTATCTGTAGTATTTTTGTGAGTAGTTTTATTATTATTAACTGGAGTTTCGATGTTTGTTTTTCTCCGTTTAGTTTGTTGAAAATAGCCGTGGAAACCAAGCTATCGTTTTGCATGAATTGCTCTTGCTGCAACTTTTCCTAATGCACTTTCTTTGAATGCTACTTCTATTAATGGTATAGCTGCCTCTTCGGTACTTATGCTTAAGTTTTCGTAATCCAAATCAAGTTTTTTGGCTATTTCCTCTAATTATGATGTACATAATGTAAATGTCTTACTTCATCTAAGTATGTGTCTGGTCGAAGGAAATTATACCCTGGTAGTGTTAACTCCCACAGTTTGCTTTTCTGCTTCTGGCGCTAAAAAGGCGGTTGCATGCTTTATTGTATTTTTGAAAGTCTAACCTTCATATATAAAAACACCGGTCCAATGGAAAAGCACAGCTGTAATGGCCGAATTCGTCTGCAGACCTTTAGCCACGTCTATAAATTACTATAAAATAGAATAATTTATCGGTGTGACTAAAAATAAAATGGCACAAAAATATTTCTAAAGAATGTATTTACATTTTTTACATATTTAAATGATTATTTAAAATAATTCGCTTTATTATAAAAAGAATTGAATTCGTTTCGATTCGTTAAAGCCATTTGTCGTTTTATAGTTTTCTGTAAGAAATGTACTTGTTTTGTATAACCACTGCGCTAACAGTTTTTTTTATTACTTGACCTCAAATTATAAATGTTATTTTTTACTATTGTTTAAAAGTAAAAATTATAAACATGACTGCATTTTCATTTTTCTTCCTTTAAGCCATCTCTCAACAAGCAATATATATATCCACACGGGCAACGCCGGGTAAATATCATTGGTAACAGTATATAATTTGAGAAGGACTGCACACGCTAAAGAGTTATCTGTTTGTTTTCAGAACGATGTATTTAAATTCCATCATGAAAGAATCAGTTGACTCGCAAACCATCATGGAGTTGAAAAATAAGTCAGGCAAAATGAAATTTCGCGCCATTTAATTTGGTATAAATTGATAGATCATTTCACAGCTGGGAATGACAGCCGAGTCAAAAATAGCGTGAGGAGTTAGATAGAAAAATGATATGCTTCAAAATCTAAACTGTAAAATAAAACAGACAAAAAACAGAAGTTAAAAAAATGTGTGTTATCCCTTTTGGGGAATTTCTTATTTTAATCGATAATTTTAAAAAGTATTTCATCAAAAAGGAAACTATGTATAAATACTTATATTATGTATTGTCTCTCCCTGTTTCTCAGTCTGTTTGTCTGTCAGCAGATGCAATTAAAAGCCCTATGTCAAGATCAAACACAACTTGTCCGGTGTACTATTCCTAATTTATAAATATAATTGTAGTATTCTGTAAGTATTACATTTATATTTAACGAGTAAAACACTTATCCCAGAACGAGTATAAGCAATAAATATAGCATACGTTTTAAATTTTGATGTTTTTTTTATTTGAGGGAGGGGTATGGTACGATTTTGGTGGTACCACCCTAAATGCTATAGTTTACAAAAAAATATAGTGTGCTCGTATTATACATACTGCTGCCTAGTATACATATTCCATAGAATCATATTACGTTTAATAGTGTAGGATATTAACAAGCACGTTTATATTATTGACGCTAATTCGCTCTAGTCGCTCCTTCTGAAAAATATTACTTAATATAACTCATAATTTGATGTAGAACAATTATATTCACTAATAATTTGTTTGTATCTAGCTTATTTAAAGGTGTTTAGGGGAGAGAAAATGCGTTCAAAATTAAAAGAAAATGTATCCATTTTACTCACGATGTTGCCGAGAATATATATTCCAAAGTTTATAATGATCCGTTCATTAGTTTAGGATATGATCATATATAGAGTCATCCACTAACAGACTGTTTCGCTGTATTCAACTATTTAGTACGGCTAGACAAGCACTCGCCCCAAGCCATGAAAGAACCTACAACCATCTAATAGTCGGCGACTCTAAACACTTGGCTACGAGGCTGTCGATGTTGGTAAGTGCTGTCTCAATGCTTTTCTATACATTGCCATCCAGTCAGACAGGGTTCTATTTGTTTATTGACAAAGAGCTTTGCATTACGCTAATAGTAGTTATAGCTGGCGATATCACTAACAACAGTGCTTAACCCGAGAAAGGAGAGCTTATATAATCATATATAAATACATATAATTAAACATAATTGAAAATGTGTGTTTTTTTCCTTTTCTGATCCAATTTTAAGAGTTGGTGGCCAACTATATGATGTTTTGCCCCAGTGTGAAAAAGAACTCGCCATATTGGCAAACGCTTTCGACTCGTATGAGTATTGTCAGGCACGTGCTTAGGTTACGATATTAAAACTGTGTAATTTATCACGAAAGTCGATTGAGAACGTTTTAAAAACATTATATATCCTGTCTCCTCGCATCTTTCTTGGTGTATGGTGTGTTTACGTACTCGAATAAATAAAGCTTCGGTGATAGAGAGGCAAAGGTTACAGTTTTAAATATCGAGAATTATAGTGAATTTGTTAATATATTTTTAAAGTCAGTTTTGAAAATATTGTGTACAATTAGATGTTGGTAGATAGAACTGTGAAGGATGCCATGTTAGGCGGGAGAGATACTAGTTCTAGCCATGCGAATATATGTATTATTCGTGGAGACCCATTCTCCCATTGGCCATTTGAACACACATACGATATAACTAGGTTTAGTTAACCTGCTATTAGACGCAGGATTATTTCATATCTAAAAGTTAGGTGTTTTAGATCTTTTATAACGTATGGTAAATCCGAGTTTAGAGTTTTTGTCAATATAGGGAAATATATTTATATATGATATATTTTAAATTATTTATTCGTCTACCTTGTAATTACTGTGCATCAGATTACAATAAAATAAATGTATATGATTTATAGATATAAATTTTGTTTGTGGTTTAAAATCAATACATATTTATAATTTTATCACTGTAAAGAATACAACGTCAGTTATTACCGCCCAGAGGACGGGTAGTTTTATCTAGTATATATATATATATATATATATATATAATAACATTTTTTTCATCTACATACGTATACGTTCTATCCTTTCGGGAATTGTCAGTGGATAGATGATTATTTGTACCGGTCATCAGACTCGCACATAGGAACACGTGTCGTATTTCAAACTCAAATTCCAACGCCTCAATCTACACGGTCCTTATCAACAACCCTATAAATGAGCGAGAGATCAAACCTATTTAAAGGAAGCTGCCGTCAAAGTGTTCAACTACTAAAAGAAACATGCATTCAAGCCACAGTTACGCCTGTGCTGATATTACTCACTAGAGAGCCCATCCTAGAGTATAATAAGTTTTTAGTAACTTTTAATGACGTTTAATAACAGCTACACCGTTAAATCTCTCTCTCTCTCTGTCTCTCTCTGTCTCAGTCTCTCTCTCTCTCTCTCTCTCTCTATATATATATATATATATATATATGTATACTTTTGTTTTATAGAAGAGTACTTCAAATAGTACGAATTGTGACAGGGCTCGAGATTGTTATAGCTAAGTGCAAGTTAGGCTGACACAGACTTTGAGGACATGAACCTCTTTTCCTACGTGTGATTACTTGATAGGTGAACTGTGAGATCAGATGGCAAAGCATTGAAGTCAATAATGGCCAGACACAAAGTCAGACTGGTTTAAAACTCGATCGCATCACTTGTTGTCGCGAACAAAAAATCGACAGTTTGAGATTAGTCTGTTCATGGATTTGCAGCAAGACAGACGTCGAAAATTATTCTTTAAATGTGCGAGTGAAGTTGGAGAACGCCGAAAGCGAAAAGCGCCCCCTGTCTGCCCAGTTTCGTATTTGTCTTCTAATAAGTTACGATGTACTTAACATGTTGAACTTAGGAATAGAATCGTGACAGCGTACAAAGGTTAAAGAGAGAAATAAAGAAAAGGTAAAATTTGTTTTAATGTTAAATGGACAGTCCAGACGCTTCTCGACTAAATATAAAAACGAAGAAAAAGACAAAAAAGTACCGTGTTCACATCCACACACACGTATAACTCAAATATGCATGCGTTAAAGTAAGATATGTAAAATATATTATTGGGAGCATTTGTATAATTATGTGTTCATTAAAAGGGACTTATAATTATACACTTACACACCACTATGAAGAACACACGAGCGCACATATTCACATATTCACCATTACATGCAGTAAAATACGCGAAAAACGCTATGTGACAACGAATGGAGAAAACGAGTATATAACTTTTTAGTAACTTTTAGAAACGTTTAAGAAAAGCTGCAACGTTACACCCACCCACATATATATATATATATATATATATATATATATATATATATATATATATATATATATTTATAACAAAAACTGTGTACACTATGGAATAGTCAATATTAGATAAAGCCAACAAATATTTACCAAACAAGCGCAAAAGATGCAATATATGTATAACTGAAGCAGTTCGAATAATGACATATAAAGGAAATATTATAAATAAGTGAGATGAGATAATTGGCGGTTACCTACATAAAGGCAAATATAAATATATAAACATAACGATGGAAAAATGAATAAATTAATAGATTATATATGAAAGTAAAAATAATACCCGTAGTAATTTTAGAATAAAAAACATCGACGAATATCCAAGTTACTAGTTACCAACGGCGAATATAAAAATGGAATGAAAGGAGAAAGTACAAATATGATCTCTTATTTTATTTATTATAGATAAAGCGTTTTTAATTAAATATAAACATATTTTATAAAAATACTCTAAACACTACAGATTATCTTCACGATATACTTGATGTATTTCATTATTAATCGGATTGAAAATAGATAAGTGAGTATACTTCCGGTGATAAGGGGAAATGAAAGTCAACTAAATTACCAATATAAACATATAATATAAATAAGTAGATAAATAACGGCGAAAATAAGAAAGTCAATGGAAATATATCTTAATCCAGGTGTTTTAGATTAATAATTATACTAGATGAGAAATTCCATTGAAGTACTTGTAAAACAAGCACAGGAATGCAACATTGCGGCGATGGAACAGGGTTTGGAGCTTGGTAGGAAGTGCTGGACCTATTAAATTATAATCTTTTATGGACCGTGTCTTAGTGTAAAAGACTAGTGGTTGGTGCACCACCCAGATATGACAAAAATACTCCATGCATGGGTGAATGGTGGCTTTGTAGAGATATATGATGTTGGCATGGGCGAGAAGTTTTCTAGCACGTTGGAGAGGGCCCAATTTTCTCTCATAAGCCTTGGCGGTACCTTTAATGTATTTGTTTCAATTTATGTTACCTGTAAATGTTAGACGGAGGAGTTTGAATGTTTGACTCTCGCGTAATCTTATTTAGCATGCCAATAACTGGTTCAAACTTTCTTTTAATTGTTAACGGAAATGAGCTTTGTCTTAGTAGCATTACATTTTACTTACCATTCATGTCGCCAATTAAACTACAGACTTAAAGTTATTTTCTGAAGAGGTAGCTATTGCATTGGCTACGTGCGCGTTCGTTTTACCCACTTGTTGAGAATGGAGCATGCTGTCATCAGTAAACATACCCATCTCGGACACAATTTTCTCAGGGAGGGCGTTTATGAAAACCGGGAATAATATTGCTCATATTTCTGGTTCCTTATGCTAAGATTTGATAAGGCATTCACAGAATTAACTCGTTTTGTAACACCACGAAAAAGATCTTCCTTTCCGCTCCATGTACCTAGCGTAAGACGAAAGTACAAGAAGAGTGAATAACCAGGTCTGGGAGCTGTTTCCACAGACTTCCGGCCATGTTTGAATACACGGTGCCAGTGTCTTACACGGTCATGTGATGGAGCATCATCATCATAAGTTTCTTTCATTTCATCAAAAGTCTCCTTTGGTGTGAGTCTTTTTAAATACAAAAAAACGAATAACTGCGCGACATTTAACTAGCTTCATTTAACACCTGACTCAATTCAAACACCTGTAAATCAGAAACTACAATAAGTTCAGGGCTGTTTTCTGCACCATAACCCATACAGATAGAAGCATTACACATGCAACATTTCGTCTATATCAGACAACTGAGAGTGGGTCAAAGGCATAACTTATTGAACACCCCTCGTATGATATTCTTTTTATATTCTTTAATTTTAGAACTAAATATTTAGTAGCAGTTTCTGAAAAAATAAGTACACCAACATCTCCGTAAACTAATATCAGTTTTCTAATGAAACCATTACAACTCTTTCACACCAACACGTCACTGTTTTAAAATGGCCAACAAAGCCAGACGTGTTCTTTACCTTATCCGAAGATTCTTATCAAAGCCTAACAGCAAACACTTACTGTCTCCTATACATAGTCCTGGAACGACCCATCCTTCGTATTCCGCTAAAGCAACAAATCGCTGTCTTAAGAAAAGAGACCGTACACCTGGAGTGTGTTAAACGATTGGCAACTATTATGCTGAAAATAATCTCCACGCTTACCAACAAAGAACGGGTTTAATGACTACATTTTTATTTACTTAAGCAGTGAACGATGAGAGTAGACCTGCTTCTGGGGTGCAATAATCATCAACAATAATAAATCTACCTTCAGTCAAAGATACAGTCACGGTCTCCACATCACCCGCAGTATATGTACACTCGTCGCTTTCGTCTCAACGGAAGAAAATAATCATTCTCTCTTCGTGTTTCTGCTTCTTGTCAGAGGGGGTTAAATTGCTGTCTACAATATCAACATTTAAAGACGCCTTGAACGAACATTCATAATTTATATACATGAAATAACTTTTAACTGCCATTTTACATGGCTTTCTCACTTTTCGGTTTTTTGCCAATAAAATGTATTAATTGATTGATATTTTTATCTCTATGCAGTATATACGAATAATGCCTTAGCGAAACGAATGTTGTTTAATCAGCGTTCGTGTAATAATATATAACGAAACAGTTCGGGAAAGAGTATTTCAGCTTGTGTATTTATTTTTTGGTGATAACACATCGGCACCTTTCGCTTTTTCACATGCGCGCATTTGCAAGCAAATTGATCAAATAACGGTCAAAGGGTAAAAAAAAAAATTGCAAGTTCTAGTGTGAAAGCTGGTGCAGCGGGTGGTTGACATTTTTGGATTCCGTTTCGAGCCATTATGTTCACAGCATGGAGTCGCCACCGCAGACAGCATATTTAAAGATGCAGCGAAGTGTGTTTTCTGTAGCAGGAAGCTTATGTCAGTTGCCGGGCGGAAGTGAAAAACATGCTTTCGACTTGGTTATAGAAGTGCTAGAATAATAAAAAAGAAGGTAATTATATACACCAACGCAACTTTCTTTTTCTTTTTAATTCATTAGAAACGCATATATATATATAAATATATATATATATATATATATATATATATATATATATATGTGTGTGTGTGTGTGTGTGTGTGTATATATATAAATTGTCTGGATGTTAGGTTATGTGTAATAGAAATCGATTTAATAACAGAACATTTAAGTCTCAATAAATGTTAATTGTTATTATAATTTCATTTGTCTTTTTTTCGTCTTTTTATTTCCCTTTCTTTCTTTTTTCCTTATTACTTTTACCTCTTATTTTATCATTAATAATGTGCATATGCAAGACAAGTGCACATTAAAAAAATGATATATATATATATATATATATATATATATAAAACAAAATAAAAAATATGAAAATATCTATACACATACACCTCTCCGCAAACCCACGCATGCGCAAAAACGCACACCAATCCATTCGCTGTGGAGGTCCCCAGATGCCGGAGAGCTTTCTACTCAAATAGCTTATTTCCTCGTGCTGCTGGCATCTGAAACTCCCTACCTGCCCCCTGTTTCTCCGACAGTACTGACATGCAGAAATTTAAAATTAATGTAAACAAACATCTCGCTTCACAGATCCAAGTTTTACAAAAAAGTATATATTTAAAAAATAACATCTAAACATGTTCCAAATTGCAAGCTTAATTAAGTTGCAGTAAAAGCTTCATAGCATACAAATATATATATATATATAATGTGTGTGTGTATTTTACTATAAATATGTATATATTTTAAAAAAATATCAGAAAATGTTTTAAATTGTAAGTTCAATGAAGTTCCTGTACCCGCTTCAGAGCATATATATTATAGTGCCTTCCAATGACCAAGAGAAAGATTGATCTTTAACTTTTTCTGTCTTTTTTATTTTCTTATATATATATATATATATATATATATATATATATATATATATATGTGTGTGTGTGTGTGTGTGTATACACCTAATGTGAAAATATATAAATGTTAATATATTGTTTATTTTTATTTCTTTACGCATAGGAATATATATATATATATATATATATATATATATATATATATATATATATATATATATATATACAGGATCAAATATAAACCAAAAGTAAAACTTTTAGTAGATGGAACCTATTGTGAAGACGTTTAGCTATATATACGAGATAGAGCAATTGTAGAGATAGAAGAAAAAAGAGTGATATATATGCGACGAATGTCCAGATTTATTTCAAATTTCAATTGTTCAATGCAAGGTGTATTCAGTAATAAACTAGTGTTTATTATTCTTTCCTTAAGCCAAGGCTTTTCAAAGATCGAGATCTTATTATCAGAGGAGAAATACAGATGGATAAGTTGGCTTTCGAAAAAAACAAAGTTCAAATATTTGAAAAATATGAAAAATGTTATTTAAAAAAACCCAGTGAAAAAAGAAAAGTTTCGTAAAAAAGATATATTTCGTAAAAAAGATATCTTTTTCAAATATTTGAACTTTGGTTATTTCGAAAGCCAACTTATCCATCTGTATTTCTCCTCTGATGATAAGATCTCGATCTTTGAAAAGCCTTGTTCTAAGGAAAGAATAATAAACACTAGTTGATTACTGAATACACCTTGCATTGAACAATTGAAATTTGAAATAAATCTGGACATTCGTCGCATATTTATCACTCTTTTTTCTTCTATCTCTCTCTCTCTCTCTCTCTTTATATATATATATATATATATATATATATACATATATATATACATCAGCTCTCTCTCTATATATATTTACTCTAGTATCGAGCACTTGTTCCATATACATATACATCTTCGGATACGTGTTTTGTCGTAATATTGCTCACCAGCGTGTCTTAACTTAGTGAGATTCGAAACTGCGACCACAGCCCGGCACCCTTACTGTCGTGCTACGAAATTCGATATTAATAGGGGTATATATCCTTGTACATGAATTAATACATTTTTCTGTTCTCATTATTTTTAGAGATTGTCACAAATCAACGAATTCAGTTAATTCCTTGATGCGATTATGGAGTTATTTTTCCTACACAGTGTGTTGCCCCGTTATATGGTTAGCTTCGATATATATAAATATTTGAATGTATATATATATATATATATATATATATATATATATATATAACATGGTAATGTTTACACCTGTGCATTGTGTGTTTAACAATATGTTTGATATGAGGTTTTGAGAAAATGAAACAAAACAATTAACTATGGGAAACTCACGGTTTTGTTCATTGATCTTCGTCAGCGATTTAATAGGACAATTAGAAGCATATATATAATTTCTTTTGAGAAAATCTTCATCTTCCTGTTATTAAAAGTGAACACCAGTAAGAATGTATCCGTTTGTTTAAAAAACAACGAGCTAGTGTTGAGAAAACACGTTTATGGTAAAGTATCAATGTATCATTTTTATGTTAGAAAAATATGTGAGGTATCAGCATTTTCTAATTGAAACAAATAATTTAATACAGAAACTACCTGCTTTTAATTTTCTCTCCGAATTCTTTTTTTATATAAAAAGATAAGTGTTATTTTTCATTTTTCTTGAAGAGTGTTTTTCCTTAAATGTAATCTAATATCCGTGTTTCTAGTTCTAGTCCCGTTGCATATCTTTATAAATTAGTTTGTACTCAGTTTGTACTGTTTGTATTGATCCATACCTTTACTCACGTCATCCTATTGAATTTACTGTACAATTGTGACTGTTCAAATCTATGGTCTTGATGTTGACTTTAGGTTTGACGTCTATACCCTGTACTGATGAAGAAAACTGATATTAATAAAAACATACCGACTCGGAAACGATCGTACACAAACTGCTGTAATCTTGAATTCTTGGAGCGTAAGAAAATGATAATGTAATAAAGTTTACCAAAGATTTATATATATATATATATATATAGTCATCCACATACAGCCTGTTTCGCTGTTTCACAGCTCATCAGTGCGGCTAGACCAGTTAGTGTCTCAAGCCGATATTATACGCACATAGAGGTAATCCATGGACACGTGTTTCTAGCTCACAACCGTCATCAGCACGGCTAACTTAGACAGAGATCGAACCTTCGATATTGAAATATGTCTAGAAATATGTACGATTTTGGTCACCTAAATTATTAATGTATTTTTATGTAATTATTTTTATTGGTGATGGCAGCGTTCGTTGTTTTTTTGCTTACTATTATTTCGATTGTCTCACTTCCTAAATGATTAAGATGCAGAAAATTGCATGTTTAGTCGCCCTCAACTTCATAGGACGTATATTTCGTTAATATATATATATTTCAATTTATTTTATACGTACATAAAAGTAATCCATCGACACGTTTTTCAGGCTCACAGCCGTCATTGGCATGGCTAACTTAGACAGAGATCGAACCTTTGATATGTATGTCTATAGTCCAGCGTTCTACCACTATATATATATATATATATATATATATATATATATATATTTATGTATGTATGAAGTTAGTAATTAAGTTCAAATATATTAATAAAATGAACTTAAACCCAATATTTTCTAAAAGTGCTCAATGCAAAGTAGCGCTTTATAAATTATTAAAATTAATTAAACTTCAGAACAGCCTACGCAGATTAACCTTTGTTTCGATGTTAGTGGATTTAAACAGGACTGTTAAATCAACTGAATATAAATTGTCGAAAAGAAGTCAAACAGAATAAAAGAAAAAAATTGCTCCGGAAAAATTAACTTCTTCCCAAGATCAAACTTATCTAGGCGGCGCCAGAAATATATTATAAGCATGTCTTTTATTTTCGCCAACCAGCAGAAATCATCACGTCCTCACATACGTCTCTAAAGAATAACAGATATAGACGAAGAAAAATTTGAAAAATCTTTATATCGAAAGTGTAATGATAATTGTTTTAAAATAGATAATATACATATAAGGAACAAAAAAAATAAATGTATAGTTTATATCTTTAAAAGAAACCTAGTGCAACTGCTAAACAACCGGATGTTTGGTTTTGTTAGTTTCATTTATTCAACTCTATGAATTGTATGATTACCTTTTATCCTGGTGCTGTTTTGTCTAAGAACGCCCTTTACGGTTAACTTCTTTTCTCGGAACGGCATTTACAGTGAACTTGTTTTCATTTACTTTGCATTGAGCACTGAACATATTTTCATTTTTAACATTTTTCTCTAATAACTTTTACCTTTTCCGTATTTTAAAACTTGTACCCTGGACATTTGCTTACCAGCTTATTTATATGTATTCCTCTGATGATAAGAATTCAATTCTTTGAAACGCGATGATTTTAGGGTTTGAACAACTGAAGATGTAATAAACATTTTATTTTTTTACAAATTTTATTTTAATCTTTAACTTGCCTATATATTTACTCTATCTTCTATATTGAGCATCAACTCTTTGTCATGATAGGTTTTATTTTTAAAATATAAATCATATCTTTATCTTTTTGCTTTTTGTTACTTGTGTATGGCTATGTTTATATATATATATATATATATATATATATTGTGTGTGTATCTAAGCAGCATTTTCTCATTTATGCAAGCATTGTATAGAATTACATCATTCGTCTGTTTAATTATACGTTTTTAATTTTTTTAATTTTCTGATATTCGTTTTTGTATTAAAATTAAAGTAATAATAAATATTTCATAGGCTTCACAGGTTTCACGAACCTTTTCGATGTTTTCGTATCATCACTCTAAGGTGTCAAAAGCAAATGAACAAAAAGCTGGAGAAAGAAGAGAATGTTAAAAAACAGCAGAAAAAAACGCGCAGAGAAAGTTTTCGCATTGGTCCAGGAAGTCGTTGACGATTTTAATTTGGTGAATTAAAGTTGCTGAATTTAAATCGTCAACAACTTCCTGGAACAAGGCGAAAACATTATTTTCGCGTTTCTCCGCTGTCTTTTTACAATTCCTTTTTTGTCAAGCTGTTTTGTTCATTTGATTTTGACACCTGAGGGTGATTCGACGAAGAATATATATATATATATATATATATATATATATATATATATATATATATATATATATATATATATATATATATATATATATATTGGCAACATACTACTACACTATATCCGATGCGTTCGGCTACATTTTGTGAGTTATCCGAGTCGACTCTGATCTGGAGTTGTTTATATTTCCTAGGTTCACTCTTTGCCAGAGTTGTGGTATCTTTTGATTAACTACACTGTGCCATTTGTAGAATAGTTCCATAGTAAACAGATTAATCAATAAATAGTTTAATATATTATGACGCATAACAGTTATTGTAAGAATAACTCTGTTCGGCATTAATTGACCTCAAAATGATGGATATGCCCTAAAACGAAACAACAGCAAACACGGCAATGGTTTCCATTAAGCTGAAAATATGACCTGACACGCAACTCTGTCATTGTCCCGGTATTGATTAGAAGGTTTGAAGAGTTCGCAATTAACCTCAGAAATTTGCACAAAGCCAGGGCCGTTACCAGCAGCCAATGTGGCTGACATTTGGTCGTATTGTTACAAGGTGAATAACTTTCTTTGATTTATTTCCTCTTTGAGCATTGTGTTTTAATACTTTTCTTTTTTTGAGTATATCTTTCTTTCATTTATTCATTCAATCTGTCTTACTTTTTTTATTCTTTCATCATTTGTCTTTTCTGTATTTCTTTCATTTATTCATTTTGTCTTTCTTTATTTCATTCATTTTCTTTTTTATCTTTCATTCATTTATGTATTCTGTCTTTCTTTCTGTAATTTATTGCACTATTCTGTCTTTTCTGCTGCTATTGTTTCATGTATTCGTACATTCCGTATTGTATTCATTCATTCTTTCATTCTGTTTTCAATTCATTAATTCAGTCACCTAGTCTATCTTCTTCTCTGTCATTCATTAATTCAATCTATCATGTATTTATTCGTCCATTCTGTCTTTCTCTCATTCTATCATTCATCCATCCTGTCTTTCTTTCTACCATTCCCATCTTCCCTCCTTATTTCCTTCTTTGTTTCTTTGTTTGTTTGTTTCTTATTCGTTCGTTTCATTTGTTTCTGTTTTTGAGGTGTCGTTGTGTCTCAATACGAGGTTTTACTTTTCGTCGATGTGTCTGTATGCCACGCTAAACGCTTGCATTTAATTAACTCATCTCATTATACATGCGCGGAAATATCTTTATCAATCGGTCGGTATTTCGTCTATAAGTTTTAAATAACATACGTCAGTATTTTACGATTATGTTAGAAACAGTACTTACAGATGCGTCCACAAAACTTCGTAAAACGAAACGTAGAGTTTGGGTCGGTCCGTACTGATTAATGCGGTAACTAAAAATGCTACACTTGCTTGTAATTTATGTGGAATGAGGAAAGTGATGAGATTCAACTACCGGCGGTTGAATTTGAAACCTCATGTCTTATTGTCAAAACAGGAACCAGCTAATTAGCTGTTGCTCTATATAATGAATAATACAGCATGTCCTAGTCGTATGTAGATGATCACCTTCCACTCGCATTTATTTTAATGAGATCGTCAGAATGTCAAAGATGATATGTGATGCAAAAATATAATTGAACATGTACTGGTGTTGTTTAGGTAAAAGTTCTCACTTTACACATTTTTAAATAAATTGTTCCAAAATCGAATTCTGTTATCTCGTTTTAACTTTATAAAGTACTAGCGGAACCCGTCGCCCGGCGTTGCACGGGAGAAAGTACTACCTATTGCATGACGTCGAATTAAAAAAAAGAAACGACCTATTGTTTTTCTCCCCCGTCTACCGTGTTGGCGAATGTTTAAAAAAAAAAAGAAAAAAAGTGGTCAAGTAGAATAGGATCGAACGCTTAAACTGGCGATTATGAAACCCGATTTCTTAACGACCGCGCCACGCTTCTGGTTTAAAAATGCATGTGAAAATAGGCCAATTACCCTAAGCTAGATTATTGGCATGCGTGTTAAATTAATACAAGGCAAATAATAAACAACAACCGATGTTTTGTGAAAATTAAACTGTGTGTATTAGTTCCCGGTGTCGATGAGTAGAGTGACAGTACAGAATTGTTAGGGAGAAAAGTTTTTGCTACAACCTATATGGAGTTGGTTTTTCGGAGAGACGTTGATGGTGGGCCAAATGTAATATTTAGTGTTAGGTAGAAAAAAATAATACCAAATTTAATAAAACACGCTCGAGTGAATAAGTGTAAAATAATGGTGAGTTTCGTAGCCTGTGATGCATGTGGTTATTTTCCTATTCTCCGAGAATGTACAGGGGAAAATCGTCTCTACTTTATATATTAGATTATCATCATCCTTTATACTTTTATACCATTTTAATTTAAATCTAAGTTTTACATTTTTAAATTAATAAAGTACTCACACATTAGATAGAGGAGAGCCCTATTCGTTTTATTTATTTAAATTTTAGCTAATAATCACAATTATTTTTACGGTACTGGTACAGCTTTTGAACCGGACAAAAACACGAATTGTTCTTTTTAATCAAACCCTAAATAAACGCTCAACTAACCTTAAACTAACGATATCATAACCCATACTTACCTTAATGTAGTCAGTTTTTGTTAAGTTCAAATACCGTACCAATACCATTTGACTGAAGATTAAAGACAATATTTGCTACACCATGTATCATTTACATTTTCAATAAATCACACCGGAAAATAGGTGGTGGTATGCACTGAGTAACACCTCTGACTGACGACTTGGCTGAGCGAAGTTCAAATCCAGTCAGTTCCATAGTATACGTTTCATGTATGGTTGTTCGCAAAATTCACCAGGTTATTCCTCTAAGTACGCTATTAAACAAACATATTTATGTGAAACCAATGCCCAAAACAAAATGAAGCCGGTCAAAAATGTCGTGCCATGCTGATCGATAGGAACATATTTCATACAGGTGGATGAAAAAAACCGTGGAATTTAGACTATGTCCCACTAGTAAAAATACATAGCCGTGCTACTGTCACATGATTGACGTGTATCTGTGTAATAAGGCAAATTGACAGTTTAAGGTTGTTCTAAGGCTGTTGCGGTGTTAACCCATTTTACTTAAATGTCGTTTCCAATACATCCACTTTTACTGTTACGTGAAAGAATTACTGTTACTTGAAACCCTTTGCCACATTACTAAAGAACCATTTTCTTGTGTAGCTTTGTTAAGGCTTTTTACCCGTTATACTAGTGAGGTTGCCTACAGCAGACAGGTCTTATTTAAGCCATCTTGCTCCGCATCTCAAACTCGTCGATTTGAAATACAGACATTAAGATTAGACAAAAATATTCATCGATAAACGCGTAAATTAAATTGACGCATACTAAGAATATCTGATTTTTTTTTCGTCACTCAAAGTTCTTTAAGTTTTTTTCAGCTCTTTGTCCTTATTTTATTTTAGCGTGTATCGTAAGCCAAATCAATACCGGCGAAGACTATGTAGTCGATTATGCATAAGGACAACCCTATATGAATCATTAACAGTTATGTAGCTAGGAATGTTATGACCTTATACAGTGGTTAAAATCACGAGACAGTGGACACTTATCCCATACAATAGGTATTGTTTTGTTTTTGTTTGTATTAAGTGCGCCAAAACGTGTTGATGTGCAGTAAAAAAACACCATAGATAATTAACTTCATTTAACGTTCCTTTAGAAGTGTTTGTGCGAATGTCAATAAATGTGTACATGACCGCAGATTAAACAAAAGTAATCAAAATGTCGCTTTTTAAATTCAGTGTTCTGCTCAGAAAATGGCGTTCGTCATTAATCTATGTGGAACTTTTAAATGTTTAAATGATGTCACCATATTGTTTTCTGTTTTTTACCATCGATGCTATTACTATCAAGACAACGAGGAAAAACGTAAGTTAGTCGAGAATGAATGCTAGCCGAAAGAGGATGACCACTATGGTAGTACTCACATTAATCAATGAAATGAACTGTATGTGATTACTTATAAGGCGATCAATGAGAGGAATTTGTGGATATTGAATTTGAAGCCGATCGTTTTGTAATCAGTATAGAACCAGTCCCGTGACAAGGAGTTCAACAAGCAGGGATCCCTTCTAAAGAAGATCGCTTCTAAGCAAATAGAGAGAAAAATGATCTTTTTTTTATTCATTGTGGTATAAATATGGGTTCTTGCTGTGAATGTCTTACAATGAGAACCCAATGACTGGAGTTCAGTCGAAAAACGTTCATGCAATAACAATTATACATTTCTAATTTTACTATTGCACGGTTTTAATTTGCAAAAATCTAGGCTAATACAATGTCAGCAGATTCAACTTGCGATAAAACTTATATGTAATAAAACTACAATTTACGTAATCTTGGTTATGCAATCCCATTTCATTACTTTGAAACGAAACTAACCGAAAAGAAAAAAAACCCTCCTTCTCTCTTTCCTTCTCACGATAAGAGAAGAAGACAAAACTAACCGCTGAAAAAGTAAACAAAACTAATTGATAAGAAGACCAAATTTATCGATTAAAAAGAGACCAAACTCTCTTTCCTCTGGTCTGGTTTGATTGTGATGATGATGGTGATGATGATGATGATGATGATGGTGATGATAATAATAATAATAATTATGATAATAATAATAATAATAATAATAATAATAATAATAATAAGAGCATATATTTGATGTGTATATATTCAAAGATAAAGGAATTCTTTCTTTTCTATTCTATCATTATCAGATATTATGAAGATAAGCCTTCCATTTGCCCATGAAAGTAAAATTCTTATACGTGGTTATTCTTTTATAACCTTTTATTATTATGTTATTATTAAGATAAGGAGACCCTTTTTGGCCCATAAAAATGAATTTGCATGCTTGACTGTTGAAACGAGCCGGACACACGTGCGTTCACTTTTATTACATAATTTTTTATTTTAATAATGAAATTCAAGAAGCTATGCGGGAAATTTTTAGAAAAATTAAAGGTTATTCTATTTTTGAACCAATATGAAAGCATTTTTTAATTAATACCCATCTTTTAAAAAAGACATTTATTTTTTATATGATAAGCTCAGACGCTCGACTAACTAATGTTATCCTTGGTCACCGCAAATGAAGTCGAAAATAAATATAAATAATTATAAATACAATTCTTGAAATCCTCGTAAAACTTCAGCCTAAAACAGTTTAAGATTAAGACTCTCTCGTTTGCTAATAAAACGTGATTATTCATTGATTTCTGTGTTCTTATCTCATGACAATTAAAATGACCTTAACCGACGTTAGAAAAAATATACGATCTCTCTCTGTTTCTCTCTCTATCTCTCTCTCTCTCTCTCTCTCTCTCTCTGTATCTATCTCTCTACTAAATCTGTAAATAAAGCATATGCACGTCCATAGAAAATGTGCATGTGATATCTGGATGATAATTAGAAATGTCTACCTTCATTCAGACATCACACAAAGGTAATACCACACTTGCTGTTAATATAGGATTGAAAATAAAAATTAATAGATAATTGTAAGTCCTCTTTTTCGATTGTGTATTTGTGTTCCTTCCATCTTCTCATCAATCCGACACTCTGTCTTCTTAATATATTTATTAAAATTTCTAGCAATGTTTCAAGCAAACTACAATACTCTCTCGCTCTTTTTCTCTCTCTATATATATGTATATACATATATATATATATATATATATATATATATATATATATATATATCTATATATATATATATGTATTAATATATATATATTAATATATATATATATATATATATATATAAAGAAGAATATTTTGAAAAACCTGAACAACGCATTATTAATGGGTTTTTTTAATAAATTATTTACTTATTCTAAAAACTTGAGCACTTTAAGTGTTATACACCTTTCTCAAAAGTATAAGCATTGTCATTTCATCAACATTTCGGTGATATACACCATTGTCAAAAGTATAAGCATATTTACCGCTCTTTTTTTTGTTTAAACCTTTCTTGATTGAGACATACTTATCGAAGTCAAGTTGAAATTCGTCTCGATGTTTTCGACGATTAATGTTGATATGCGGTGTGTGTACCTACGCGGTTACGTGAATAGGGTAGAATGAAAAGTCCACACACCGTATATCAAAATTAATCGTCGATAACCTCAAGACGAATTGCAACTTGACTGTGATAAATATGTCTCAATCAAGAAGGATTTAATGAAAAAAGAAGAGAAACAAATATATGTTTTACTTTTGATGAAGGTGTATATCACCGAACGTTCTCAAGTTTTTAGAATAAATAAATAATTCATTTAAAAAAAACATAAATAATGCGTTGCGTAGGTGTTTCCAAATGTTCTCTTTACTATGGCCATTTCATCAACGCTCCAAGTGTGGAGTCTTCATTATATATATATATATATATATATATATATATATATATATATATATATTGATACATGTTTGATTAAACAACAGAGATAATTCCAGTACGCTCTTATTTTTATCCATCTTTTGGCAGGCAAGCGATTTAATGTTCTGCCCGAGTGTTAACAAGAACTCGTCACATCTGAAAACGTGTTCGACTCTCGTGAGTTTACCCTCATGTGATGAGTCCCTATCGATAAATTTATTTAGAAAGTCGATTTAAACCTTTTAAAAAGCATTTGAGTATACTTGAAAAAAAAAACTGATCGATGAAATGAAACAAACAGGAATTATCCCTGTTGTTTAATTTAACATGTATTAAAGAAAAAATGCTGCTTATATATATATATATATATATATATATATATATATATATATATATATATATATATATATTGATTTTTTAAAATAATTGGATTTTTTTAAATAAATGAAATGTTTGCTTTTTCATATAAGAAAAGTAAAAAATAAGACCGTTGTGTATTTTTAGTAGTCTGGTAACTCTCGCGTCCCTTATTTTGTCCTTTCGTATCCACATTCCATGGGGGATGTTTCTGACAAAGGGGACATAATTGCTGTTTTCTGGGTCGGAATCACTTTCATTTGTTAGGTTTTATCTTATTAGAATCTAACTTAACTACATAAAAGTATCGTTTTTCTTTATATTATAATACATACACGTAAATATAACAGTTCATTATATCTTAACACTTTACCCGTTTCTTTGTCTAGCCTGATCAGTTTGAACTTGTGTTCAAATATGCGGTGGCGTTCAACATTTTATTTATATACTCTGGATGATTTGATTTGCCATGAAACTGCAGTACTGTGTTTAGATAAATCATACGTGTTGTTTATGTTATCGACAAATCTTGAATGTAAAGAAAGTGTGCACTTTTGTGTGATAAGTTAATGTTTATATATATATATATATATATATATATATATATATATATATATTTGGATTTTTCACTAAGAAAATAAATTCTTCAGTGAAGACCTGGATTAGTCCAATAAAAACAAGCTCGATGATACTCGATTACAGTGTACAGAGTATTTATATGTGATTTTTTGAAGGCTTACCAAAGCATTTCTGTTCATGACCTCAATCCACACCACAAAAGACATTTTCATTTAAATATTGTTTATTTATCATTTTCAAATTAAAGAGTGTTTACCTACACGTGTTTCACTACCAAGCAGGTCCTTGCTTGGCAGATCATCAAGGAAAGTAAATACCTGAAATAATAATTACAACGACCGGCAATACACAATGTGGCGTTGCTTTAATTCAGGTCACTTAAAAAGGAAAGTAAAGAATAAAATAAAAAATAATAAGATAATAAAAATAAAAAAGTAAAACTGAAAAAAATATATAAAATGTCTTAGTAAAATATCTCACAAGAGTTTCACAACATTGTTGTTACTAGGCGAAATATCAAAACCTAGTCCCAAACCAGCAAAAACAGCAAAACAGTTTTTGTTCCAAATCCACTCAAATGAAACAGTACTAATGAGCGAGAATACGCCTTCTCAACGGGCGGCACAACTATGAAAAAATACACCCTCGCCCCGAACAAAGACCAAAACAGTCAAAATTTCCGTTGTGTTGTTTATTGGGCTCATGAACGCAATGCTTTGGTAAGCCTTTAAAAAATCACACACAGGATTAAGCATGAACAAATCAGAAAAAAAAAACATGACACATTTTTTTTTCATCTCTGAAGAATAAATTTTGTTCCAAAATATTTTGGATTAAATTTTAAAAATTAAATAATAAAAATATCTTGCATTAAAAATTAAAAATGTGAATACAAGTACTGAGATTCTAAGAGAGTTCTGATCTCCTAAAAGAGAGAACATTGCAACCTGTTAACTATTAATTTTGAATTAAATTTCTCTCGATATGGCTCAAGTGATTAAAGCTTAAGAATAACTATTATTAACATACATAAATATATATATATATATGTTAATAATAATAATTACATATATATATATATATATATATATATATATATGTATATATATATTCTCCCTGAATGTTTAACTTTACTTCAGTCGAAGTTCTAAGAAATCAAGGGCCCCCTTCATTGGGCTAACACTTGATCTCTATATGAGATACATATATACTCGAATATACTATTAAAATTCTCCTTTATTTCTAAAACATTGAGTTAGTAAAAAAGTTAAGAATAATAAATGTATTCTCTCCCCAACTGACCAGTAAAGTATGTCATAGTATATCTTTCTTGTGGTCTGTTGGTATTACCGGATTCCAGGACAAGAATTAATCTAGTCTGGTGGAGTATCCAGCTACCTGGTGTTACTTGAGGTAACATCACTAGAAGATGCACTATTCATCGTATGAGCAAGTGTATAGCCGTGCTGAGGGGATTTTATTTGTGCTGCGGATACTATGTAATTTTGAATATTTGGTCAGGGTTTACATGTAGGAGTAAGTATCCTCATGTAAGGCTGTCCTGACAAACCTTTGCACAGAGAGACAGAAGACACCCAAAGATAGTGTCTAGTAGGTAATTCAAACTCTCCTGTCATGTAGGTAATTCAAACTCCTATATATATATATATATATATATATATATATATATATATATATATATATGGTCGTGTGAGTGTTAGATTAAATAAGTTTCTCTGCTTGTTAATATTTTACGCGTGCCATAAACGAATCAAAGTAAAGCATTCTACATCCAAGGCAGGAACGAAGTACAAAAGTTGATGTCTGCTCGACACATTTAAACGAGGTGTGATTGATAATTTGCAGCTGTATCGATACAATCATACACAATCGATATTTCTGTCTGATGAATTTGCCTTTGATTCCAGGTTATAAAACGTCTGGGTTTCTAATTCTAAAACACATTATCTGAAATTACCTCACATCCGCAGGCATTTACTCATATACACATGCATGTGTATGTATAAGTACTTACACGCACATAGACCCGGATTCATCAAAAAAGTTCTTAAAGCGCTAACGTCACCTACTCAATATATATTTTAATATATTATTTCAAATGTTATCATGTTATCACATTTTATTGTTTTAAAGTATGTTAGCGTATTGCACTTTATATTTCTACGCGTGCCTTATTATTATCAACACGTCTTGAAATAACTATTGTGGCTAGTATATATATATATATATATATATATATATATATATATATATTTATCAGGTTGGAAAGAAAGTAATGTCGTTTTTGCCCAACACATTTATTTCATCTGAAAAATTCACAATTAGGCATTTTTTTATCTTTACAATAAGTTCACTTATTTTCTATGACTTCTGTCCAACGATCAACTAGCTTCTTGATGCCTTCTTAAAAATATTTATCTGATTTTTGAAAGAAAAACACATTAACGTAATTTTTGAGTTGGTCGTATTTTCATGAATTTTATTCTTTAAGTGATGCAGAAACGACCGGAAAAGATGATAGTCAGATAGAGCAATGTTAGGTGAATAAGGCGGATGAGATAAAACTTCCCAATTGCCAAACTCATGACCTTTTTCTGAGTTAGTTTTGCTATCTGAGGTCTCGCGTTATCATGCTGAAGCACTACACCCTTCCATATTGATTAATGCTGGTCGTTTTTTGATAGAGAAGTTCTTAGATCATCGAACAATATTTTTCTGTTGTGATCGTTTGATTAAGCTCTAGTAACTCATAATGAATCAGTCCTCTCATGTCCCACCATCAAGAGAGCATCACCTTCATTGGGTGTAGTCCTTGTTTTAGAACATGCTGTGGACTTTAGTTTCAGTCTAACCATTGTCTTTAGCATTGGGTATTCTTGTAAAGAACCTATTTTTCATCTCAGTCACAATTCTTTGCAAAAATGGTTCTCGGTGATTTCTGGAAAGCAAAGATGTGCAAACAGTCAATCTTTGAGCGTCAGTCAAATTGTGGGGAACCCATTGTCCAAGTTTTGAAACTTTTCCTTACTCGTAAAGGCATGAACTAATTATGGTATGGTTTGTATTGAATCGTTGAGCTAATTCTCTGCTGGTTAACTTAGATATGAAGTGTCTGTTCTTGTGTAAAGAGATATGAATACTCTTGAGTTTGAAAGATAGGCATGGCCTTAAATTTACCTCTTCTGCATCAGTGCATATGTAGTGAAACGAATAATGTTCTGTTTTCTTGGAGTTTTATGTTGCTTTCATGTAAAGCAAGCTTGTTGTAAAGTGTGTTGGTGGCGCCTATATAGGAGTTGTTGCTTTTTATGAATTATAGTATATAAATACTATTTTTGAATGTGAACTTTAAGTCTTTTTTACTTTGAATGTTTATGTTGGGTTTTGAATGTGTATGAGCCCCCTCTATTATCATGTCACAAACGCTACATATTTCCTTGTTGCATTTTGTGACCCTTTGTATTATGTGTGGTTAAGTTTGAATGGGGTAAAAATATGGTTGAGATTCTTAGGAAGGCGGGTGTTTTTATTTATTTGTACTGTTTTAGTATGTTTCTTAGTTTATTGTTTTGGTTGAGTACGGTAAGGCTTTTTGTTTTCTCTGTGAATAGTTCTAGATTGTTTTTGTTGTGTGTAGAAACGTATGCCAATATCTGTTCTTTGTATCGTGTTCTGCGCTTTCGTTGTACTAATTCTATACCATTGTCTATTAGTTGCGAGTCTTCTCGTCAAGGTTTTTAATAGTTACTCTAGTCGCACAATATGGTAGTTGTTTCACTGACTATAGTGCAGATTCTGCGTGCGATGGAATAGGGTATATATTTCAGGAAGATGTTGGGGTGAAAGCTCTTGAAATGGAGATATTGTTTTTAATTAAAACTAGTATACCATACACGCACACATACACGCGCATGCGCAGAAACGCAAAGCTGTAAAAACAAAATCAAATTGCATATGTGTCAACAGCCATGATTTTTCATACTTGGGCTGAATACAAAAATAGTAATCGTGTTTTTCAAACCGGGTGTGAATAACTAAATTTTAAACTATCATGCTTTCTGCTTTGTTTTCTATTTTTACCAATTCCTTCAAGACTTATACTTCTATATGTTTTTGGTGATTAATTTCACTGTCGACGAATGGAACGATGAACAATTTCGGATGTCTGGATTACCTTTTGACCCATAACCCTACACTTGCTTCATACTTTGAATCCGCGGATTTGATTTAACGAACTTCCTATGCTCTTTCAATGGAGATGGTTTTCTGTGCATATTTTAAACGTATATAATTGTTTATATTTTTATATATTTTGTATTTTTATAATTTTAAATGTTTGCACTACAGTAAATTTTACGGACTTCTCTGTCGAATTCCCCATGATTATAAAAACATATTTAAAAGGAACAGTATTAGGAATACTAGTACCTATAGTTATCTAAATCACCCCTGTTGTCTATGTCTAAGTGAAAAAGTTCAGATAGTTAGATTTCGTGGTAGAGGTAAACTTTTAAACAATAACCAAGAAAACTCAATTTACTGTAGACACAACAAATCGCACTCTCTAAGTAATTTACATATAACTTCTTTCACCAATGTCACCATTAGGAAATACAAATTAATATATATGTATATATATATATATATATATATATATATATATATATATATTTATGTATATGTGTAAATATATATTAAACTTAACCAAACCCATAGTTTGATACTCTCTACTAATATCTCTATATTTAATACCACCATGCAATACTAGCCCTGTAAAACACGACAATACCAGGGCCCCTATAATTGAAAAAAAAACGAGGATTTATTTATCCACTAACTAAAAATAAATAACATAGATATCTATTTATTTCATTTCATCCATATACATATATATATATATATATATATATATATATATATATATATATATGTATATGTCATATCACATCATATATTATATTATCGTCAGTATGAGTATTATATTTAATTACTTTATAATCATTAAAATGATAATTACAATACATTATTAAAGTGGCTATTAATACCATTAATAATATTACATTTTGTGGATAATTATTAATATTATTGTTACTTTTATTATTTTTATTATTATTATAATTATTATTATTATAATTATTATTATTGTTATTATTGTTATTGTTATTATTATTAGTAGTATTATTACCACCGATTTGTATCATGAATTATGTCACCTTCTCATTTGCACTTTTATTTCTGTATCATTTATTAATTATAATCGTACCTCTATTTCCTATACGATCATAAATACTACTATTATAACTATTATAACCATTATTATTATTATTGGTGTTGTTATTATTATTATCAATATTATTACTATTATTACTATCATTACTATTATTATTAAGATTATTCTCATTAGTATTATTATAATATCATTATGATTAATATTAATATGTCAATTAACTTCAGTAAATATTTAGTAAATTCTTGTTTATTTTACTCTATGTTCCTAATGTTATCTTCCTTATTATTTTATCGCAATCAAAATTAACAATACAATGTAAAGTTAAAAATATTATAAAGAATGATATAAAAAATTAAACTAATAATAAATAAAAAAGATAATAAAAAGTTAAAAATCAACTAGATTAGATCTAAAGGACTTAACACCCCCACAGCCAACCTAGAAGCAAGGCCAGGTTCTTCCCTCCCACTTCCATATCCCACATAATATTGACGCGTAAAAGTAAATCTTAACCGAAATCCAGACATTAACTTGCCGTTAAAATGGGCCACGATAATTTGATCGCTGTTTCCTTTGCTCTTCTTAATTCACAACATAAGTTAAGATTATATTTGATTTTCGAAGGTTTCAAATCTGACCACGTGACGTTCAAATCTTAAATTTCAAATTTCCTTTTATTTTCCTTTCTTTTATTCCTACTTCATTCTATTTAAATATGCCCTAAAGGAAGGTTCAGGTTATTATTTTCCCGATGAGATCTTAGCTTTGTACAGCTGCTGATCGACAACATATATGATTATTTTTATTTAAAAATAATCACATATGAAATGCTCTGATGGATATTAATAACTCTACATAAGTCCGGTTGAATTGTTTTTGATTTTTATCCTGTGGATGTTTACCTGACCTGGATTAGTATATATATATATATATATATAATGAAGGAGAATGGAAAGGAATTAGAGAAAGCAAAAGCCAAATCAAAATTCAATTCAAAAGTTCAAAGCAAGGTATATTCCGCAAAAAGGCAATTTATTCAAGTTAAATTTTCCTTAAGCCAGGCTTTTCAAAGATCAAAATCTTATCATCAGAGGAAGTCGCTGGGATAGATAAGTTGGCAATGGCCAGTATTTAAAATTTGAAAAAATGAAAAAAAAAAAAAGTTGTAGGGAAAGAAACGTAGGGCAAAACTGTGCCAGGGTGCAAGCAAATGTCCGATTGCCAAAAAGTCCGGTGTCGAAGAGTCCAGCAGAGAGAATACGATGTAGATATGTAGGTCGTTAGAGGCACGAGAAGTAATGAGAGAAGTTTCAAAGTTAAATTCCAAGAAGCCACAACTTCAGGTACGGCGAAAATAGAAAATCCAAAAAAGGTTAAAAAGTCCAATAAGAGGTACATTCGATGATGCAGGCAGGCGTCAGAGGAGATATATATATATATATATATATAAGCATATAGAGTTTGAGTGTAAACATTGGATGAAATGCAATATTTAGCAAATAATTAATTGTTCAAACAAGGGTTATAAAAGGTACGGGTTTATTTCCTTAATCCATCGATTTTCAAATATATGCGCTTATAATCATGGTGAATTCGATAGAGAAGTCCATAAAATTTATTCTAGTGCAGACATTTAAAATTATAAAAATACAAAATATATAAAAATATAAACAATTATATACTTTTAAAATATGCAAAGAAGACAATCACCATTGAAAAAGCATAGGAACTTCGTTTAATCAAATCCACGGATTCAAAGTATGAAGCACGTGTAGGATTATGGGTCAAAAGGTAATCCACACATCCGAAACTGTTAATCGTTCCATTCTGGGAGATTAAGAGATTCAAACCGAATTGAAAGTTCGTCGACATTGAAATTGATCACCAAAAATATATAAAAGTATATGTCTTGAAGGAATTGGTGGAAAGATGATAAAACAATCTAAAAACATTATGGTTTAAAATAGAGTTGAATTACCACATTCTTATTCGCCTCGATTTAAACAAACACGATTATTATGTTTGTTATTCAGTCCAAGAAGAAATAATCATGGCTGTTGACACATATGCTATTTGATTTTGTTTTAAAAGTTTGGCGTTTCTGCGCATGCGCGTGTGTGTGTGCGTGTATGACATTCTAGTTTTATTTAAAAACAATCATATTATCACAGACATCTATCACAAACCCACTGACAACCAAAAATATCTCCATTTCAAGAGGCATCACACTAAAATCTTCCTGAAGTATATACGATATTCTCTAGCACACAGAATCATTCTTTTCAAATATGATCCAAGACAAAGATCAGATTTTTATTCTGCCTGATGCAATCTCAGTTTTTAACAGTTGTTAATCGACAACATGATCATGCCAGTCTTATAGATCATGTACATGTATGTATAAATTAAAATAATCATAAATATATATATATATATATATATATATATATATATATATCAGCTGTACAGTTCCTGCTTTGTCTGGGATTATTCAGACTACCGTGGGCTTTATTTTATACTAAATGAGTACGGACTAGATTAATAGTACCTTATTATTAAGAAAGAATGTGAAACTGTACTAATATTTATTTCGTTGTTATGCGTATAAAATGGATTTATAAAAATATGTTATCGTTGTCGGTAATATTAAGTTAGATTTCAAAAAACACCTAAAATTTTTTTTCGTAAATAAAATGCAATTGATATCACCATCTGGGTTTGTTTATAGACACCCCATTACTGCTGTAAATTTCTATTAAGTCGCAAATGTATCCTGGCGTTGGGCGAATGAATAAAGATAAAATGGAGATGTGAAGATGTACTGATATTTATGTCGTTTTATTTGTTTAAAATAGATTTTCAAAAAATGCGTCATAGTATTTGCTGAAATTAATTTGTATTCTGAAAAAGGATTGTTTTCGTAAATAAAATAAGATTTATATGATGTTTACATGTAGATAGCGTTGCATGGATGGGCACAGTAAAACCGATAAAGAATAATTGTTTTTCATTATTAGTTTGTAAGCCATTTATTATAATGTCTTTTCGCTGTCGTAAATATTTATTGAAAATCAGAGACAGGCGAGTACGGTTTTTGTGAATAAAATTAGATTCACGTGATAGTATGAGTTTAAGTACGAAATCACTTAGATACTTCATAGTTTAGTTAAATCGAAAATGTAGCACTAAAAACAGAAGTAAAAATGTAGTCAATATCACGAATTTATTATTGAAAATTGATCTATAAAAACGCAATCGAATTTCCGCTAATTGTAAGTCTAATGTAAATAGAACTGAATAAGCCAAAAGAATAAACTCCATTTATATTTGGTCCTGCTAATTAAAATAAAAATCTTACTTTAAAACGTGTGTACTTTTGAATGTAAACACTTTTTCTGATAGCCAGGTTATATAAATCCAATACACATAGAAATTTAAAAGTTTCAAAACATTACCTATTTCTTAACACGAGAGATAATATCGAAAACATGTTTATTGTTCAGCTATATATCAGCAAATATACTGTATTAGCATTGATAATTTATATTAATGTAAGAATTTTTTGCTAAGAGCGTAATTATCCTCATTATTCTTATTTGTAAATGTATGTCCAATCTGAATTTTTAAAATGTCATTGCAAAATCGAGAGTACCTGAATTTTTACGAATTTTTACCCATACACGTATAAGTAAAGTAAACTAAATATAGCTTAAATTTTGATCTCTTACGACTTACAGATATGTTATAAAATTTATAAGGATTTGTTAATTAGTTTATCCCTGTACACAAAAATATATAAACATGCCTAATCTTATAAATATGTTGGTTTTTCTGAATGGCGACACGGGAAGTTAAGGGTTGCAACAATAAAAATACTTCTTTTTATTATTAACATATACAAACCAAAACACGGCACGGGGTTACTGAAAATAGGGGTGTTGTTTTTTCTTCACTTTATATAATCTTGATGATATCCAAGAGACGCGCCTAACACAATTATGTATTTAAACGGGTGAATTGTACCGACTTGCATACGAACTATTTTAAAAGAGTGTGTATTTGGACGTACTAATTGAAGAGAGAGCCAATGGCGTGATATGTAAAAGAGAGAGAGAGAAAATGTTTAAAAGAAAAGAGTGGGACGGGGGATAGAGAGAGAAGATTCGGGAAGTAAGAGAGAAAGAGAGTTCAGATAGAGAAGCGAAATAAATAAGAGGAAGAAAGAAAGAGAGAGAGAGACGGAGAGGATGGGTTATAATAAGTACTGACCCTATAAATCATATACATATATTAATATTATTATTTTCATAATTTTATTATTATTGTTATTATTATCATCATTATAATTTTTATTATTACAATTACTATTATTATTATAATTATATAGCCGTACTATCATTGTTTTATATTTTATTCGAAATATCCCCATTATATTTTTTGCTGTGATAGAATCATTATTATTTTATTTATTATAAATTTGGTTTTATTTTCAGGGTTTATAAATGATATTGTTATTTTTTATTATTATTTTTTATTATTCTGATTTTTATCCTGTACTCTGCAAAGTCATGTAGCTTCCTGCGATATATTAATAAGAATAACATACTTCTCAACCTTAATTAAATAATATTACATTTCATTTGACTGCCGAATTACGTATCCCTGTGTAAATTCTATATGTATGCACATTTGCTTTATAAAAATATATATAATTTATGTGTAATTTTATTAGACACCGACATGATTTACCCCTACACACATCAAGCTATTGTGTAAAGCGCGCAATATCTAACCCACTTAAATATGGCAACACAGATAGTAGGAATCTAATGTTAACTGATTTAACTTTAATTTGACCACATTGAAAATTTAACGTTAAGTATGTAAAAAATATTTATATTTTGAATTTAGTGATGTGACTATTATTAATAATAATCATGCTTCATTCTACAATATGGAAACATGAAAGAACAGAGTATATTAAGGCTACGACTGAAACATTTTCTGAGAGTGTAGTCATGTTATGCTTGTATAAATAGAACTTTTTGTTATAAATACATAGCTATATTAATTATTTAGCACTATTATATAAACACAGTACACATTCTCTCGATTTGTATGCTGTGATTTCTTTATACCTACTCGCTCCATTACTATTGACCACTTTTTAACTGTTGTTGATTGCATAAAAACATGGATGAAATTAACTGTCATACCTCTTAAAAATGTTCCAATCACAGACCAAAAGAACACACTTTTTTATATTAGTTATAAAGATTGAAGAAGTAATGAGAAACATGAGGTGGAAAGCACACCTTTTTTAGGGGTCTACGTGTAACGATTCAAAAGATGATCTTGGATAAAAAAAACAAGGAACTGGTCCTCAGATTGCACAACCAAAAATTTTCTGAAGTAATCTCATTAATATATAAGCAATATCACCCTTCGTAAAGTAAAACAAACAGTTCAAATAAAATTAGATAAACTAGTAAATGAAATTAACAAGGAGAGTTGAACGTGGACATTGTGTTTACTTTCGACATCCTCGTAACTCTCGCTCCGTTATTATATCCTATAGTCTTTACATTCTCTGAGCGATGTTTCTGACAAAGGGGGAAATTTCTGTATTCTGGGGCGGGATATATCTATCTAATACTTATCATTGGCTAGTTTCTGACCATAGAAGTAGTATTTTAACTCCTTACATCAAGTATATTCATCCCTTGTCTATCTAAAAATGCACACATATGACAACTACAAAGACGAGGACTTTTTCAGTGAACGTAAAGTGTTTATCACAAATAACAGCAGTTATCAATCAGTTATTAAACATATAAGTAAACCAATACAAAAAAAAAATTAACGAACCCACAAACAAGGAAATCATTATTGAGCAAAATGTTCTTTATAACAAAACATTAGTAGACAGTGTTTATAAAGCAATTGACATTAAATATGTTAAACCGGTAACACTAAACAAAAGATCTAAAAATAAATAAGAGATTTGATAGGTTTCCACCTCTACTCAATAAATTAGTAAATACTAAACTATGAAGAAAATGTTAAACTTAACAAACCTTCTTTTTCTTCCTCATAGCATTTACAATGAAATCTGTCAAAGATGTTCTTTGTTATAACAATAAATGAATTAGAGGAAAAAAGAAATATATTAAGAACACTTAATTACATACAATAAGTCAGTCGCAAATACAGGTTCCATGGCAGACTTGCTATAAGCGTTGGTTAGGCAAAGTTGTCAATTTTATAGTAACCTGAAGAATCTATCCTGCCACTATAGGTAAATCCGGGTCAGTCTACAACACTCTCAAATAAAGTTACAATTACAGCGATAATTGTGAAAACATCATAAAACACACAAATATAAAATATTAATAAATAATAAAGTAAACAATACTAACATAAATACTAACCCTAATTTAAATAATATAGAAAAAGCAAAACATACCTGACAGTTTCTATCATTCTTATAGTTTATCTAGTTACCATTACAACTATAGAAGATGCAACTGAAAATAATTCTTATCGGAATTGCTGAACGCACATTCAGAGAAAGAGTCTACAAATACAAATGCTTTTTATAATAATATTACTTATAAAGATAAAACTTCGCTTGTCAAACATTCTTGGTACGTTACAACCAATAATACACCACGTATAAGCGTAATATTATTTGAAAGACTAGCACTTGTGAATCTACCTACACACCTTGTTGAGTTTGTTGCATGCGCCTACTCCTGCTTGGACCGCGGCGGTTCGCGTTTCGTATACTCGCCCCTGAAACGGCCATGGCAGTTCTCATTTAATACTCGTCATTTTTAAAACATCATAAAACACATAGTTCATATATTTTATGCATACCTTTTAGATTTCTCCCTCGTCGTGTAGAGGGTCGCCGTCTCGATGTCGTCTGGTGGATGAATTTTTTCTTCTTTCCTTCCTGCCGTGAACCACGACGTCCGTTGTCTGCAACAAAAGCTTTTGCCCGACTCACCAACCAACAATCGTTTTACTTTCAATTCTTTTTATTACAAGCGTTAGTTATTTAATCAGCTGAGAGTCATTCACTACATCGAGAGAGAGAGAGAGAGAGAGAGAGAGAGAAAGAGAGAGCAAATCACTACTTTATCGTAGTTTCTTATCAATTATTTCCTAAACCATTCCTGGAGGGGGGAAAGGATATCGCTCGCCTGTATTTTCTTAGGGAAATATTTCCCTTATCTGCTGTAATTTACATGGTAACAATCACGTCTCATCGGTTCGCCTCCAAAAGCCAGACTGGCTAAACTCGTTTCTTACGAAGAACGAGTGACGTCACGGATTACTCTGTTTTCCAGGCAAGGCCCCATGACGTCACAGAGCTTCTCGCAGGTGCACATTGACCCTTGATCTGGGATCTCGTCACACGGTGAACTTGTCACGTCTGTGATTTCTGACTGTGAGAACAGGCCCTATTCTGCTCTCGACTGCCGGTCCACCCCGCGTGAATTCGCGCAAGTCAGCCAACGATTTCCAACGGATACGTCCATTCTCATAGGGTCAACAATTTGTCTAAATTAAAAACTTCAAATAATTAAATTTATTGACAAAGTAAACTTCTTAACAATAAATAAGAAACATCGATTAGTTGTATGCATAAGTTTCACCTGCTAAGTTATTTGTATGAAACCGTCTGAACTTCTAAACATCCCACTTTAACTAGACACAATATTATTAATAACTGTGACCTTGAATTTATCAACCAAGAGTGTTATTCCTACTTGCTAGTATGGACGTTGTTTTCTCTTCATTTTACTTATTTGTGCAAAATACAGAACCATAACTGTTATAAATATATTTGTATACCTGACTAACTAACTAACTAACTATATATATATATATATATATATATATATATATATATATATATATATATATATATATATATATATAATTAACTTGTTACAAATATCCAGGGGGTATGAATCCGAAGGAAGTTGAAACCGGGTTTATGAGAGTGCTCAATGAAAATTCAGAGCAAAATATATATTTTTTTGATTTTATTCCATTAGTTGCGACAAAACAGGTTTTGTTTCATTGGTGCGGATAGCTACCAATTCATCAGGCCGGCGAAAGGAATACAAATGGCATAAAATTTTAAGTTCACTTTAACGGGAGATTGAAAATTGAAAATACATTGGAGGAGGAGGGGGATAGAGTTGGGGCTTTGTCTATAACGGCGACATGGGACATGAGAGGGAAGGGGGGAGGACCTCAACAAGTCGTGTTTCAAATTATTACGTGGGAGGTTTTGCACGTGTCAGTGCTGCGACAATCTCAATCTCGGCATGGGCGGGAGGAGGGAGATGGGGCGACGGCCAGAGTGAGTCAAATTCAAAGTGAGAATAAAACCATGATTACAACCGTCATTCTTATTTTATTTTAATTCTAATAAGTAATTATCATGTGGATAAAAATGTTTGATAATTTTAATTTAGGGTATTAATTGCTACTTTTGCATTTTATTTATTTTATTTTAATGTTTTGTTTATTATTTGTAGTGAATTTTGTTGTGATTATATTTTTTTAAATTGTGATTATATTATACCGAGATCAATACTAGTGGAATCTTTTATAAAAGAAGTTTTCTGGTGTTACCAGTCATATCACCAACAACACCGATTATGACAATGGCAATGCCCGCCAACCATACCCACGACAGTCGCAGCGACAACAGCCTTATGTAAAAGCCTTAATAAAAATAAAAATAAAATAAAAATAAAGATAAATATAAATAAAATTAGAATAAAAATAGAAATAGAAATAACAAGTTTGTAAGAATATTAATGATAATAACAATAATAATAATAATAATAATAATAATAGTATTAAAAAAAATATAATAATAATAATAATAATAATAATAATAATAATAATAATAATAATAATAATAATAATAATAATAATAATAATAATAATAATAATAAAAATAATAATAATAATACTAATAATAATAATAGTAATACTGATAAATATCACCATCATTACCATTTTGCTACTTGTGAAGTCAGTGGGCGAAATAAGTCGACAAGTGATGGTAGGCTTTTTTAATTCCACTGCCAATGACAAGGACTAAGTACCAGTTAATAATTAAGTGTTCCAGGTAGTGATCGAGGGGTTAAGTAATTGAGATTAGTCTAAGTGATATCAGTGTTGATAGCTGTCCCAGTTATGGGTTTATGTTAGAATTGGTAGTATGGCTGAGAGGTTATTGAGGCTGTGCATTATAGGTAGTACGTAGAGATTTGATATTATTGGTAGTTTAGAGGGATGGTTATATATTTATAGATTCATCATGACTTGTTGGGGTGGGATTGGGTTGTAAATTTGGGTGGCTTTCATTTTATTTATTTTATTTTAATGTTTGGTTTATTATTTGTAGTGAATTTTGTTGTGATTATATTTTTTTATTTGTCCCATGTCCCATGTCGCCGTTATAGACAAAGTCCCAACTCTATCCCCTCCTCCTCCAATGTATTTTCAATTTTCAATCTCCCGTTAAAGTGAACTTAAAATTTTATGCCATTTGAATTCCTTTCGCCGGCCTGATGAATTGGTAGCTATCCGCACCAATGAAACAAAACCTGTTTTGTCGCAACTAATGGAATAAAATCAAAATAATATATATATATATATATATATATATATATATATATATATATATATATATATATATATATATATATATATATATATACGGACAGCATTTTTTTAGTCATATTTTTAAAAATATCACATACATCTTGTGTCCGCATATCTTTCATTTAGATTGTTTCTAAATTCTTTATTAGTTGTCGGGTTTCCAGCTGGAACTGGCCGATGCATTTGTAATATTCGTTTAAAGTCTTAATACTTGCAGATCCATCCGGATCCATATTCTTGCGCTGGTTATTAAGTAAAGAAAACACACATCACTAAATATATTAGAATCTATTAAAACAGCAATATAAGTAGATATGTGTAAGGGAACCGAAACAACATACACAAGTGCGGATCTACTAAACACACCATACTAAGTATACTCATACATTAAGTATTACGTCAATATACGTCGATATATACAAATGTAAGGTATCTAGATACATAAGTATACAGTATCAAGCATACGAGTGGACATATGTCGTTGGTAAAAAACAACAATCAACCGCTATATAAAAGAATAAGAAAAAATAAATAATTGAATATCTGTGCCTAAAACATACATAACCATACACATAAACATATATATATATATATATATATATATATATATATATATATATATTTAAATTAACCCCCGGAATATGTACGTACATACCCACATAGCAATCAATTTTAGTTTGACGATTCCGTACGGGGATTAAACGCGGAAGCCTCTGTGTAGCTTAATTATCATAAATATATTTTCATAACTTACTACATAGCTTTACGTATGTGTTGAGGACTGTTGAAGTATATAATGAAAATTAATGCATAAAAGATGATATCTTTTTATAACATTTAATGTGGATACGTGAAATAATATATATATATATATATATATATATATATATATATATATATATATATATATATACACACACACACACATATATATATATACATATATATCATTATTTTCTTTGGGTAACAAATTTTATTAGGGCAATTACGAAGGGAGGACATGTTTTATCGTTCATGATACGAGAGGGGTAAAAGTGCAGGCCAACCAGTTTCGCCTACACTTAACGAGAAATGTATCGTGGGATTTTAAAAGGGGAGAATGTAAAAGAAGGGGAAATTATATATTTAAAACCAAAAAGAGCGTTATGTTATTTACAATAGAGGATCTGTCTAAGAGACTAATCACACTCAACTGCAATAGACATCTGTTTTGTTTACAGAGGGAGGGCCGTTTAAGATGTACGTGGATACTCTCTTGATTTGAAAGTAGAAAACTGACTGAGCACAACTCAAGATGGTAAATGAGTTTATGCTGAAGTTCGTTGCGCACGGCGGGTGTGTAAGCAAATAGTCGGTCTATAACGAACTTCAGCATGAACTCATTTACTATCTTGAGTTGTACTCAGCCAGTTTTCCATCTTCAAATCTCAGAGACTATCCACGCATGTCTTAAACGGTCCTCCCTCTGTAAACAAAAGAGATGTCTATTGGGATTGAGTGTGATTAGTCTCTAAGATACATACATCATTTAAATAACATAACGCTCTTTTTGGTTTTAAATATCTAATTACCCCCTTTTAAAAATCTCACGATACATTTCTCGTAAACAAAAGAGGTGTCAATTGGGGTTGCGTAGAACGTCCGTTGACCAGAAGGTTCTATTGCTAATTTAACGAGGGATGTGTTGCTGTACTCTGTTGCCCAATCTTCCCGTCATTCTACCCACGCAGTCGGCACTGCAACTACATTGAAAATGATTAATCAAATTATCTTTGCGGTAGGGGGTAGACCGTCCTTTCAACAGGACGTGTGCATTAAACATAATAATGTGATAGATGAAGGTACATGCCAGTGCGCTTCTGGTAATGTCGGGCGAACAAGCTCGAACATAACGGCCCGGAATAGAAGCCTTATCACACATTTCCTATTCTCCGCTTAACTGAATACTCCGCAATCGGTGAAAGTTTGATCTACAATCCGTTTTGTGTATCTTTCTCAATGTAAGGTTTGGTATAAGTATATGTTTATATATTTATATATTCTATCAAAAATATGACGAACCAACATACACTACACTGCTCACTCAAAAGTAGTGTCTGGTAGGAAGGCCGCATGACAACAGAACATATACTACACTAACTCATTGGATTGAGCATTGAAAGATAGTAAATTAGTCCAAAAAAGTATAGTAGACTGAATTAAGCATTAAAATAGATGAATCGATTGTTTTAAATTTTGAAGTACAACCACTAGAAGTAAGGAATACGGATAAGCGACATGCCTTTGTAGATAACGTTCTTTTAAATGGCCTATATAAACGGGTTTGTTTTTCTAGCTTAAATTATATTATTAATGTTTAATACAAATTTATTGTGATTTTATTTTGTTTTCTCAATGTATAAATGACAAAAGACCTTTTAGAATACACCCACACCTACACCCCCCCCACATATATATATATATATATATATATATATATATATATATAGAGAGAGAGAGAGAGAGAGAGAGAGAGAGATGGAAGGATGAAAAGGAATTAGAAAAGCGACAGAGGCAGGTCTTTTTTCAGTTCAGTTGCTCAATGCAAGGTATGCTCCGCAAAAAAGCAATTTATTAAATTAATTGTTTCCTTAAGCCAGGCTTTTCAAAGATCAAAATCTTATCATCAGAGGAAATTGTTTGGATAGATAAGTGAGCGAAGAGCCAAGATTTAAAATCTGAAAAAGTAAAACAAAGATTGTGAGGGGCGAAAACAAGGCAAAAAGCTGCCCGAATGCAAGCAAGTGCCCGATTGTGAAACAATCCGGTGTCAAAAAGTCCAGCAGAGTAACTGGATGCAACAAGGCTCAGTAATTCGTGAGGTGGGAAATATTAACCATATTAAAAAGTCTTCCTGGGCTAAAAATCATAAAATATGTTGAAATTGACGAAGAGACAGCGAATTAATTCCTTTTCATCCTGCTATCTATCTATCTTCTCTATCCGATATATTTAGCTGCATACTTTTCACAATAGGTTTTACCTTTCCTAAAAGTTCGCTTTTAGTTCTCTGCTTTATATATAAATATATGTATATATATACATATATATATATATATATATATATATATATATATATATATATATATATATATATATATGTATATATGTGTGTATACATATATATATACATATATATATATAAACATATATATATATACATATATATGTATGTATATATGTATGTATATATATATATGTGTGTGTGTGTGGTTGCAGGTTTATTTGTAGGTAATCTGATTGAGTTTAAGTCACTGAAGTAGTTCTTTAAAACATCCTTATTTTTTATCAAGAAGGAACTGTGTTTTGAAAATAATTAGTAACAATGTATGAATTAAGATGTTTAAAAAAAAATTTGGAAAATTTATAAAATTATATATATATATATATATATATATACATGTACTACTAGGAGTCATCATTATTTGACAAGGCTAAATAACATTCGAGGATAAAAGGGTAGTGGGATATTCAGTTAGATGAGGAAACACATCTTAAGATGATTGGCAACGATTGGTGGAAACGATAACGACGGCTCAATAAGAACATAAAAATCCGGTCTGAACTCTGATTTGGATGTTCTCAATATGTATAAATACTTACAGACTAAGTAAGATCACGTTTTGATATATGTAAATATTTGTTAATCGAAAACAATTGTATTTAAAAATAATAAGAGCAGAATATATGTGTGTCTGGTTTTATGACAGAAAATAAAAATGTGTCATAGCGTTGAAAAGAACGATTAAACGCGAAGCCGACGGACGCGTTAACACAAAGAAGTGTTATTTGAGAACGTTTGAAATGATCGTTGCTCAATGTTCGGGCGTTCATTATCGTTGGATATTAAATCAATTTTTATCAAAACATACTTGTTTGATAAATGACCATCGGAGAAATTAAAATTATACAACATCCATAATTTACATGCTTTTCATTTTTCATAATGTTTTTTCATAGGATATCGGTTTTCGTTAGATCAACGAAGTTAAGTGAGGTTAAGCCTGACCGAATAATATAATAAGCTTAATTTAGTTAATCATAAGTTATTATAGTATTTGGAACATTATTAGTAGTAATTTGTCAAAAGATTAATATATAATATCCATTTTTTCTAATTCTGTGATATTTCAACAACATCCAAGACATTGTGCACAAGATTAATCCCAGAGTTTTGGGGAAAACCTGTTATCACAGCACTTACACATCTCTGTAAAGGGCTTTCCACCCTCTAATTATATATGGCTCTCTTAACTTTTATTTTCCAGAGTATATTCTTCATTGAATGTTTCATTGGTCGCAATGATATAGACACAATGAATTTTATGCTGTTTTATGGAAATCACCCGAGACAAGTCTTTAACCCACTTAATGCAAGCAGCTACCAAGAACGATAGATTATTATAACAAACACAGGAGCTGCTTATTAACTCTTGTGAAGACAAATGCTATAGATTGGTGGAAAACAGTCAACATAAAGAAAGTTCAACAAGCGAATGAATAGGAAGCTATATTACAACCAAGTATACAAACAGTGAATTAATGTAGTCAAACAAGCTGGAACAAAAGGAGCAGTGAATAGATCAGACAATTCTAAAGAATATATGTCATGATAGTATTTATAGAAAAGAATGAGACAAGCAACACCGCGCCTTTCAGGAGAAGGGGGAGCAGAGAAACAGATAGATTGGTGCCAATCAAATTTCTGAACCTTATCAAATACCCTCAAATAGGACAGATACACCAGCCAAAATATAACAGTAGTCCATACCTTGCCTGATAGTAGATTTGTGGAGATAGAGAATAGCCTCAATCGTGGGAAAGTGTTTCGAACGATATAGAAAATTTACTTTACGAAAAGGCGAAAAAGCAATGGATCTAATTATGAACTTCTAGAAAAATTTGATGAGAAGGAAAGACCATGCAGTTTGAGAGTAGATTGCACGTCAAGTACTGGGCTAGTCATGAGAATCTCAGGAAGAATAGGAACACGCCTCCGTCAGCAGCAACGCTAGATACATGGAGGGAGAAAGAAAAGTATTTATTTCGTAGTGATAGAAAGACGTGTTATTGTTGTTAATGTCTTATACGGAGAAACTAACGACTTGAGCTCAGTCGAGGGAATTCCATGCAAATAACAGTGGAGTAGAGAGAGACTAGCAACGTATTTTGTGAGAAAAGAGTCGTAGGAATAGAAAGATAACAATGGAGTAGAGAGTCTAGCATCGTCTGTTCTGTACAACAGGGGAATAGATTAGATTTTGAAGTCAGTGATGTACTTGTGTGAAGTCAAGAAAGCGTGCTTGGTGTGCCACTCCCCAGATGTGACACCAGTATTCAATTTTTGAACGTGTCTGGCTAGTAACACTTTTTATTATAACCACTGAAGTTCTAAATGAATTAAATCAAAGTGTTGCACTATTTAAACCAATGTATGATGACAGACCTTTCAATAATAGGTTTAACTGATTTTATCTTTATAAGGAAATAGTTACTTTAACGAAGACATCATCGGAATCAACTACATTGTTTCTTCATTTTTTATATCTTTTTATATAAGTGCACGTTTGGGATAGAATGTCGCCAGATCTTTTGACTATCGAAGCTAAATGTTTCAGACAACGACAATAAAGATCATAAAATACACTATTTCTGGCCAAATACCAAAAAACGCCGCGTTCTAATACGTTGGTATGTCTTCCTTCCTTAAGTCTTTGATTCTAAAATTACCCTTCCCTGGACGGTGTATCATTTACATGCGCACTAAACATACTGAATAATATAAGTATTTATGTTTAGGTCATTCTTTGTTTATATATATATATACATATAAATATATATATATATATATATATATATATATATGTATATATATATATATACATATATATATGTATATATATATGTATATATATATATATACATATATATATGTATATATATATATAAGAAAAAAAGGCCGAATACAATACGCCAGTTTAATTTTATTCGAATTGCATTTTTTTCTTTGCGTTATTCCTATCAGCTATTGGAGACTCTGAATTTGGACATTATAATATTCAACACCAAGTGAGTCTTCTGAACTTTTTATATTATTTGTCTTCTCTATCGTTTTTTTAGCAATTTATTAATTTACATACACCTTGAATACACTTTTCACTATTATCTACTGCATCGACAATAAATGAACTTCCAGCCTGGATAACTTTTTTTCGCTTTTTTCGCTCTTGGACTACCATTCACCATTTGGATTATTCTTTAATCAACACCTTGGATATCTTGCCCGGAGCTATTTTAGACTTGTCGACTTGGATGAATTGTATAGTTTAACTAAATAGTATTTTTTGGGCCGATATATTTGGTGTTGTATATACAATAATGTATTTTTCTATATATATTTTTTTATATATTTTTCAAAGTTTAATTTTTATTACCTGCAGTAATATCATTGCGGTAATGGTCCTCTGAGGAGAAGATTTTCTTTGAAAACTTATGAGTTAAGGACTTTAAAGAACTTTGCCTAAACTTTGAATTGTAATAAAATTTGATTCGTACCTAATTTTATTCTTCACTTTATCTATTGCTATTAATACTCTATCCAGTATATTGAGCTTTATTCTTATCCGGATGTCCACTAATTGAAGATATTAGTTGCCTCTTATATCTTTTGTTTTATTAACCTAATATATATATATATATATATATATTTATATATATATATATATATATATATATATATATAATATGCTGAGACATTTTCACGTTCATACGTACGTTATCAACCTCCACTCCTTTTTTACAACGATCGGATCGTCTGATCGGCAAAGTATACTATGCAGAATATATTTTGTTTAATTCATCTGATATCGTTATTGTGTCGAACTAAAATACACTTTCATTGTCTTCCGGCTAGGATCAAAGCGTAGTATATGTTCTGTCAAAAGATGTACAATAATATTGTGAGGTTTTTGTTCACGCCGGATGTTCATCAACTCCATCAGACTCCTACAAGAATACAAGTGTTAAATTTCGACACGTATCTCTAGCACATGGACTATTATAACAAGGTTTGCCATATATACTTAAAATATATAACAAGCCAGATATATTTGATCGTAGTTGGCTTGGTGTCTTTCAATTTTATTATGTTTAATGACAATGGTAATGTAACAAAGATTTTTTCACAAGTTTATATTATAGGAACGATGAGTAAAAGAAGCCTATTATGAAACGCACTGGTCAAATATTGTTTAGAATTGCTAGAGAAAAAGCTAGTCGTTTCGACACTAGCGGACGGTCAGAAAGTCATGAGTTGACCCGCTGGCTTACTGTCATTGTCATGTTACCTCGCCTCGTAATGTAAAGTGCGACAATCGTAGATTTATTAAAGGTGAGTTGTTAAGGTTAAAGAGGTTTGGAGTTTTTCGGTTCACAAAATACTACCGCATCGCATTTGACGAGAGAATTGCTTCTCAGCCCAGATGATAAAAAGTGTTTTCCTCTCGTTCATATAAAGACTTGAACTACCTACTGGCCAGAAGAATTAAGGATTCGTAGTTGCAACCCGAACTCTTGCGTCTCGAGAATACGGCCAAAAAGCGGCTACGCCACACCAACCAACACCAGAGGTATTAGCCCAGAACACGATGTAAATCGAACGAGGCTGAATGCTTCGTTATTTGTTGCTGCGACGGATTGAAACGTAATAGTCATATCCGTAATTTAGCTGCGTTATAGTAATTGTGTAAATTATATTTGGGTATATATTTTTTTAATTTTACAGGAATACACAGACCAGTTACTGTACCGAAGAAAATAGTTTTTTGGTGTTTTGTATTGTTATATTACGCCCTACTGACGGGTGTACAAATCCTTTATACCCCGGGTCGCCAATTTCATCGACGTGGTTGCCGCTATCATTAGCATCGCTGCTGGTATCCCCCGATTTCTTTTCACCACAGCTACTAAAAGAGAGAGAGAGAGGGGAGAGCAAGAGAGGGGAGAGAGAACGAGGGGCTGGGGCAGCACGCAAATAATACATCTCCTTTCCTTCGAGTCCCGTTATAAGAGCGATTGAGAACGTTACTTCACTTGATCAACTTCCGGTGGAGGCGACCTGTGACCTCTAAGTTCTGCAGAATACTTAGATTCCATTATTTAATAGTAATTAAAAATGCGTGAAAGAAAAATAGAATCTGATGTGAAAGTTACTTCGAATATGATTCGGGTAAAATGTTACTTTATATTTATTGATTCATTAAAATAATACTTTAAATATTCAACATAGGTACTTGAGTTGAATTTGAACAAAGAAATCTGGTTTCTTCGTTGTGACTTACTCACTCATGGATATACTAAGTAACGTGTTTTTTTCTACGAGATTTCACAAATATTTTCATTTATACTACCTATAAACTGGTAGACGTTAGGTAAAGATGTGACATGATATAAGCAGGTACTGTAGTACTACTGCTCAATTATTATGTATACCCTATTTGTAATAATAATAATAATAATGAGAAAAAGAAGAAGAAGAAGAAGAAGAAGAAGAAGAAGAAGAAGAAGAAGAAGAAGAAGAAGAAAAGGTATACAGAGGAAATGCCAAATGGCTGAAAAACATGAAAGATGAACTGCAGAGAATTGAAGTAGGAAAATAAACAGAAATTAATGAAGAAATGATTAAGACAATTCTAAGGAAAATAACAAACTTGAAAGCACCAGGCTACGATGGAATACATGCATACCGGTTTTAAAAATTCACGACCTGAATGTCTAGCGTAGAAACAGAAATGATGTATCCAGAAAAAAAGACGTACCAGAGTTGATGACCAAAAGAAAGAGAACGCTAATATAAAAAGACGCCAAAAAGGGAACGATCTCGAGCAACTACAGACCGATAACCTGTTTACCCACAATGTGGAAAGTCCTAATGGCACAACTGATAGAAAAGATCTACCACTCCCTTAACAATCTTGGACTGCTCCCGCAGAATAAAAGATGTCAGAAAGGGGGAAAGGGACGCTTCTATACATACATCAACAGATACTGAAGGATGTAAACAGCAGGAAAAACATATCGATGGCAAGGATTGACTACAAGAAAGCCTACGACAGAATCCTCCAAGCATGGATAATTGAATGCTTAAAAATGTACTATATACCGGACAGGATTATCAATCTTATTTACAATGCAATGTGAACAGGGAGACTAGAACTAGCTTGAGGACAACATATTATTGAGATAAAATACAGAAGCATTTTCCAAGAAGACTCCCTATTACCACTACTGTTTATCATAGCCATGATGCTACCCAACTACATAGTCAGGAAATGTGATGTCGGATACATTTTTAAAGACACAGTAGTAAAGAATAACCCATCCATGTACATAGACGGTCTGAAGTTGTTTTCAAAACGCAAAAAGGAACTGGAACAGCTGATAAATACAACCATAATCTTCAGTCAGGATATTCAAAGGAAATTCGGAATGGAAAAGTGCGCACTGCTAGAGATGAAATAGAAGATTTGAAAATAACACGCGATAAGAACAAGGAAACTCTTAGAAACGAAGTTATATAGCAGACACCTAGTAAAATGTATAAACATCTGGGCTGATAATAAGATACTCTGGACACTTTATAGGCTGGACTAAAGAACTCAGGCACCTTGACCAGAAGACTAGAAAATCAATGACCATGCACAACGCACTACACCCAAAAGACGATACGGAATACTCTACGGGAAAATTAGCAAAGGTATATATAGAAGACTATGTTGATGACACACGAAAAGAGCTGAAGAAATACACAACTCAGAATACAGAAAAGCTGATCGACGTCTCGCCGTCCCAATAAACAACTCGTGCAGCAGCGAAACCAGACACAAAAAGTCCCCCAAAAAAGAAAAGTGGGAAGAAAAACAGCTACGTGAACGTTTCATAAAAATGACCAGAGAAGAGGCCTACCAAAATTCCAAGGTATGGTTAAGAAAAGGACATCTGAACAGACAAACATAATCTCTACTGAAAGCTGCACAGAACAATGTGATTAGGACAAACTATATTAAAGCTAAAATAGATAAACCCAAGAAAACAGTAAATGCAGAGCGTTTCCACGAGGAGAAATCACATAATAAGTGAATGCAGAAAACTAGCCCTAAAAGAATACAAAAACAGACACGACTGCGGGGGAAAGCAGTACACTGGGAACTATGCAAACGACTGCATTTGAAACACTCGTTCAGATTGTACAAACATAAAGCAATGACAGTACTGGAAAATGAAAATGTTGTGATATCGAAATGTTATTTAAGGTGGTTATCAAAAAGAGGTGAAGGGTACTGGAAATCTGGGGAAACTTGTTGTCACTCGGCTCCAAGGAAACCACCAGTTGTTTGGAGTGAGCATTCACTGAAAATTATTAGTGTGATAAATCCTAGTGAGTATAAATAATAATAATAATAATAATAATAATAATAATAATAATAATAATAATAATAATAATAATAATAATAATAATAATAATAATAATAATAACCTCCCTAACAGCACATGTGGTGTTACCAGTCGAGGCTTATACTACAAACAATGGTCAGAAAATGGCTAATAAAAGGACGGAGAGACCGAGAAAGAAAAGTAAGTACTAACTAAACCGCCACTGGAGAGTCCAGGGTGTACTGAAATCTATCTACCATAGAAGACCCACGGCAAGCCCAAGCGAAAAATCAATGGTACGCGGTTGTAGGGATAAAACAAAATTAATTGCAACGGTTATAAAAAGACACGGAGAGAGCTGGGAATCTGGGGAGATTTGTAATCACTCATACGCTAGGTCGCACCAGTATTGCCACTGATCAATCACTGATAATGATTAGTGTGAAAACCTATAGTGAACAGCAATTAGTCAATCCGGATGGCATACAGACACATCTTCGTGAAAAGACGCTAGTCTCTCGCCACCAATCTATGTATCCTCCACAATAGTTTATTTTCCAAATTGTTCCCCATCTAATCTCTGACGAGGCTCAACATTTTTAATACATATTTAACCACACACACACAAACACACACACACCCACACCCACACACACACACATATATATATATATATATATATATATATATATATATATATATATATATATATATATATATTGTAAGACTGGTTCATCAATATGCAATAATATGACTGAGCTATATACGCCTATTCTCGTTGCCTAGTAACAATCCGATGTTGACTACGTCATTTCACATATGTAATGAATTTTACATGTTTAATTTGATAAAAACACTGTAATTTCACATATTGTTAAAGCCGTTTTTTTTCTTAATAAAATTACTATATTTAGAGCAGGGTTCATCTTAGTACATGCGTCTAGAAAACAATAATACATAAAACAGTATTACTTGAGCTGAACATTGAATTTAAAAACACGTTACAGTTCGTGATGAAGGTTACATCTTAAACTATTTCCGTGTTTCTATTGTTCTTAATGCTTCTCTCATCTGAAATGAATTAACAATTAAGAAAAATACGTGACTAAATATAAAATGTTTTCAGAAACTGGTAATCAGTATATTTTAGGACAGGAGAAGTGTAAAGCAAAGAAAATAAAACAAATACAATAGCAAAAAGAAAAGAGATGAAGAACGTAGTTTTAATATATAGAATATAGAAGTATATATGAAAAACAAAATATATATTAGCCGGAGAAAAGGAAGAAAGAATGAAAGACAAAAAAGGGAAAGACCAATGAAAGCTGAGAACGAGACGGAGAGAATGAGAAATAAAAATGAAATGAAATAATCCAGAGATAGAAGGAAAGAAAGGACATAAGGATATAAAGGATAAAGGGAGATTATATTCGTGAGAAAAGGAATAGAGAAGGAATGGGGAACGAAGGGAAGAATAAAAATGAAAGAAAATTGTGTATAGAAGAAAGAAAGAATGAAAGGAATATATGTGTTATGTTTGACATAACGAAATAGAGAAGGAAGGAGAAAAACAGAAAATAATGAAAAAAGAAAATTGGATAAAGAAGAAAGAAAGAGAGAATGAAAGGAATATATGTGTTATGTTTGACAGAACAAAATAGAGAAGGAAGGAGAAAAACAGAAAATAAGGAAAAAAGAAAATTGGATAAAGAAGAAATAAAGAGAGAATGAAAGGAATATATGTGTTATGTTTGAGAGAACAAAATAGAAAGGAAGCAGAAAAAGAAAATCGGATGAAGAAGAAATAAAGAACGCAAGAAAAAAGAAAAAGAAGAGATAAATTAATATGATATGCCAGAGAAACCTTACAAGCATACGAAAAGAACAGAGTTAGAAGGAATGTAAAAAATTAGTGAACAAAATACGAAAGTAGAAAAGAAATATTGAATGAAAAAGAAAAAAATAGGAAAATGAAATTAAACGAGAATTCGATGAAAAAAAAAACAGAAATAAAATTTTAAAAAATAAAAAATAAAGGAACATACTATTCCACAGAAGCTAAAAAGAAGGAAACAAAGACACGATGAAGAATTAACAAAAAAGAAAAGAAAAAGAATGATGAGACAAAAACGTCAATAAAAAAATGTAAGAGAAAAAGTGGAATGAAGGGTGAATAAAAGAAATGAAATGAGAATTGCATAAAACAAGTAAACATCATCTTTGTATAAGCTTATCGTTCCCACATCTATGTCTCTGTTTACATTTATAGAATGAAAAACAACCTAAATATTGTACAGCTCAGTCTAAGGAACCAATTGAGACATCAAACGATCTGGACTCGTTCCTTTAAGTCCATTGTGTTTTGTTAATCAAGACAGTTGTTCTGCAATTTCTAATATTTCATTTCATTTACTGAAATGTCAGGGGCGAGACTAGCGAATTCCATTAGACTTTCAGGAAGTTATTTTGGTATTGATCGATGGTAGTTTAGAATGTCAAATTGAATAAAGTAACATCTTGCTTTGTTTTGATTTCCGAGAACCATTTTATAGTGTCAGTTGTATTTATATATTGATTTAATTTGTCAGTGCTTTTTATCTGTCAGTTTATCCTCTTGCATTTTCTTACTAATGTTTCTTTTTTCTTGTCTAGTGGAGTTAATTAGTCTAGTTGAGCGTTTAGTTTGGAAGTCAATCATTTTATCCTGTATGCTTATATTCCTTTAGTCCCCCTACTGTATCACTTATATTTAGTGTGTCTGTTATAGTATTGCTGTTAACATTCATTTAATTAATAAAGTCAGTATTTTTTCTTGTGATGTTTGACCATGTAGTGCGTAGTATTATTGTTTATTAAGTTTATAAAAATTCTGAAGTTTAGTCACCCTTCACTAATATGTGTTTTGAGTTGTAATGCCTTTTACTACTTTAACTTGTTTCATTTTTCTCATGAAAAATGATATTCCCTGTTATTTTTAGTAGAATATGTTCTGAAACTTTCAAGATGTTTAATATGCGAGGAGTCAGTTCCTTCATTTTTAAATAAAAAATAACCCTTTAGATCGGTACACGTTGATCTCTCAAGAAAGAAGTGTGCTTTCCCTCGGATTCTTGTGATTATTTTCGTCCATCTTTAAAATCAATATGGAGAAAATATTTTTTTTGGATTGGAAAATATTTAAGGAGATATAAAAGTTAATTTTATATATGTTTGTCGGCATTCAAATACAGTTGAAAAATGCTCAACTGTAATGAAGGAAAGTTTGGAAAATGTTTTAGTCGTTACTATAGTGAGCTCTACGACTGAAACATGTTCTCAAATGTGTAGCTATGCTATGTTTATGTGAATTAAAATGTTTTATTATAAATAAATAGCTCTTTTTGATTATTGAGAACTGTTATATAAACACAGTGCAGATTATCCTGATTTCTAACCTGTACATACAAATCTTACTTGGATTACTTAGATACACCTTTTATATATATATATATATATATATATATATATATATATATATATATATATATATATATATATATATATATAGGTACATGATAATCTCATAAACTTATGAACGGATCATTATGTATTTGGTATATATACAAAAAATCACAGTGAAAACACATGTATATCATTTTTTGATAAACTTTAACATTTAGGAAGTGGATTCATATAATGTTAAATATTTGTATATGTTTATATATATTGTTGCCCAGCATAAACTCCCAAACAAGTAACCGATAATTATAAGTTTTAAGACACAACTGCATAGCGTAAGGGTGGGTAAAATGAGATATATTAAGTCTAATTTAGTTATTAAAGTAAGCAGACACACGGGGGTTGAAACCTCCAATGTCTGTGAAATTTTAACAATAAGTAATAAACGTTAATCAATAAATATTCCCCACATTTCAGTTTCTCAATGGTATTTTATAAAGTTCATAGGAGCATACACTCGACACAACATCCCATTTGAAAATGATTATTTTTAGAGTTGCATTAAATGTAACCCATTAGAAACTGATTAAGTAAATTTCCTTAATTTCAATTTGTCAATCATGCATATTCAGCTTAAGCCTTAAATTGTTCACATGTTATAAAATAAAGATGCTATCAAAATGTTTATAACTAGTATAGCTATAAGATTCGCAATCATTATATATTCACTTTAATCTTCCTAAATAGATATAACAGTAGTACGAAAAGGTTTTGTTCGGGGAATTTATTTGATTTGACCTCTGACGGGTATTATTTAGTATATATATTCATATACATATATATTATGATAATTATTATAATTAGGCTATCATATTTAATGCGTAATGCGTTCGATAAGGTAGTTGAACACTCTTTATAACATAGTTTGTCTATATCTGTTTGTAAAATGATAAATATACCTTATCTTCCTTTCACCATGTGTGTTCGTTTCGTTGCATCGTTTTAGTAGTTCAGACAGAAAATAAAATGCAGACCTGGGTCTGAGATTCGAATCGTGTGACCAGCAGAACAGTCATTATGTACACTGATGATTTTTGGAAAAGAATGAAATACATGTGTGTGTGGGTAATAATGTTTAAAAATAATTATCATAATATTCTATATATCTATCTATCTACTTATATATATATATGTATATATTAGAGAAAGGAAAGAAAAAAAATAATCCGACGTAATGGAAAATGAAAAATAAAAAGACCAACAGATAGTTCTTTATGTATTCAGTAACATAACGTATTTATTGTAAGACTTCCTCTGAAGTGATAGTTTGAAGAAAAATGTCATGCAAGTACATTGAACTTTGGGGTTGAGATAGTGGTGAGATAAAGGGATATAGACATTTTTCTTCAAACTATCATCGTGAGGAAGTCTTACAATAAAGACGAAATGTTCATGAATACATAAACAACTATCTTTTGTTTTTTTTATTTTTCATTTTCCATTACGTCGGATTACTTTTTTCCTTCCTTTCTCTGATATATATATATATATATATATATATATATATATATATAAATAAAATATTTGTTATTGTTTATCTATGGACGTATACGTTTCGTCTCTGTTCAATCAAGACTCATCAGCATAGAAGTACGACTATTCACCACCGGTCACACGATTCGAAACCCTGGACTACAAGTATTTTTTCAACCTACAGTCCAACGTCGCTAACCGCTAGGCCAGTTCTGAACAGCTTATAAACAATGATAATTTTAACACAATCACGGCGGCGAAAGCGTACAGGCATTCAAACTTCTATAAGGGAAGGAACGCTGCATAAAGCAAGTGACGCTACGCTGTGTTACTACTATATATATATATAAGTTTGCTTGTTCCTGTTTTCATTTCCCATATATATATGTATATATATATATATATATATATATATATATATATATATATATATATATATATATATATATATATATATATATAATGACAGTTTTCCAAGTGTCTTAGACACATTTTCACATTACTCACTGTTCTGAAACTGTTCGGCTAACGGTAGCTAATATTGTGCCATATGCAGTTGTCTTTTTAAGAGACGCTAGTTCAAGCTGAAGTTTCCCTCTTAGCTCCTCTAATCAATTAATGCAGTTCGAACTCTCTTAACTGTATAATATGAAGTTGACGCACGCCCCGTTCGCTTTGCTGGGCACAAAGCCAATCCTTCATAAATTTGTCATGTTATCTTAATTTGGACTTCCTTTCTGCTGCCTCTGTTTAGGAATTTCGTGCAAAGTGCACGTGGAAAATAGTGTCCACAATTCAGTTTTTACAAATTCACTGACGAAAAACGCCTTTTCTGGTTGAGTAGACAACAGTACTCTATCTGGAAAATATGAAAGGATAATTAGCATTGAAAAAATATGTATCATGCTTTAAATTGATACCAGTGTCATTTTACTCCCATTCATAGTTCAGCTGATATAAGTAAATTGAAATGTTCCTAAAAGTTCTGGAACACTTTGTTGTTATACAAGTAAATACGTATTTGTTATTATTATAGAGTGGAAGATTAATATAAATATATCGAAATAAATTTATATATGCGTATTTAGGTTCCCGCATGTTTTTAAAGTCGATGGGTTACCATTTTCAACTAAATAAAATAACGTAATTATCTATATCTATAACTGTACAGTCGATATTAATTTAGCAATAGATGTTTATTTATCAATATAAAATGGGGGAAAAGATATAAATAAATCCTGTAGGTTTTATCAATAACAAAAACAATAACGGTATATATATATATATTGTTATTGTTATTGTTTTTATAAATTTCAAGTCAACATCTCTTTATAATCTGCGCTTGCGTCATTAAATTTACGAGAAATCTTAGTATTAAATCTTCTATTGTAACATTGTTACCGTTTCTTCTAAAACATTCTAAATGATTATTTTATTTCTTAGGAATATATCATTATTATTTTAAAATGTAAAATTAGATTGAATCTTTCAAGACAATATAAATCTTAGCCAAAATATATGCATTGAAGCAGAATAAAATTAGTTTCGTCTTAATTAAATAACCGATAGCGAACATTAGTGTTTCTCTCATAAAACAATCGGTCGGCTATTCAAATGAGAATCTAGAAAAAAAATGGCAATACTAATCACAGATACATTTAATAATTTCATTTATTTTATAGATGAAAAGAAGATGGCTAATTAAATAATGTATTCTTATGTTTTTAAACAATGGATAGTATATTGTTTATAATAAATGCAAATCGAAAAATTAAATTGAAAGTACAAATCCAATAATGTGAACATAAGACAAACTTAAATAGTTTGCATTAAAGAATATGTTAACCATTTCTGGAATAGTTGCGACGGGAAGAAATCACCATTGACTGCAGACTTGGCGTGGCGTGTTCAACTCCTATTGGTTCCACATCATCACTTTCCATATGGTTGATGGTAATCTTCGTGCGGTCTCTTCAGACGTAGTAGAGTAATACTCCTCGGAAATCTGAATTCCCACGAGACTCGTACATCAGTCGAGAAAGATTTCCCTTCACTGATTAAGGACGAAAAAGATGAAATGTAGTATCAGATAATATACTACACTTTGCTCACAAACAAAGGGCAAACAAGATACTGGTTATATTCATAAATTTGTACTTCTTTTCATTCATATGATGCCGGGCAAACGTATTTACAATTCTTAAATAGAAAATCCTTTTTAAAAGAATAGTTTTATCCTACCAATGGTATTAGCAATCGGACTGAAATATTTCAAGATATACTTGCAAACAAGCACTGACTAAATTATTTAAAGAAGTAATGTTGTTTTGATCTTCTGTAATGAAAACATAAATATATATATATATATATATATATAATTATTCTAAAATGTTCTATGCATCAAAATACTTTATCATCAACGAATTGTTTCTGCCCTGTCTAATATATATATATATATATATATATATATATATATATATATATATATATATATATATATATATATACAATTATATAAGGACCAGTATTTTAATGTCGTGCAGATAATCAGCCTAGCTGAATTTAACGAGATTCTAAACTGGGACCCTAGTGACGGAAGACCAATACCCTTTACACCACGCCACGAAAGTTCGCTAGTTGCGGTTGAGAGTTATATCGTATTTAAATAGTGTAATTTTCTTGTTCTTGTTATTGTTTTTTTTATATTGACAATTAGAGAGAGAGGGAGGGAGAGAGATAAAAGGAAAGAGTTTAGAGAAAGGGAACAAGAAGGAGACATATAGAGAGTTAGATAAATTGAGAAACAATGAGAAAGATAAGGAGCGAGAGCGAGAGAGCGAGAAAGAGAGAGAGAGAGCGAAATTAATAAAGCAATCAGATAAAGTTCATAAAATCCTAAGATGAGATTTGTATAGTTCTTACATGTCTGATCTCTGAATGACAAATTGAGACATACAACTGTATTATTTCATGTTTGCCAGGATTTCAGCTGAGTAAAACAGCGCCCATAACGCTATTTTCGATGAAAAGAAACTTGAACTCTAAAAATACCAATGATATTGTTTGGCTGATTGTTTAATTTTACGATAGATTAACTTCTTTTCTTCTCATTTAATGCCAAATCCAATAATTCATGTAAAAGGTTTTACGTTTCAGGAGTTTGTAGATTAATTTGTTTTGTAGGCGTGTATGTAGTAATTCAAGACATATGTGATTGATCAATTTCATAGACAATAAGAAGAACTAACCCTAACCCTTACCTGTTCCAGGACGGACAACATTAATTCCTATGAAATAACAGTTTTGAACTAATTTCAGTCAACTTAGAAAGATTAAACCATATATATTGTTAGTAAATTGTATACTTGAAATACTTTGAACAAAATCTATTACATGGCTTTTATTCTAGATAACCTCTAAAATTCAAGGCGTCAGCTTTAAGGATATTAAGATTAAATTCAGGAAATCTTGAGGAATTGGTTTTTAATTACTTTAGCAAATTTAAGGCACATTTGAAATTTTTGCAACATCAAATGTGAAGTTATTTCCATTATTATGCTCCGTAAAACATTTAAAATACTTGGGAAAAACTGAATTTTTTTAAATATGCATGAATTGATGTCTAATACCTATGCTAACATTTCACAAAATTCAAGAGTAGGTACTGTTATAGCTGGCACACCATGTTTCCATGACTTCGTGTCGTCAATGTTCCGGCAGGTTACGGAAGCGCGCGAGAATTTATGAGGCGAAAACGAGACGAATACTGCTTGTAAAAAAGTTAGTTTTCGTTAAAATAAGTAAAACAAAAAAAAATGCTAAAAACAGTTGTTTCGGTATTTATGTTAACATAAAAAAAATAAACAAAAATTATAAAATAAAAGCATTGACAAAAAAAAAAATAACATTTGCTTAACGAATTAAACAAAATTATTTTTTGAAACTTTACTGTGCACAAACAACAAAAACATTTTAATTAAACACATTTGATTAACAATGGTTCCGTTGACAAAAAAAACACACCTAATTAATAACAGTTGTTCATCTATGGATTATACGTTATTTATTTTATATATGTATTTTACTTTGCTTTTATTCGTCGTTATTTATCAGCTGCCAGTGCCAGTCTTCAATTTAGCGTTTGACAGTCTTCGCTTCGTCAACTCTCGTCATTAGGGTTTAGGTTAAGATTAGGGTCAGGGCCAATGTGAGTTAGGGTTAGGGGTAGAGTAAGGGTTAGTGTAAGTGTTAGGGCCAAAATATTGAACATGTTTCTGTATTGTATATTTAGATGTGTCGAAGCCTCTCTATAATCGGTTGGTATTTCATTATTAAATATTAAATAGCTATTTGTTTGGTATGTCACGCCTTGATTGAGTGAGTTCGTCTTGACTTAATTTCTGTCTATCTGTTACGTTAAGTTTGAAATTAGATTTTAAACACGTATATATCCGAAGACTGTATAAAAAGTATCCGATCTTTTTCTTTCGTGCGAAATAGAGACGATAGGGCGACGCCACTCTACTTATTTAAGGAAGACACCTTCATGCGCATGTATTGATTTTATCACTGCCTTCATGCCCGTTAGTCGCTGTCTGTCGGTCGCTGAGTAAGGTGCTACACAACGTGCTCGTCAGATTACCGATTCTTTCGAGATGACTGAACGTGTTAAGAAAATGTACTGCATCAAATTTTGTCAAAGGTGTTTGGTGATTCTAAAAGCAAAACAATTGTAAGATTACACAGGTGTTTGTAGAAGATGCGATGGGTGTAATACAAATAAAAACCGATTCAAAAATGGGCGCACATCAGCGGAAAGTGACCAGCGTTCTGGCAGTCCCCAAACTGCTCTGAGTGTAGCTGTTGTTGAAAGGGTGCGACATTTAGTGATGGAAGATCATTCTTCAACCGTGCGGGAGATCGCCCAAGAGGTCACGGTGAGTAAAGATTGTGCACATGCAATTTTGCGTGATGATTTAGACATGCACATAGTGGCTGCACAATTTGTGCCCAAGTTGTTGTTGCAGGAACAAAAGGACCCCGTTCGCAAGTTGCACAGGACCTTCTAAAAACCGCTAACACTGATCCTGGGTTTCTGAATATCGTAGTAACCGGAGATAAGTCATTGGTGTACGGGTACGATCCAGAAACAAAAAGACAGTCGTCGCAATAGAAGCATACCGTCTCCAAGACCAAAAAAAGCGCGACGGGTTCGAAGCAAGATAAAGGTGATTCTTATTGTCTTCTTTGATATCCGTAGAATTGTGCATCAGGATTACGCACCGGAAGGTAGAACAGTGACAAATGAGTACTATCAAGATGTTCTTCGGCGTCTCCGTGATGCAGTTCGGTGCAAAAGACCAGATATGTGGACGACGAAAAACTAGCAATTGCATCACGACACAGCACTCGCACATTCATCCCAATTGATCTAACATTTCTTGGCCAAACATGGCATTCCAGTCTTTCGCCAACCTCCCTACTTTCCAGACATGGCCCTTGCGACTTCTGGTTGTTTCGAAAATTGAAGACACCACAAAAAGGTTACCGTTTTGAGATTAGAGAAGAGATAATGAGGATGGCGACGGTGGAGAGGAACACCATTTCAAAAGAAGACTTCCAAAGGTATTTCCGGCAGTGGATGGATCGGTGAACTAAGTGTGTGAAAGCACAAAGGGATTACTTTGAAGGGAATTAGGGTCCCTACCCCGTCGGGTATCTGAAATATTTTTCTGCCCTGAAGTCGAATTCTTTGTAGACAGGCATCGTATTTATAAAATACCCTCTCTGTCCGTTATTCTGTCACGCTTAAGTTTGAAATAACATGTTCATTGTCGAACGCACCGATTGAATCGACGCATCTTTAGATATATTTACTATTTTTTTTGTTTTAAGCGATGCGGTTTCTCCCTTTCAAATACTTGTTTCTACTTTCGAAATAGAATTTCATATATTTTCTAATATTATACTTACATGATTATATCGTTGTACTACACGCTTCTTTAAGATATATGTGCAATCTTCTAGGGTCATCGGCCCACACCTTACAATGCAGGACAGAATTATTGGTGACATAGATGAGAAAGAGAACTATGAAACCGCGATAAAACCTGAACAGATATACTAACCAATAAAAAGGTATGAACACATCTCCGAAACTATAGATAGTATATGATACAACTCGTGTGGTGGATGCATCACTGAGTTGAATCCTGGGTCCTCAGACACACATCTTATAGTTATGGTGCGCCGTGATTGCATAGGTTATTATTCTGATTTGAAGCCACCATTTGCCAGGTATCGTAAAGCAACAGTCACTGGTCTTATATCAGTTGAGTCTGCGAGCTGAAAGAAATTACTATATGATAGAGCCAATACATTTTTGCCTTTTAAGACACGATTTTATTGTATCATTCCATTCGCTTACATTATAGTATATATTTACTTATGTATCATTTTGTGTGTCAATCATCTACCAAACTATTATCCGTGCAAAGAGTAACTGTCACTCAAAATACAACCCAATCCCATTCAACATTTTGACTCGCATGCACACGCTAGATATTTCACGTTTGAAAGTGTGTACAGCACCCCGTCATTCATTGTCAACCTGTCGAATGTGAACGGCTGCTCTCTTTGATCGCTGTAATTATCCCACTCTGAGTTATTTTAAACCACAACAGATTTCCTTGTCAGTCGGTATGAAATATGGCATTTCAAATAAAATTTGTCGGGGAACAATATTATTAATTCAGATCAGTGATTAATATTGATCAAATTAATATTTCAGACGATTGATCAATATTGATCACAGTATCAATTCAGATCATGAATTAATATTTATCACATTACTATTTCAAGTTATTATATTATATTGATGACAGCATTACGTTAGATAATGGATTAATATCTATCGCATTCAATAATATAATTAAGTAATAGTGTCCACCTTAATATTTACGATGACTAGTGGTTACTAGTTTCATATATAACCACTTTGAATTATAAATCAATATTGATCTCTTTATTACTTCAGATCATTGATTAAGATTGATAACATAACTAGAGATAGTTGATCAATATCGATCACATTATTAATTGACATTATTTATTATTATTTTTCACATTAAAACTTCAGATGATTAATAAATATTGATCACCCTATTAAGAAAGATCATGTATTATTATTGATCAGATTACAACTTCGAATCATGAATCAACATTGATCATATTATTACTTTAGATCGTTTATTAATATTGATTAATTTTATATTTAAAATGTTCGATCAATATTAATCACATTAATTATTTAGAGCATGGACCCATATTAATCAGACTACTAGTTAATATTGTAGATAAATATTAATCACATGATCACTACAGATAAATTATTAATTTTTATCACGTAACTATTTCAGATAAATGATTACAATTGATCATATTATTAATTCGGTTCATGATTCAGTAGTGTTCCCCTAACTAGCTGAGATTATGGATCAATATTGATTACATTTCAATTCATATCATTTATTTATATTGAGGAAATTACTACTTAAACTTATTGCATCACATTGACCACATTAATTCAGATTATGAATTAATATTTATCACCTTAATAATTCAGATCACTGATGGCTATCGTCAATCAGAGTTCAAATCATGCAAAATCATACGCTTGCCTTTATGGGAAAGCTATAATTAATTAACGATTGACCCTAGCTATTGACCCTAGCAGTATTTACTTGCGCACAATGAATCCTGTTCAACGACAGATTTATAATTGTAAAGTTCTCACTTAACGAAGCGTGTACAAACCATCATGTACCAGAATCGTCGTCGGTAACCCAGCTTGTTCATCGTTTGTAGATACAATCACTCGGGCGCCGATGTTTATTTTTTTAGAATCTTTGTAAATCAGAAAAGAACAGTCATAAAAATAAGAGGAAAACACCATTGTATTAAAGTGGCGAGTTACTTGCGTATGGGAGAAATACAAATTGATAGACAGATAGAAAGCTTATCTCGTTAAACGAAGCAATATTATTCGCCCTAACCACGTTGAGAACGTCGCCTTGGACGCGTCTCCTTTGTTTACAAGTGTCGTCAGTGAGAGAGGGAAGTATATTCGTCTGTATGTCACGTGATTTCGTCAACTTATGTCTTGGTGTCACCTCTGATCCTTAGGTGCAACTCAAAGTTACTTTTTTTTATTCAAAGAACGGATTCCGTTATTTAACACAATAAGTTCTACGTGTCACCACTTAAATAATTCGAACAATGTGATACGCAATATCAGATAAAGAACAATACTTTATTGCATATATCACATATCGTATTACTTTTTAGGTGTTCGTATTTTAAACATACATATATTATTGCATCAAATTAATTATCGTTTGATGGATTTTGTTTCGACATTTATGTTTATGTATAAATTTGTAATGTCCATCGCTTTTAAACTGTCAAACTCGGAAAAATATCCAGAGTTTTCTGAAAGATGTCATTTGACAGAGAAGGATAAATCTATGCAAGTGTGAATATTATCAGAATATGTGTGAAGGAAGAAAACAATGGAATGTTGGCTCATTAAAAGTTGAAGCGGAATCGAGTAGATATATGAAACGAAAAGAATAATACATGAATATGATCGACGGGGTAAAGGATGCAAAGATAATCGAAGTCGAAAAATTGAGATGTCATTAAATGAGAGGGTAGAAGAAGAAAAAGCCGTCGGCAGAAGAGCAACAGCCAACATACGGAGAAGAATAAGAAAAATAAAAATAAATGGCGACGAGGTGTAGTGATTGGAAAAAGAATCATGAAAAAGTAGTGAATCCTTTTGTTTACAAATGATACAAATGTAATAAAAATGATGATAATGATGTTGATGATGATAATTAGGTAGCGGTCTTACAACTAATAGAGGAATAAACAGAAGAAAAATAACTAGAAACAAAATTTAGAAGTCTAATAGCTTCTTTCGTTGAACAGCTCGCCTTTGAAATCCCTCATGCTCTTTGTTTCCTAAATTATACCAATATAAATTTCAATGTGACGTAAACAAATATATTGATGCCAAACTCTCAAGCCAGGTTTCTCAATTAACAATCTGATCCTTATCTTAGTAGTTCCTTACATTTCAGTGGCAATATGCCTTTTTCCGGATGAAGTAAAATAATAAAAAAGAAGAAAAGGTGAGAAGAAGGAGAATGAGAATTGATATAGAAGAAGGAGAAAGAGCGGGGAAATGGAGAGAAAAGAAGAAAGAGAACAATTAGCAGAAATAAAAGAACAAGAATACTACGAAAGAATCAAATTGTGATGAAATAGAAGAACAGAAAGTTGCAGGATAATTGGGATGAACACAGACAGAAGGTAATATGAAGACGGAATGTTCATAAAAAATAAATGAAATGTGGGTAAACGATGGAGATTTAATAGAAGAAGAAAACAACAACTATGACAAAGAGAAAAACATAAGAAGAAAAAAAGAAAAAAAAGTAGAATAACAACAAAAACGAGATAGACGTAAACAAGGGGAACGACAGAAATAAATAAAGTGGAGAAGATAAAAGAGGTGTAGTAGTACAACTTTTGAACCGTACAAAAACCGGACTGTGTGTAACCATAACTCTAACCTAACCTTAAATGTACACTAACCTAACCCTAACCTAGTCGGTGTTTTGTCTTGTTCAAAAGCTGTACCAGCACTAAATACTAGTAGTTAAAATAAAGAATAGAAGAAGTAGACAAAGAATAACAAGAAATATATGAAGTAGAGAAAAATAATAAAAATTAGGAGCCGAGAGAGAGAGAGAGAGAGAGAGGGAGAGAGAGAGAAAGAGAGAGAGAGAGAAAGAGAGAGAGAGTTACTAGTACTTTATAAAACAAAACCCCGAAAAGAAAACTGAAGATAACAAACAAAAATGACAAAGAAAAGGAAATGAAGTCAAGTATACTCATTTGGTCAGGCAATAGCAAGGAAACAAAGTGTATATCGGCAGATGTCTTACAATAATTGCATCTACAAGAAATCCGACTATTAGAAACGATGAGAAAATGATATGAGTTAGTGAATGCATTAAATATGTAACGAAATTACAAGACATAAATGTCTGTACAATGATGGTGGTAGAGCAGAAACTGGAAATACAGAAAGTAGTAGATAAACGTAGGAAAATGTACTAAAAAGAGCAACCCAAACTATTTACAAGCGACTATCAAAGAAGACACTACAACCTAAAGTGTTAACAAGATTATAGATAGGGGTGTAAAATAATGTTAAGAGCAGTATTTTTTTACACGCGGCTACACTAAGTATGACGTTAAAGCGGTGGAAAATTCCATTTGAAATTCAAAGACTAGAGTCATGTGTCATGGTACTTATCTTTATAGACTACATGAACTCTTCTGTTTCACTATAAATACCGGGAGCACATGCTTAATACTTGCAGCCAGACGAACGTTCAACCATTCTCTTAAAATGATGTATTTATATTTTCTTCGATATACATGCTTCACTTAATCCCGAGTCCGTGTCTTTCTTTACGGACTGCTTACATGCCCACACACTATGATTACATTGCAAGTGCGTGGCAGATGAGCGAGATTGATTATGCTTCCTTTTGGGTTTACAAGTTCAAAGTAAGCAAACCTTTTTTTAAGTCCACGTATGTAGAATGAAGTGGGGAATTACAGCCTATATAGATGTATATTGCTCTGAATTATTGGTAGAAAAATAACCCAGAAACAAAAACTGGTTCATGTATTATGGATTTGGTTGGACCTTTTAGGATTTTGGATTTTAGAGCTTTAATAAAAGCTTTGGCACATTATATATATATATATATATATATATATATATATATATATATATATATATATATATATATATTGTGTGTATTTAGGTTGCATATTTTCATTTAGGCAAACATTATTAAATAACACGGAGTGGTTTTGTTTGATGCGACTTTTTTTTATTGTTTCAATTTTCCGAATTGTCTATCTAATGTTTCGCTTTTTCAAGTTATAAACTACTTGCCGTTATAATTCAAAAATGAGCACAACAGTAAAGTCATAATTTGTAAAGACACTAAAACTAATACCGCCTGAAGATAATTTAACGATTCAAATCGAAAGTACTTGCAAAAAAGAAAAAAGAATGGAACAAGAAACCCATGGATCATATTTACATCAATTTGACCAAAACATTAGATAGACAATTCGGAAAATTGAAAAAATAAAAGAAGTCGCATCAAAAAAAACCACTCCGTGTTATTTAATGATGTTTGCCTAAATATATATATATATATATATATATATATATATAATAGTCATTCTATTATTTACGGAAACAGTATTTATGGACATTCTTTCTATTCTTGAAATCTAAGTTGGTGTGATTTTCTGCCGTTTGCTTTCCCGATTACTCATATGTGAAAAGATTTCTGAAAAGGTAAAGAGAATAGTAGGATTATGCAATCAATATATACTGAGTTTAAAAACAATTGATTAAGTACCTGTTGAGAAACATCTTTATATTTATTGTAAATATTGCTTCCCAACTCTCTCTCTCTCTCTCTTTCTCATTCTCTATCTGCTTCTCTCTCTCTCTCTCTCTCTCTCTCTCTCTCTCTATATATATATATATATATATATATATATATATATATATATATATATTTATATATATATATTATACGAAGAAAACCTGATAGATTATACGTTCTACAATAGTTAATACAAACTTAATTTACAATCTAGCATTACAGTGTATGTTGGGTGTACCAGAGTTTCATTCATCTGACTATGTCGAAGAACGACTCTTCAGCATACATCAGTAGGCGAATACTTTGAAAAATAGGGTGGAAACAGAAATTACTGATGCAATGCACTATGCTATATATCTCCACCGCATATTATTTTCTCTCAAGAATAAATGTTTCTTACAAAGAATTTTGCATTTAAGCTTATCTGAAGCAGATGCTTACAGAGAGCTCTACTAACAAGAAATGGGTTTTCTTGTCCACAAAATATATATATATATATATATATATATATATATATACATTTATAGTCATCCACATACAGATTGTTTCGCTGTTTCACAGCTCATCAGTGCGGCTAGACCAGTTAATGCCTCAAGCCGGGATCGAAATGCAATATATATATATATATATATATATATATATATATATATATATATTAGTACTTCATGTATCCACATAAAATATTATAAGGAGATATAATTTTTTATGTGTCCGTTTTCTGTATTTACTTCAGCAGTGCTCGATACGTAAGTAGAGCTAGGTAGAAAGCAATGAACATATGAAAATATATATGGCAATAAAGCTACACAGAGGCTCTCGTGTTTCATCCCCGGGGGGAATCGTCATTTAGCCCGACGATCCCCCCCCGGGGATTAAACACGGGAGCCTCTGTGTAGCTTGATTGCCATATATATTTTCATTGCTTACTATATATATATATATATATTTATATATATATATATATATATATTTATATATATATATACATATTTATATATATATATAATATACATATTTTACATATTTTATATAAGTAATTCATCTCAAGTGTAAAGCTCAATTGTACGAATTTTTAATTTCATCGCTCTCATATATACTTTTTTAATTCACCAGATGTATCGTGTTAAATGATAAAAAAGAAAGTATTTTAGTAAACAATAATCGATATAAGTTCGTTTTTCATTCTTGAAATTTTAAGATTTATTTTTTGATAAAATTCACTCTTAGTTTTTATAAATGTCGTATCTTTATTCGCAATGATGAAACGATCGTCATTTTCTTAGTTTAACACAATTTTGATATCTTTAAGATTTCATGATTTTGTCGGAAAATATCTCAATTTATATGTATATATATAGAGAGAGAAAGAGAAACAGAGAAGGAGAAACAGAGACATAGAGACTTACAGACAGACAGGCATATAAGTTGAGACAAATAAATTGATAACATTATTAATTTCAATTCCAAATAATTCAGCAATGATAAAACGTAAGATCGTTTGTTGGTTGACTTCTGTGATCTTTTGTGAAAAGAGTTAAAGTAGAGACACACTGTAATTAAACAGTAAAATATCAGAATAGAATATTGTTCATAATCGGGTTAGTCTATAATAACAATGCTTAATCTGAGGGTTCACTTATGGAGATCATTTTAATACCTGTAGTATTAGAGCATTAATTATCATAATGTTATTCTAGCTACTTTTACATTCGAAGCTGTGTTTGATAATGCCCATGTCTCTAGTTCTGACCTTAATTATATATATATATATATATATATATATATATATATATATATATATATATATATATATATATAAGCAAGCGTAGGTATCGTTAAGGCGAATGAAAGACAAAATAATGAACTCAACCACACACCTTTTTTTCTTTCATTCGCCCTTAACGATACCTATAAAACATTAACTCAAGTCTTCTTATTTAAAAAATAAAAATAAACCTGAAGACGACTATGAAAGTCGAAAGCGCTCGACAAGAATGGCCGAATTAAGAATAATCTGAGAAGTAATATACGGATTGCCACCTGACACCAGAAGGATAGCTCGACGGTTTGAGAAATTCACTAAGAAGATATACAAACGAGAAAGTTCTGTGACGTTCAACAACGCTTGCTTAGATAATTACTTGCTGCCTAAGTCTACACACACACATATATATATATATAAACTGTGTCCATCGCTTTATTGCAGATTACAAAATAATCAATATTTCAGTAAATATAAGTTATAAAAAGCTGAAAATTACACCATCCAAGGACTGTATTAAGGTGAGATAAATCCTAAAATTTCATCAAAATTCATGTCATATTTAAAAAGTTATGTTATTTTTTTAATATTCAAGGAATTTTCACCGTCAATCGCTTTATTGCAAGTCTTCTAAGATAATGTTTTAGCTCAATAAAACAATACCAAAGCATCATAGATTTATATTGAACACATTTTCTGGGGAAAATTAACAAAAACAAAGGCACATCCCGAGGGCTAAGTGTCAAACAAACGAATTATTTGTCCACATATCCCCCATGTTTTGAAATTACATTAAACAACCTTTTGTCCACCGAGGAGGTCAATTGTTTGATCTGAGATGGAGTAATGGTTCTGGCAACGTCGACTATTTTGTTCCAAAGGGCATCCTTCGAAGAAAACTGCTCTCCTCCCTCATAAACTCCTCGTTTCAATATTGACCATAGGTGTTCGATGGGGTTAAGGTCCGGAGAACACGGTGGCCAGGACATGAGGGGTTCTCCAACAAAGCCCTGAGATCCAAGGAAGGATGTAGTTGCCCTAGCAGCATGAGATGGGGCATTGTCATGCATAAAAATAATCTTAAAACGACGTGACAAGGGAAGATCATCTAACCATGGTAACAAATTCTCATTTAGAAAGGCAGTGTAGGCATTGCTGGTGAGCTTGACACCTTCTGGCACTCGGAATGGTCCACATAGCTTATCCCCAATAATTCCCGCCCAAAACATTATGCCTCCACCTCCCTGTTGGCGACGAAATCTATAAGGCGTTGGAGTTCCATTTGGATTCCAAACTTTGGCCCATCCGTCCGGTCCATCAAGGGTAGCAAGAGCCTCATCTGTAAATAGAACATTTTGGCAATCCATTTTCATATATTTTTGTGCCCAAGCCAATCGTTTTTCTTTGTGGGTTTGGCTCAATGGAGGCCTTGGAATAGGTTTGATGTTCCTTGCCATTTCATTCAGTACATTGCATCGGGCTTGTCTGGACCTTGGTATGACTCCAGCCCTCGCAAAAATTGTTGCACTGGTGCTGTTTGGGTTGCGCACAATCTCTCTACGAATTTTTCGAAGATCCCGATCAGAAAGGTTCCTCCTTGTGCCCTTACCTTTCCTGGACTTGATATTGGGGTTCTTGACGAATGTAGCTAAAGTTCGGGGATCCCTTTTTAGTTCTGTGGCTAAATTTATGATCGAGAGTCCTTCTGCTAGTCCTGCAATAATTTTCTGCTTCTCGGTAGCTGTTAAACGTCCTTTTTTGGCATTTTATGAGACCTGCAATAAAGCAATGGACGGTGAAAATTCCTTGAATATTAAAAAAATAACATAACTTTTTAAATATGACATGAATTTTGATGAAATTTTAGGATTTTTCTCACCTTAATACAGTCCTTGGATGGTGTAATTTTCAGCTTTTTATAACTCATATTTACTGAAATATTGATTATTTTGTAATCTGCAATAAAGCGATGGACACAGTTTATATATATATATATATATATATATATATATATATATATATATATATATATATATATATATATATATATATGCTTGTGTAAACATATCTATTTACATCTATATATCGATTAAAATAGATCTGTTACATAAAGTGATTTTAGTAATCTTAACACTTTCTGGTAAATATTTTATCGTCGAATTGTTAGAGGTTGCTTTCAATGTAAACAGAAAAAGATCGAAAAGTAAAATAAATTGAATTTTCTTCTACGAGAATGCTGTTGTAAAGATGGATGACATGCATGTTTTAAAACGATAAACAACGTTATCTTTTGAAATGTGTGCTTACGCCTTTTAATACGAAAAAATCAAACGGAATTCCTGTGTTTATCTGAATACAAAAAACACACGGATAGGGTTGTGTAATTGGATGGAAATATTTGCGATAAACAAGAACTTGTGTTATGATGAATAAGAAGGGAACGGAGTAAACATTTAAGGAATAATATATTTAATAAAACTTTAGAAAATCGTGTAGAAAGAGTAGTCGCCAAAGAAGAAGAACAAGTCAGATTACACCTATTTCATTGACCGCAGGTGACGGTGGTTAAGTGGATTACAACGCAGGCTGACGACCTGAGTGTGTAAGTTCAAATCCAATCGGTTCCATAGACTCACTTTCAATTAGGGAAGTTGGTAACCATTATGATGTCACTCCTGCCATAATACCAACAACAGAACCAAGCCGGTCAACATAGTTGTACCATGTTGATTCATACGAATTTACTTTAATTTATTATAGACTGTAAACAATTTGCTAAAAACGAATAGATAAAACAATTCGTTTCGTTAGGCATATATGCCAGCTATCGACTTGTGTTATTAAAAAGAAAACATAGTCGTTCAGTCGATTTCATCGATTTCAATGTTTAATATTGCTTAATATTCTATTTAATATTGATCATGCATAGATGTGATTATGACTTTTTGGCTCATCTTTTATCTCGCTTCTACCTTGGCACCTAGCCATGTCAAACCCCAAACAACATCTTAAGAATAGACCAGACTACAGCTGTAAACCAGACGACTAGTTAATTCCCCAGTCCTACTGACATGAGATCCCCTACTGAGACCCTCTCTCATAGTTAAGAGGCACCCTGGCTCCAGTTGGAAATACTCAACCGCTTGGTTAATGTCAAATGACTAGAGCCAGTTTAGATTCTATGCGGGAATTCATTAGCTGCAATATAGGCTAAATAGCGAGTGTCTACGTTGAAAAATATCGAAGTTATCGCCAATAGTACGAATTTAAGTTTTTGCGGGATCTTGGCTTTTATTTCTGACCTAGATATTTCAAAATAAAATCACTTCTAAGTAAGAGGCTAACCGATATTTTGACCATGGTTGGTGACGATCGGCTGAACGCAAACATACACGCAAACATAGTCATGAACCAACGAACAAACGTTACAGAATACACAACCTTCTATGGCGGAAGAAATACACAAACTAGAAAGGTATTAATCTATCACGCATCTACCAAGAAATGGTGTCGACATTTTCTTCAATACAAAATCGGTAGTTAAAATAAGGAGAAACAAATAGCTTATTAGTAGCTGGTCTGCTCAACTACTGATATTTGTTGAGCTTATGGACATCACTCGTATTTTTGGCTCGTCTCTTGGCTCGCTTCGAAGTGGTTGGTGTAATTCGAAGATAATAGTAAGTATGCATTAAGGGAGATGGCGGCGTGACAGCTTTTACTTTAATCCCCCATCCTGAGCCCCCGCCCCCCGCCTCTCAGTTCAAGGGCACCGTTGCTCTAGTTGCAAACACGCAACCGCCTGAGAACTGGAATGGGGTGATCAAAAGTTACTATGAGTAGATTGGGCTACACAATTCATCTAAGCTACTTTCAGTGTGGATATGACGCCCATACGATGCAACACTGCCTTGTCTGTCCTCTTATGTCCAACCAGTAAATATTGATTTTGCAGAGTATAACAATAATGCCAAGGACTGCGTAAAAAAGTGGGAACATGCACCAAAGACTTGCAAAGACGACTGACACATAGAAAGTGCTTTTATCCAAATCCAGAATCCTCTTTATTGAGAAAATTGATTTTCCCCCACATTAAAAACAACTTCTGGCTTAATCTTCTCTCTTGTGGAGACACGTAAATAGCGGCACATACACTAGAGGAAATTTAACAAGATTACGTTTATCAACCTACACCGTGTCATTGTCTATTATTCTCGCACGCTTTTCACTTACTATAAATAAAGCGGGAGATGAAGGAAAGTAAAAAATGACAGTAGATGTCGTTGTTTTTTAACATTATCTAAAGTTTGGAATTGCCGCCGTTGGTCAATCTGTTAGCACGCTATAATGAAAACCATGGGTTGTCGTTTCGAACCTTAGCCGCCACATAATTATTTATAGCTCTAATTTTGCTTAAAATGAAGTAGTACCCAGACGACGCCGGGATACCTGCTAGTATTTAGAATGTAAAATCCGTTATTAATAGAAGTAATATTTTATAGCCGCAATGGCTTGAAGTGAAAAAGGAGAAGTTAAGATAGAAAAGGAAGTTTTTAGCAAATGCTAAATAAGTTGTTAATATATGTAACCAACTTATTTATTTTCGTATCAGCCGAGGTTCGTCCTCTACAATCAGTCCGAGAGTGAATATGGTCCAGTTCAATCTCAGGAGGCCCACCTCCCAGGCTTTATCTTCTCAAAAGGAAGGAATAGCCTGGAGGGTGGGCCTCCTGAGATTGTACTGGCTTAATTCATTGCTAAAAGGGTATGCCAACGGGGCTGCTTGGGCATTTTGTAAGCTACAGTGTACTTATTCTAATATGCTGTATTTTCAATTTGAGACCAGACCTTTTGGCTAATCATTTTCAGAGGTAAATAAAATATTTAAGCCCTATATGATTATAATGATGTGACCACTTCTCGTGTGTATGTGTCTATGTGTGTGCTACTAACACATACGTTAGTCAGAGAGTATTATTTATATTATTTACTATTAATCCATTATTTATTAAAAAATATGGAATAGCGTAAAGTACTAAAACACACTTTTAAAATCCTACATAAAAAAATAACGCAGTAAAATGAGGCGACGAGGTACAAAACCTCAGTAATACACAACGAAGACAGTCAGAGAGAAATAGATAGCTAAAGAGAGAGATCGAATGCCTTATTTGTATTCTATTCTCTTTTCTTCTCTCAGAAACTACACATTTTCTTGCCAGCTTACTCCCTCCCTGAATTCGTCAGTGATCCGCTAAAATTTCTCTCTCTCTCTATCCGCCAGTATATTTATTTGATATGCGTGCATCGTGTCTGTCATATAAAATAACGATTTCCTTGTCTGTGTCTATATGTGAGCTTGTCCGTAAAGAAGTGCGAGACTACACAATACACACTCTAACTACTTCGTTGGAGTTTTCATGTTTGCCTTTTCGTTTGAAAGTTAATCTTAAATAGTGTATATCGAAAGTATTGTTTTAATAACGTATCTAATCCATACGTTTACTGATGAAATTAACTTATGAACAAACACATGAAGACTAAGGCAATGTTCATCATTACAACACAAGAATAACTGACCTTGTGTGTAACAATGCAATTGGATTTTTCGGAAGAAATAGTGATTATATTCGTTTAATAGTAGTTATAAAAGTTAACTTTAAGAAAAGTAAGTAATCAGAGAAAAATGTGATATTTTTAGAACGCCAAAGATGCACTTACGTGTGTAAGCAGATCTGCTTATTTATAATTTCCTGGATTGATCTGTTCGGAAAAACGTAATCTGTTATTCCAGAATTTATAAATTTATTTTTTCAGAATAGCGGAATAATATCCCCTTAATATTAAATTGTTAGGTGATTTAACTGATATTCTTTTATATTAAGAAAGTGAATCGGAAAGCCGTGAAAGTAGACACATTGTAGTAGGTAAAATAGGAAGCAACTTTCTCTTTAGAAAGTCAAATAGAAAAAAGAATAAATAGATGCATAATTTCTGGAAACACACATGATGGGTTAAGCTAATTGGAGTCAAAAACAGACTAGCATGTGATGAGTTTTATTATTACGTCTGAAGGCAAAAATTGACTCGTCTTTATTATAGAGATAACGATATTTCTGTATGTGTATATAGTTGAGTGTGTTCGCAAAGAAGTTGGAGACTAAACAACATACACATACAAACCTTACCTCATTGGAGTGTACATGATACTTTAATATTCAAAGACTGTGGTCAACTGTAACCAAATTCGTGCGTATGGTGGTGGAAATGTTTAATACAAAAACAAAACAACTAGTATTTTAATTGTTTTGAAAACCGCCGAAAATAGACATTGCATTTAGATCAAATTTACCTGGTACAGTAAAGGTAGAAAAAAAATAGAAAGGGAGAATGAGCAAAAGAGTACGAGAGACGAAGAATGAATACGATTAAAAGTAGACTTGTGAATTACTTTTATATCATATTAAATATGTTGCAAACGTGCCGTCTGCAAGATTCACTTTCCTTTTTCGTAGTTTTTGGCAGGATATCTCATGAATAAAAGAAGGAGATGGATTGGAATTCGGAGAAAAAAACAGAGAGAAAGAGAGAACGAGAAAGAGTTTAAAAATCCAGGATTTCTGTCTATAAAGTGCCGAACGTGATAAATAATATACAAGACGGGTAGTGGTGTGTACAACGCCAATAGAAAGGGAAGAGTTAGTTCACAATAAGCATATGCCTTCATAATACACGAAGTCCTCAAAAGATGTCTGTAATAGACCCGCATAAACACCAATACTCTAAAACTATATTTACTCGATTACATTCATAATTTTATTTCAATTTGATAAAAGAGATTACAATAATATTATGAGTTCTGTGTTCGCTCTCCATAAAACGTAAATATGTCACAGAACCCTTTTAAGATTTTGGAGATAGACTACTATTACTATATATATATATATATATATATATATATATATATATATATATATATATATATATATATATATATATATGTATATATATATATGTATAAATATATATATATATGTATATATATATATATATATATATATATGTATATATATAAATATATACATACATATATATATATATATATATATATATATATATATATATTAGTAAACCATATTATCTGAATATTAGGATAAATGTATCTCATTTTGATCAAAGTGGAGTACAGAAATATCGTGGGGTTTCCGTTCGAGCCAGACATCTATGAAAAAAAAATCAACCCCTATTGTATTTCTTTATTTATCACTTTATAATTACAGAAATAAAAATTACCAATTTAAATGGTAATAGGGTATTCAGGGTTTGTACGCAGGGTAACATATGTGCCCTCGTTAATTTCCAGGTAAGCCGGATGCGCTGAAATATTTTAATGTGCGACGTGATCTCTTTTTACACCACCTCCGCAGAGAGGGCTTCGTGGAAACTCAGAGAAGCGTCACCTGGGACGATTTCTCGGCAAAATCGTCTTGAGGCGTTTTTTTAAGTTCGGGTGACTACACTGTGGAACAGGCTGTCAGAAGCTGTAGTCAGCTTACAGACGACGAAACAATCAAAAGCAGCGCTGGATGATTCATGGCCGGTTATTATTGGATAAATACCCATCATTTGAGTCGCGGAGGAAGCGTGCGGACCCGTATCTTCGTAAAACATACATCTAAATTTGAATGTTCATTTCAGGAAGATTTTCAACCCAGAGCAAAGTCATGGTCTTCATAGAACCACACGAAGGCTGTGCTATAGTTGCTTTTGTCTCATCAGAAGAAAGGCGGCATTCTTTGCCCGTGGTTTCGCTTCGTGGGACAGTATACAAGGGATGGCGATGATGTATATCATGTCAAAGATTGAAGATGCCTTAAACAAAACATTTATACGGTGTTTAGATGTACACATATTCTAACTGTCCATTTACATTGTTTGTTGCCAATACATTTCAAATATACCGAACATTGTTTAATTAGATGTCACTTTAGTTTGATCCGCTCTCATCCTATCAATGCTGAGAAGATCTTTAGGCATCAACGAGAACATTCTAAATTAATAATCAAAAAGGTAATCGAGTATCATGGACAGAAGGACATGCACTTTTTTGATCCTCGAGTTTGTTATTGTAAAAATAATATGATATATTTATGTAGCGGTCCTTATGAAAATAATTAGTGAATGTGGATTTAGAATAAAATGATCTACTTTTAATACTTACTAGTGAATCTCCGAAAACCAACAATTAAAGTACGTAAAACAGTCGACTATTGATTATCTTTTCTTTTCAATCTTTTAATTGTAAATTATATTTAAGCAGATGCAAGATTTTGCGCATATATATATATATATATATATATATATATATATATAGAGAGAGAGAGAGAGAGAGAAGGAGAGAAATATATATATATATATATATATATATATATATATATATATATATACTGTAAGAATATCCGTACCACGACGGGTAAAATAAAATCTCTGAACAGAATAGTTTTAAACCAATTTATGTAGCATCACAAAGATTAAAATCAAGATGTGATGCAAAAAACATTTATGTCTAGAATTCTGATTCTAATTTGATCAACATCCATTACGGTATTTTAAGGAGAAATTTAAATTCAGTAAATCTTTATTAATTTGTGTTTAATACTTATCAATTAAATTAGATGTACATCTGAAGTAGTTAAATTTTAAAATGGGAGATGGTATCACATATTGCCCTCGGAAACTTTTCCAAATACTCAAAAGAATCTAAAATCAGGGGAATATTCATTAATTGATAGATAATACCTTTTTTTTAAATTTCATAAAAATCAAAAGAATGTGAATTGTCATGAAGATAAACCCTATGTTCCCTCTTAGCATGAAACAAAAATAAACTATATATAATCCACATTATCCAAACTAAATCTAGAAGCTGCGTTTGAAAAGTTATAATGATCGGTTTATTAGTTTATGACGTAATCCTGTACATGCAAATATATACACATATAGACATTCCTATATATATATATATATATATATATATATATATATATATATATATATATATATATATATATATATATATATTAAGGAAATGCTTATTTAACCCTAGTTTTGCTTATAAAAGTTCATATTGTAATATGTTTATGATATGTGAATATTCCTCTCGTATTTATATTCAATCGATAATATATATATATATATATATATATATATATATATATATATAAGTGCGCGAGTGTGTGTTTAATTATAGTGCTAAATGTACATAGATCACTATACTTTTCAGTGGTCAAAGGCAAATGTTTATCCGCGGTCTTCCGCGTACATAATTAATTGCACGCATGCGCACAACACTGCAAGAAAAGACACACGAAGCGGAATTTAAGAATAAATATTTAATTTGCACAGATTCTTCCCCTGACAACGTGTAATAGATTGAACTTTAAGAAGTAGTTACGTAAAGAGTTAAATTATTAAAACTAAACATGACGAATGAGTGTTCTTGAAGGCAGCTCGCTTACAACTTTCTATGTATCCGTAAGCTTACTTGTCTATCGCGATGGATGTTTTATTTAAATTCAACAATGCATATTTCAGAAAGTAATAAATGTGTTCTGACAAACAACAGCGGTCTCTTTTTTATTTGCATCATCTAGAATGGATAATATTCGGTTAGATGTTTGCAAGATTTCTTTTTTATAAACATAGTTCACCCAAACAAGACAAGTTGCCATGTAGACGTAAGGCGCTACTGATAATTAGGGTGACAGTTTTGTGGGTAATCCCAAATTGGGAGCTGTGCTTGTTCACATTAGTTTGAAATTTCTGCATGTCGGTACAGTCAAGGAAACAGGGAGCACAGAGCGAGTTCCAAAAGCTACCAGCTCGAGGAAAGAAACTATTGGAGTAGAAAACTCTGCGGCATCTGGAAACCTCCGCAGTGAATGGATGAGATTTCGCTGATTGTAGGGTTGGTCGAGTGTATTTACATCGAGCGTACACCAGAGCAGTAAGCTCATCGGAGCGCATTAAAACAAGCACAATGATGCAACATTGCGACTATGGGACAGAGGCTGGAGCTTGGTGGATATTGAGGAGCCTATTAGATTAGCGACTCTTATTTGGACTTCGTCTTAGGGGTGAGACGAGTGGATGGTACACCAACCCAGATGTGACAACAACACTCCATGCATGGGCTGATGGGGGCATTATGGATATAAAGAATACTGTCAGGTGTGCGAAGAAGGATCCCACTTTAATTGCAACCTTGGCAATGTATTCTATGTATTATTTCCTAATTCATGTTACCTGTGAATGTTGTACTATTGGTGAACTTTATGACGATTATAACTGTAAGGTTGTCAACGGTGGATACTAGTGTAATCTTAATATTGTTTTGGATAATTTCCCTTTGGTGCAAGCCAAACGAACGCGTTGCCATTTAGCTCTCAAAATAGACGATATAAAACTTTAACTTTTCTATCACTCTATCTCTGTTCCTGGTGCTTTTACTTGCAATAAAGTAAAATGGAAAATATGTATGTTGGATGCTTTTTTCAGCAAATTATAATTAGCGTCAAACCGGCCATAGAATAATGACGACGGACAATCTCAACTTCTGACCAACCGAGTAAAGTGAACGACCTAGCAATGATTCATCCTATTATAACTTCGTATCAAGTGACCTATATCATCAGTGAGACGGTATGCACTATAGCAAGTTATTTGTGTGTATATATATATATATATATATATATATATATATATATATATATATAGAGAGAGAGAGAGAGAGAGAGAGAGATAGAGAGAGAGAGAGAGAGAGAGAGAATTCATTATTTAATGTATATTCTTATATGATATTATAATGTTATACAGGGTGGCCCAAAAGTAGGTTTATAGTTATTAAACTATTTTTATATGGTTGAAGTTACTTGCTAATACTAGAACTATTCATACCAAGAACATCGTTGCAACGCTTAATGCGTAAACTGAAATTAAAACCTTACCGACCAAGACTAGTACATGGTCTTTTAGAGGACGACGCAGATCGTCGACTGCAGTTCTACCAAATGATGCGTAATCAATTTACTGGAGAACAACCTGACTCTTTGTATAAGATTATTTGGTCAGATGAGTCTTGCTTTAAACTATCTGGTCATGTGAACATGCATAACTGTGTGTAGTGGGCCGATGAAAATCCCCATTTGACCATAGAGACTGAACTGAACCAGCCTGGCATTACAGTTTGGGGTGCATTATCAAGCGACGGTGTTATTGGGCCCGTTTTTTTTAATGGAACTGTAAATGGAGAGAACTACCTGGACATGCTTCGTGAAGTAGTAGTACCACAGCTCAAAACTAAACCTGACTTTGATGAACTTTTCTTTCGGCAGGATGGAGAACCACCACATTATGCGTTTAAAGTAAGAGACTACCGTAACCAAGTTTTTCTACAGGGTTGGTTCGGAAGAAGGACAGCATCGATTGGCCACCACGTTCACCTGACCTGACACAAATGGATTTCTTTTTTTGAGGTGTTGTTAAGAACAAGGTTTATGAGAAGAAACCAAAAACAATAAATGATTTAAAAGATTACATTCATGTCGCATTCACAGAAATTGATGAAGATCGGAATTTGTGTCGCACTGTGTGTCAGATTGTCCTGGAGAGATTTAAAGAATGTTGCAATGTTCAAGGAGGACATTTTGAGCATCTGAGAGATTAAATTATTTGCTTTTATGTTAACATGTATTATGCATTTCCCGCTGTTCTGGTGTAGAATTTCAAATAAATATTTAACCTATTTAAAGTTTTTCGAATAACCTAGTTAAAAAAACTTCAAATATTAAATGATAACTGTAAACCTACTTTTGGGCTACCCTGTATAATATAGTGTGTAGATATTTCCAGTATTTACTTCAACGGTGTTAAATACGTGAGTAAAAATATTACAATTTATCTTGTACAATTAAGCTACACAGAGGCGTCTATGTTTAAACCACTTAGCCTGACGATTTCTAACCTGGATGTAACATAGACGCATATGTGTAGCTTAATCACCATAACAATGTTTTCTAATATATATATATATATATATATATATATATATATATATATATATATATATTATAGTCTAAATGAAGCTTTGAGTAATTTTAAACAAAGACATAACATGCAGTTTAAATTTCCAGGGATACTAAGTAAATACGCAATATCGCAGATTTAGCACTCGCATAAGCCGACTTACCACTGAAAAACTTACGAAAACAAAATGGGGTTTAAGTACATTACAATTAAACAAAAAACAGGGGACCTCAACTTAAATTGTGAAATGTTAAACGGGGATCATCAGCTGTTTACCATGTAACTGTTTCGGAGATTTAACAACAGACGTCGAACAAGTTGCCAGTGTAGATTAGGTACATCAATAGCGTAGAACATTTTGAGATGGAATTTGATGATTTCATACAAAATGGTAAACAAAATATATAGGAAAGTATTTTTAGATCTACCGTATTGTATTGTATATATAGTGTACATTTAAGTTCAATAATATTATCAATGGTGAAACTGAGAATGATTGTCAAAGGGAAATGCTACGATGCATAACACAAGTAAAGTTTTGAATCAAGTGTTGAACCTTGCCGAACCAAACAACAGCAAAATACAGCAGCAGCAGATAGAACAAAAATAACAGCGTAACGAGCAGTCAGGCAGCCCTTACCAGCAACACTCGTTCGCACACACGCCCACCGCTGCTACTACTTGACTCTCAATTCCGTTGTGTGACCCCGGACGCTGGCAGGACTGTTTTTCTTTTACAGACATTTTGTTAAAGCGCGTTTCTAAAATAAATTTCAATTTTAATCTGCAAGAAATAACTTTGTAATGTATTTGATAATGATTTTCCTCTACAAAGTGTATAATGTTTTGTCAACCCCCCTTATTGCCCCTTTTTTCAATATTGGGTTGTTGAAACGCTAATTTTTGGCTAGCAAATGTTGAGTCCAGGGGATTAAACGCTGGTGGTGGGCTTTTGTTTTCTAGGCTTGGTTTGTCTCGAAGTGATTTTACATTCCTCTCTATTTGTATTACTATGATTATCTTTTTTATCAATTAGCTCTATATCTTGTTCCATAAAATATATATATAACGGTATGTCCAATTATCGAGAAACTAATATACCCCTGCGTTATTTTGGTACAACATCCTTTATTATTTTCCGATTTTCTCTTATTCTTTCCTGTTACAAGATTTTTTCTCGATCACTTCTAACTTAGCAACATTTGTAATGATTAAGGGATATTATACTACTGTGAAGAACCTAATATATCTTTTAGATCTAACCATAACCCTAACACTAACACTAACCCTTACTGTGAACTTTGCGTTCTTTGAGCTATTTCCAAATGCACCAATCAGAACACGTATCGATGTAACCTCTGATTCTATTTTCTAATGCATATCCACATTTTAAATCGCGATAATGTTCTGCTTCGCGTCTGTAACTATTAGTGATCACTTGTCTGGAGCTATTTGCACAACAGTTATATAAGGTAAATTGTATTTCTGGTTCTTTTTATGCATAGATAGTCTTTATTTACTTGCATTTACACCAGGGTAGAATTATACACAAGGCCGGTTTGAATGTGGACAAAATCCAGTTCCCCAAATATAGGCACTCGGCATTGGGACAAACATTGCTTCAGTTTAGACGTGCTTTTCTTTCACTGGGCGAGGACAGAAAACATGAAGTGTTGTATGACATCTCTAAGGAAAGTATAATATCACATATCTGCAACTGTCATGGGGTGATCGTTATCCGCTTGTCGCTACTAAAACTACACTCTTAAACATTCTGTGACATACCAGGAAAAGGATCAGTTGGGGCCTGACTCGATACTGTATCAAAAATGACGCTGAATAGTTAGATTTTACACAGAAAAGGTCAGATCTGACCCAGAAATTGTCATATTTATTATACTTTATTCTGTGTCATTGTAACCCGAAATGGAGTTTTGCTCTAACTGATCCTTTTCCGGGTCATTCAATTTGACAGCAGAATTAATAAAGATGCACAATGCAGTTAGCATTGGATTCCTTGCCCCCCCCCCCAATCATGCATTTAGACACAAGAATCAAGTCAATAGCGCTATTAAACCCAAAGGTAATCGCAAATGTAGATTTTATATAGCGCCCATTTTGAAATCGGGCTCAATGCTACAAAATGCAAAATGTAGATAGTTATCATTGGATTCCTTGCTCCCCAAAACATACATTTAGACACCAGAATCTAGTCAAAAGCAGTATTAGACCCACTGATAATCAAAAATGAAGATTTAAAATGGCAGCGATTTTGAAATCCGATGTGGTGGCTCAGTGGTAAAAATACGCAATGCAGATTGTTACCATTAGACTCCTTGCCCCCTAAAACATACATTTAGGCACCAGAATCGAGTCAATAGCAATTTTAGATCAACCGATAATCGCAAATGTAGATTTCAAATGGAGGCCATTTTTAATTCCAATATGGCGGACATGAATAGAGAATTCTGAGTGGCTCAATATCTGAGAATGTTCGCCATATGCCAATGTACATTAGTGCCAAATATTGTGGTTGTATCACAAAATGCACAATAGGTTACCTATGCTGCGCCACCATTTTTGTTCTTCGAGAAACGTTTGCCGCTATTAAGGGAGTGGAAGATTTCTTCTCTAAGTTGTGCTGTTAAGATACTCCATATGATCATTATACAGGTTATCAGGTTATGATGTTTCCGTTATCGCTGCGCGTTATGTACTTAATTGATACCGTCATGGACTATGCAAGCGCGTGTACAGAGTTCAAATCCTTTTGGGCCTGATCTGGTACAATATTTATATTATAAAAAAAATTAATAAGTCACAAACATGAGTAAGTTCACAACTCATGTTTGATATATTACGCCTTATCGATGGGTGTGATAAATCGTTTACGCACGCGTGTTGATCTCGTCGCCGTCGTCTTCGTTACTGTGAACCCAGGTTATTTTATGTTTGTTGATAAAACTCACGCTAACACATGTTGTCTAGTTAATTTTACGGTGGATAAATGGTTAACGACAGCGAAAGACAACCTGGGTGTGACGAGTTTGAATCCAGTTCGTTCGACACAAACACTTTCACTTAGAATATTGCCAGTCTTTAAGTGGTCCCTCGCTGTCTTTCCCGAAAGAATTTTAGCTAGAAATATATTGGGGAAACTAATGTAAACAATAGAATTATCTGATTCATACGAAAAGAATAAATGAATAAAACATGATCTATTTAAAAGGACAGAAGCAGAAAAAAGGTTAAATTTGTACGTGTGTTAGAAACACAGAGGTATATATATAGAGAGAAAGATAGAAGTCGCACTGAAAATAACGTGACCCCATCAACTTCCGCCGGAAGTTACCTCTAACCTTTAAAACCCTTCATCTGAAAACGTTGATCTCTATTATTCAACACTGTCAATAACTAGTATGCTAAAAATTATCTTCCATGTATTGAACTTCGACATTGCATTACCCCAAAACTTGATCCGCTGTAAAAAAGATGAAGTGAATTAAATTCATCACAGTTTCTACTATGTGTTGAGAATAGTTACGCCATGACACTTCAGTTAACAGCTTCGAACATTTGTCGACAATTCTTTCTTTTCGTTTAAGTATAGTTGTTTCACTTAAAGAAATGAAATCGTAAAGTTTGCCATTAAATCCTTGAATGGATATAAAAAAAAATGTTCGACGATGTAAACTTTTCAGTGCACACATTAATCGGTTAAGTGTTATTTATTTGCTTTTCAGCTTAAAGAAGTGCGTGATTTCTGCGCAGCATGAAAAGCTTTGTATATTGGATTTGACAACATCACGAATGAGTACGTGTAAGTGTTATAGATGTGTTATTTCCGCAATTCCTCTGCGGATCTATTTACGGAGTTTAATGGAATAGAAACATGCGAAAAATAATGCAAAGTTGGCCAATAGACTTGTGGCTGTTTTATGGGTTAGAGACTGTGGAAATAGTAAGCAATTGGTGTCCATTGCGGAGAGTAGCGGTCACAAGACGGGCAAACTGCCGAATAAATATGTGTGCGCTGTTCTTTCATTGTGTACAAAATAAAACTGAAAGATATGCATACACACCCATATACATCATAGTAATCGTATCGGAATGAAAAAGTTTGGAGGACAAATGTCAAAGTTGAAAACACCTGCGAAAATTATGAAAATCACGCGATTTCCGGACGAAGTCCTCTTTCTTCCTTTAAGCTGGTGTGCGAATTTTGGACTGCACGCGTCGGTCGGCTCATGTAATGAGACGGGCTATTTCTCGATATATCTATCTTTTAGTTATTTTTCTCCCCTCTGTCTCTTCCGCAAATAAGTCGTGTCCCCGATGTTTACTGTCTTTAAATACAATAAACCTTTTATAAACTAAACAAGTGTCAACGTGGTTTTGTGACAATAGATGAAAGATAAACTGTGTTAACCAGGACGATGGTGATTATGGCGGCTACCACTACGACGTGAGCAGCTACATGTAGTATAGATGTTTTTTATCCCGTCAGTCTGGCGTAATGTAAGACTTGCATACAAATATAAGCTTCCATTGAATACAAATATGAATACACAGAATTTGAGTTTCGTTTAACAAATACATACACAATATAAATTAAGTTCAATTTACTTTTACAAATATATACATCTTACAGAATACAAATTACAATATAGTTTAATTTACTTTAAGAAATACATGGGGGAAGGAGACCTCTTTAGTCCTGCTCGACAATCCTAAATTTGGAGACTCGAACAAAATATACAGGTTTCAAATGTAAAATTGCATCAAGAGAAGATACACTCTGCTTATCGCTTTGCTTTTGCATCCCTTATTTGTCTATTAGCCAGACGCAGTGATACCATTACATGGACATCTGAATCAGATCCAATGCTTGGCTGTGTTTCCTGACTAAGAAAATTTTACCCTCTATTTGTGAAACTTGGAGCTATTTTCGTATCACTTAGTTTAAAATAGCTGCTTTTGTTCTGTCAGATTAAGCGTACAGGTTTGACAGCTTGCCTGGCTGCTGTTTTCGACTGGTAGTACAGAAACCCTAAATCTGAGGTTGCGCTAAGAGCTGCTGCTCTATCTACAGTTGTGTGATAACAAAATAACTGTATTGCTATGCGCGCATAAAAAGGGACCGTGCGCTTATCTCTGGGTGGCATACCCAACGCCACAACCTTATAGATATGCAAAAAAGTAACAATCTCAAAACAAACGCTGAACTAAAATAAACACATTCGCTTCCTCCTTTTAGGCTTGCATTTATAAATATGCGAGGGTTAAAAACTAACACTGGTGGTGACGTAAACTGATCGGATATCCTAACACTAAGTTAAGCACACCTACAATACTCAATCTCTTCTTATTGTTTTTACATAACTGGATACCTCCCACTCTACGGTAAGGACTCTGACAAACATTAGGATGTACTCGAAGTTTATATTCAGAACACTACTTCTTTGACTAGTGAACATCATCTAAAATGAGATGATAAAGCCTACATGTGCTTCGGATTAAGCTTACAGTACAGCGTTAGTTACTTATATTACATTTACCTTGCTGTTTCGACCCAGGACTGTACCCTGCCCAACTCTCTGTCTGAGAGCATAGGTTAACAACCCTCATTAGACTCGGGCGCCCAAATATATGTTTGGGTAATTTTCATGTCAACTAACCTCATTGGATTGGATTCTCTATCTATACAGCCACAGTTATTAACGACATACATAGTTTCTCCATTGCACACTCCCTTTCACTACCTATCACGTTTACGACCCGCCTCATGCAAACCTCACTTCTCGACCTATTCATAATCACACTGTCAGAGGCTTGTGTGGTGGATGCTAAAATTCCACTTGGGAACGCTGATCCCCTTGCGATAATGATGTATATCACCCTAAATTATCGACCCCAAGCCGAACAGATGTTAGTCAAAATTACGAGAGAGTAAAAACAGAAGATCCGTCATAGCTAAAATCACGCTTGTTTGCTTTATCAAATGCATACATTGGGACAAAAATGAAAAAATCAATGACAGAACAGATGAAATGAAGTATCAGAACAGATACTTCATGTTGCTCTTAGATTTGTGTCGATATGTAAGTATAGGTTGATACTTGTGCCCTCTCGTCCGTTTTCGCTTGCATTGTAAAACCCTTTGGGAATGCCTCTCTTCACATCACACGATTTTTTAAGAACAGTTATTGTACCAGCTATATTGTTCGTGGTAGTAAAGCAAACTTATACTCTACATAGTCCTATAATAAGATAACGTAAAACAACGAAAATTAAATTGAAAGCATGATTGATTATTATTGCGTTTAAAGGGAATTGCACTTGATACTTGTTTTTCAATCATAATTTCACGCTCAACGTGTCATGAGTACTATTATGTGATTTTCATGAATCGAGTGTACTTAAACTGTTTCAATGATTTTTAATCTTTGTAATCCATTTAAATTTTAAGCTATAGATTTTTCTACACTATCAAAAGGAGCACCAATGTAGATATGTGTATACCGACGTATTTGGCACAATGTTTTAAGTGTTCGGTATTGGGTCGCAAGTCAGAGTTTTCGGCTAAACACATTACAAGAGTAAAAATAGCAGAGGAAATAAAGAGCGGGTTTCCATATATCGCGATGTAGTGTCCACTGAAATACCACCCAATGGATGGTCCTCTACTACAGTCGGTCCATTTTATTTTATTATATACGTAGACATATTATATCATATATTACTATACAAGTGTACACCGTATGTCAAAAAATAATGGAAGAAATTATGCTTAGCCAGTATTCGCACTAATATTCCTATTAAATCATAAAATTAAATCAGTAATGCAATTTTTTAAAAATGAATTATTTTCATTTCTGTTGTCTTAAAATAGAACACCCCCAACCTTGACTTTATAATTTTAATGGAGTATTTTTGCAGAATGTATCTCAAGGCGGCAGGGGGTTGTCTGACTTGCTATTTGCTTTCTCGTTTCTCATGACAACTTGAACTAGTTTTGTTCGGGGACGCGCTTTTTACTACCATTTTTTGTGTGACGGGACTGATATATCTTTATATACAAATAAATGAACATTGCTCTTTATAGCTGAGTGTGGATTATATCGAACTAATTTTATTTTTTGTTCAGCAAAGGGTTTTTATATACGAAGTGTTATTACGATAAATAAAGACGCTAAATTCGTTCATATTTAGATTTTTACTTTACGAAAAGAATTCCATAATTTGTAATTAGCAGTTCACGTTCGGTACTTCTTAAAATAAGGACCAAAGCTACCTTTGACCACAGCCTTGACCCGAACTGTAACCCTGACCCTGACCCTGACCATAACCCTAACTTTAACGCTAAACTATACACTAACTCTAACGCTAAACTATACACTAACTCTATCGGTAAACCTAACCCTATCCCTGACCTTAACACTAACACTAACCCTAACGACGAGGTCAGCAAAACGTGATCACGCAAACAAAAACACGCACAATTCTATTTATATTTAGATTTTTCCTGTACGAAGAAATTCCATTAAATTGTAATTTGTGTACGTAATTTGTGATAAACAGTTACAGTCTTAGTTAACTTTCTCCTTGAGTATGTCTCCATCATTCTTCTTTTTCTTATTCTCTATTTCCCCCCTGTCTATATCGCTATATATATATATATATATATATATATATATATATATATATATATATATATGTATATATATATATATATATATATATATATATATATATATATATATATATATATATAAATATATATATATATATATATATATATATATATATTTAACTTAGTTCGCAACAAAAAAGGCAAGTTGCCACTTAAGACGTGAGGGGCTACTGAGAATTATGGTGAAAGTTTGGAGGGTCATCCTACATTAGGATTTGTGCATCGAGATTCTTGTTCACATTAGTTTCAAATTTATGCATGTCGGTACAGTCGAGGTAGCAGGTAGAAGGGAGTGAGTTCCAAAAGCCGGCAGCTCGAGGAAAAAAAGCTTTTTGGAGTAGAAGGCTCTCTGGCATCTGTCGACATCCACAGTGAATGTATGGTATCTATCTGATTCTCGGATTGATCGAGAGCGCAGCAGAGCAGTAATCTTCTAAAAATATTGGAATATAAAGTAAAATTAGAAAATAAAGAAATTGAAACTCGTCTTAGAAACGAGTGTACACCTTATCATTATTGATAATTAATTTGTTGGAACTAAAATGAATTATCTTATATATTTATATGTCTCATCTTACCATATATATATATATATATATATATATATATATATATATATATATATATATATATATATACAGCGGTGGTTCGATAATTTCGCAGAATATTTTTAAAGTAATAAATGTATCTAGTTTAAACAAGTTAAAACATGTCAGAACATGTAACTTGATCTTTACATTTTTTTTAGTTACCTGAAATCAGATTCATGCAAGCCTTTGTATATGTTTAGACCCTCTAAAAGGAACGCACCTTTTTCGACTATGGAAAACAGATTTTTTTTTTTAAATAGTTAGATATAGCATTTTGAGTAAAACTGAAATGGAAAGGAACACAGATCATTGAGTCTTTGGAATAAATTTATGGAAATCGTGCTCCAAAAAAGACTTCTAATAAGGAAAAGACGCCTTCTAAAACGACCATCGCTCGGTAATACCAGGCACCACAAAAACTGACGAAACTAATTCATAGACGATCACAGAATTACATCAATCAGATAGTTACGTCTATAGACATTTTTTAGAGGTCGACAACTTTTAGTCTACATGATAATTTGGGACTGAGCAAGCTTTCAGCACGATGCACCCAAAAAGTGTTATGGTCCGATCAACAGAACTTTCGATGTGATCTCTACTTAACCGTATTGAACAGAATTGAAGCAGACGAAAGGCAGTGTAGGTGAAAATTATACCAGGAGTTGAAACTTGTATTTACCAGTATGATCCTGCGTTCAAATGAATAGTTAATCGCACCCAAGGGAACGTCATGTTCAACATCTAAAAAGTCGGCTTAAAAAGTGATGGCTACAGTTTTCTTGGATTTTGAGGGTGTGATACTAGTAGATTAACTTGCAAATCAAAGAACAGTAACAAAAGTTTACTATGCTGAGGTTATAAGGAAGCTATAGTACGCTTTAATTAACCCACGGAAAGGGAAATTTCATAGTTTACTCATGACAATGAACCAGCTATTTTTCCGAGTGTTGCGTAAGATGTATTTTAAGAATTTCGATGGGAACTGCTTCCTCAGACACCATATAATCCAGATTAAGCTCCATCATACTTCCTCCTTTTTCCGAAACCAACGAAATGCTCAAAGGAACATATTTTAATGACATATGAGAAGAAAAATACTTTGTCACTACTTTGCTCCGAAAACGTCCTGCAGAATTTTTACAAATCTAGAAACATCGACTTAAGAAGTGCATTGACCTGAGTGGTAACTATCTTGAGAAATAATGTATATATGTATATATGTTGTTTTTGTAAAATAAATCATTTCATTACATATTCCGCGAACTTTTTAATTTACCCTCGTATATATATATATATATATATATATATATATATATATATATATATATATATATATATATATATATATATATTACTATTTCATATATCCACATACAATTTCATAAAGAGATATAATTTGGTATATATCAGTTTGCCGTATTTTGTTCAACAGTGCTCGATACGTAAGTAGAACAAGGTAGTAAGTTATGAACATATATTTATGGCAATCAAGCTACACATAGGTTCCCGCGTTTCATCCCCGGGGGAATCTTCAGGCTAAAATGCATGGAGTTAGTTTTACCGATTGTTTTCATATACACGACTAGCTTATTAACCAATCAGATTATTTGTTGTTCTCTTCAGCCAATCGTTCGGCTTTTAACGAACAAAAGTCCGATTAGTTTTACTTCTTATTTCCTATTATATTGTTCTGTTTGCTATAGATTTGCGTATTCCTGTTTCTTTGTTGTGTCAATATCATGGGGAGCTTTATTTTAACAAGTGGTTTCTTATCTTTCTATTTTAGATTTTAGTTTTTAAAGTTTTTAGTTTTAAGTTTATTCTTTTTACTAATTTGTTAGCCTAAGGTAAATTTAATTCTATGCAGGAAGCTGTTTGCTATCTATCTTCTAAAGTTTAATAGATTCTGGGGGTCTTTAAAGTTTACGATTTAAAATTTCTCATTCAGACATAATCTACACAGGTCGTCTAAATTTCTACATGTGTTGGCCTGTCGTATTGTTTTTCTATTCAATTATTGGTGAGCGTCCGTTTTCTTTAACTCCCAATTATGGTTTGATAGTGCTGTTTTGATTCGATATTCTCTGTGATTTTGTGGTCGTAATATCTGGTTTTAAAATGTAGGGAATTCATACTCACGTAGTACTTATTGTTATTTGGCAACCGTTGGCAAATATTGTGGCTTGGTAAACAATAATTTTGGTTAGGAATTTATTTGTAGTGGACAAAGTGTACAATTTATGATATTACATCTTTTCTTTTCATTATTTGATTTATATTCGGGTGATTATTATTAGGGTTTTGGATATTTCTATTTGTAGTGCTTATATTTCTGTTCTTGTTTTTTTTTTGTTATATTTATCACTTGTTTCTGCAATTTGTTATGTTTTCTTTCTCTCTCTAGTTTTTTCTTTGTATTTTGTTATTGTATGCCTTAACTATTATTTCTAGATATTCTCAGCAGCTGTAGGGTAGTTGTAGGTTATTTTTATTGAATAGTTTATCCAATGGATTAATTACGGGGAAGTTTTTTTCAATCAGATTTAGGAATTTCTTGCCTAGTTTAGTTTTTAGCATCTGATTATAAAGCGGTGTATACTAGATTTTATGTCGTTTTCTTTTCTTTTTAATTTTATTATAATTATTTGTGTCCTGTTTTTTATATTTAATTTCGATATTATTATAACCACTATTTTTCAGAGCTGTATTGTAAATGTTGCTCGATTTTTTAATACATTTTCCATGCTAGAATTATTGATAAGCCTATGTTCGCTTGAATTCGGAATCTGCTTTATGATTGATGGAGAGTGATTGAACTTTGAGTTCATGTATAATAGGCTGACGTTCTCGTTTAAGTATGGTTTGTAAGTATTTTTTATTTAAGTTTAAGTGAGTTATTTTTATGTTAACCAGTACTTCCGATGTTAGGCTTAGTTTGTTTATTTCCATATGCATACTTTTCTTGAAGTTCTTATTATTGCTAATCAAGCATCTCTACATAGGCAGATATCTGTATTATCAAATATATTTGTGAGTGACAATAAAATAAATATCCGACAACATCTGATGCCTCTGCAGAGTCAAGGGAACCCATGGCCAAATAACAGGAGTTTGTCATATTTGTTTTAATTCATTGGTCATCATTATTGATTCTAAACTGATCTTGTACATTTTTAATGATGTTGATTTGATCCTTGGATATATCAGTATACATTTCGGCAAATGGTAGGGCGATGATAAAGAGTTCATCTGATATAGACGGATAAAAGTTCACCATTTCAACTTGTAGGAAGGTACATTTGTTCTTATTTTCGATATTGTTAAACAAAGCGATTGCTTCATCAGTATTCACCTATTGGTTTACTTCTAGGTCTTCTTCATGTGTTTGTAAATTCTAGATTGAATTGTTTTACTATTTTTTCATATCTTTGGTTCGGTCAGATTAATATAGTGAGTGCTAGGGTTTATGTTAAAATTACTTTTTTGGTCTTTAAATTAGATATAGGCTTCCTTAGGTTAACATTTACTTACTGGTAATTGTGATTGTCTCTTTCAAATGATATGCGGAATTCACACTGTAGTTGGATGAATGTTTTCAGTCGAGACAGCGCGATTTCTACCAACAAGTGATTGTAAACTTGTTCGGCGTTAAGAAGAAGCTGTAAACAAGGGAGCATACCATTTTGCTGAAATTTTTAGATGACGATTGATTATTTGTATTATTGGGATTATTCCCCAGTTCGACAGAAATGAACCTGAATAAGGTAGTTTGAGGTTACATGGGCCAAAACGCTGTGAAAATAACATCCAATATGAGAACAGTAGTCCGAATAACTCAAATAAGACCATGGGAGAATACATGATTAATCAATTGAATGTCCATTTCATTAAGTCTTTTCAATTTCCATTTAATAAAAAAAACGGCGCGAATTTAGTTGTATCAGGTTGGAAAGAAAGTAATGTCGTTTTTGTCCAACACATTTATTTGATCTGAAACATTCACATTAGTGCATTTTTATTCTTTACAATAATTTCCCTCATTTTCTATGACTTCTGTCCAAAAATCAATTAGCTTCTTGATGCCTTCTTTAAAGTATTTATCTGATTTTTGAGAGAAAAACAAATTTAGGTCATTTTCCTGAGTGAGTTTTGCTTTATGAGGTCTCGCGTTATCATGCTGAAGCACTAAAACTTTCCTATTGAGTAATGCTGGTCGTTTTTTTACAGAAAAGTTCTTAGATCATCTCGCTACAAACAATATTTTACTGCTCTGAGTGTTTGATTAGGCTCTAGTAACTCATAATGAATCAGTCCTCTCATTTCCCACTATAAAGAGAGCATAACCTTCTTTGGGTGTAGTCTTTGTTTTGGAACAGACTTCGGTCTAACAATTGTCTTTTGCCTTGGGTATTCTTGTAAAGAACACATTTCTCATCTTCAGTCACAATTCTTTGCAAAAATGGTTCTCGATGATTACTGGAAAGCAAAGATGTGCAAACAGTCAATCTTTGATTTCGTTGAGCGTCGGTCAAATTGTGGGAAACCCAGAGTCCAAGTTTTAAAACCTTTCCTAACTCGTGAATGCATGAAATAATTGTGTTATTGGTCGTATTGAATTGTTTAGTTAATTCTCTGCTGGTAAACTTTTGATTGGCCTTTACAGCGTCTTAAATGGCGTCTTTATCAATTGATGTTGGCTTTCCCGAACTTCGCTGATCTGTCAGGTAAAAGTCTTCAGAAGAAAATGTTGCAAACAACCATTGACATTTTCAATCATTCAGAACATTTATCCCATAGATAGTTCCAATATTCCTTGTAGCTTCTGCAGCTGAGTTTCCTTTTTTGAATTCATAGAGCATGCACTGTCTAGATGCTCCTCACTAATATCTATTTTATGACCGCTGAGACCGTTAAACTTAATATTTTCCAACTAATTACTATATCTGAAAGGCAAAGCAAGATATTAAGACACCAATTCAGCAAATGATCTAGAACTGTGTACAACTTAGGAGGCTGCAAAGCGACGAAGTAAAAAATACGACATTACTTTCTTCCCACCTGATACACTGCATATATATATATATATATATATATATATATATATATATATATATATATATGTATATATATATGTATATATATATATATATATGTATATATATATATATGTATATATATATATATATATATATATATATATATATATATATATAGACTTGATTGTAATTCTGTCATCCTATTATCGGGAGCGGGTGACGCGTTAGTATTGTCTGTTTTGTGTGTGTGTGTTTTTTTATGGACTTACTGCACGACATAACATCTTTATTAATGCTTTTTATTTGGGTATCTGAAGAGAAGCGTCTAATTTCGTTAAATATTAGCATATTGCAAGTCGCAAAAGAATTGTAAGATCGTCGTCAATTCCTCCATTGCAGAAATCAATGAGATGAGTAATGACTGAATTTTGGTCATTGGGATTTGGAATAATCATTATATATATATATATATATATATATATATATATATATATATATTAAACAGTTAAATATATATATATATATATACGCTGCAAAACCTGTTCAGAAAACAATATATAAAAACGTATGTAAGCTTTTCGTCGTTAATCAAGATTAATAGTCGTCTGTTTCTATTTTATTTTGTCTATCACTCTCTCTGACTATCTGCTTTTCTCTCACCCTTCAAAATCACCATTCTATATATCCTGCATGTGTTTTATTACACCTTCTCTCTGTCTTTCTTTACTTTGAATCAAAAACAGAATTTTTAAGAAAGAGTCAACCTCAATCTACATACCTCTTTTGATCACAAAAATAAGTCTCAGAAATAAAGAGAAAATTTATTCAGTGTAATTCTGAAACCGTACTTCTTCAGTTTTTTTTAGAAGTTATTGAATTAATTTCATTCAATAAAAAAATAGTGATATTGTATTAACATTCATATTCAATATCATGATTTGAATAATGAATTTCATCAGCAAATTATTTTGGAAGATTTTTACTAAACAAAATATCTTTCGGTCCGACGGTAAAATAAAGTAAAAACATATTTTAAGTATCAATTTCAATATCCACTTGTTTTATTCTTACTTATGGAATTACTAATGCCATTTTGATTTACCGCGAGCACTAAAACCGTTTATAGGCGTATTGCTGAATCATAAAATAGAAATACATATATTTAAGAAATACAGTAGTATGTGTTGCTTATTTATAGAGGAAATTGCTCAACATCTGTGATAGAGCTTGTTGTAGCGAAACACAGGAAAAATAAAAAACATTCTCTACTTTCTATAACAATGTTTCTACACCTTAGATCCAGCTCTTAAACTCTTCTCTCTCTCACATACACGCGCGCACACACACACACACACACACACACACACACACATATATATATATTTAAATGTCGAATTAAATAACGATAATTGAATTATCGTTTAATAATAATAATATATCGTGATGATATAAAGCTCAATATATTGAATAGAGCAATCAATTTTAGAGGTGAAAGATGAGAATTAAAAAAATCCCGGGATTGAAACTCGACCGTCGAGCTGACGGACGGCGCTTTTAACCCCTACGCTATCATGCGACACTGACTGATATATCTCAATGTAAACATTGGAATTGCCGTGGCTCGAATTAGTTTTACCTAATGACTTATGCCTTAAAGCTAATGGCAGTTGACGATATCTTTACAAATTAAGCTCTACCCCGGGAGGGAGCTTTATATAGTCATCCACATACAGACTGTTTCGCTGTTTCACAGCTCATCAGTGCGGCTAGACCAGTTAGTGCCTAAAGCCGGGATTGAAACTCGACCGTCGAACTTACGGTCGGTGCTTAATGGCCCGTGTCTCGGAGTTTTAAATATGGCTTTTAATTCACAAATTAGCTCCTAAACTTGTGCTAGGTAACATACCTCTTGCTTTTTCTTTTTTCTGCTTAGATTTCTTTTAAATAATATTTTACTTTTTTAAATTTTGACTAAGACAATTATTTTACATGCTTATCTATACGTATTCTTCTGATGATAATAAATCAACTCTTTGAAAAGCTATGGTTTAAGGAAGGACAAAAATATTTTATTTCTAAAAACTGAAGACGTTATAGATTTTGTATTTGTGTAATTCTTATTTTAACCTGTTATTTGTTACTCTCTCTATCTCTCTCTCTCTCTCTCTCTCTCTCTATATATATATATATATATATATATATATATATATATATAATAACCGAACAAAACAGTTTTGCATGCTTTTTATGCCCCACCCCATCACGAGGATTTAACTCAGGATAGTATACTAAAAAACCTTTATGTCTAGAATCCTCATTTCAATTTCATGTAAATCTATCCCATGGTCTATATTTCTGGAAATATTAAAAATTAAAGTGGTTTTAATAGAAAATTGAAATTAAGACATCTTGCTAAATTGATGTCTACTGTAAATAAATCAAATTTAATGCAAATTTTAAATATTTGAATTTTCAGATCAGAGGTTTTGCCTATATTATGCCTCCGACAAACTCTTTCAAACATTTCAAAGAAACTGACATTTGTGAAATAGTTATTAATCGATACCTCATCGATATTGTTAACATTTAACATTAATCTAAGGTTTCTGAATTTTCACGAAGGGCATCTGCCTTTCTTTTCTACCCCTTGCTTGAAAGTTAATTAAATTATATATAGCCCTACTTATCGACCCCGACGCATAGCATTTATAATAATCGGTTAATTAGTTTAAGGTAACTGCAATAAACTTTATGTTTAGTTATGTTAGTCCGTATATTTATGGGTCGATGATTTCATTTGAAGTTAGAATTATTCGCTGCGTTGTTTTATAAGTAAACCGAAATAAATAGTGTCAGAGTAAGCTACGAACTACCGGCCAAATGTTAGAACATCAGGTAAAATGGGTAGGCGTTGAGATTGAACTCCCTTGAGATTGAAGGCGCTTAAAATTGATAGCTCTTAACATCGATACTTTTGAAATTGAAAGCCACTGACAAATGCATCTTGAAAGTATTTTATTTTATTTAAAAAAAATCTAAATGCTGTCTTTTTGTGTTGTTTTTTTTTAACCTTTTATCAGTTCAGAATTAAAATTATCGTTTATATATACATAGCGGGACCTGTGGATATTCCACAGTTGTATCCTTCTTCTGTTCTATGCCATTACCGTGCCTAAAAGGTGTTCATTCTATGTACGTCAGGCGAGAACGTAGACTTAAGTTTGTATCACTGAAACATACTTATCTAAGTAGTATAGGCAATCATGTTACTATTATTTAATATGTTATCTAGTGCTTGGTTTTGTTTAGATGGTGCTAGTAGGTTTCGCTTTTCTCTGGGGCTCCATGTTCCAGAGATTTTCAAAGAAGGTGTTTAGTCATTTCGCATTGTTATGTTTGTAAGGGAAGTATGTTTATTTGTTTTTAACTAATGAGTCATCTGTTTTGTTTTCGTTATTATTTAATGTTTCTATTAGTCTAAATTTGCGTTCCAATTCTTTAAGGTCCTTTTTCAGTTCCGTGATATTACTTTTGGGAGTTAGGCAGAATTTAAGGCCCAATTTTAGTATTTCTATTTCTTCCCTTGTTAATGTGTATGAGGATAACTTGATGATTTAGGGTTTTTTGTTAAAGAATGAACAACACAGAATCTACTAGCAATTTAACTTGCGAAAACATAACAACTCTGTAATAAATAGTTATAGTTAATGATCCATTATATAAATAAAATCATTTTTATATTTTTGGTTTAACTATACTTCAGTATAAGTTCTCAGATATCAAGGGGCACTTTCCTGGGGCTTACACTCTATCTCTATATGAGATAATAAATATTCGTATATTCCATTAAAGTTCTCCTTAGTTGAGTTAGTAACACAGTTAAGGACATACATTTTCCTCTTCGTTAATTCACCGGTTTACTATGGTATAGTATATCTTTGTTGTGGTATATTTGTCTTACCGGATTCTAGGATAATAATTCAACTAGTCTGGTGGAGTATCCAGCGACGTGCTATTACTATACGCAACATCACTTGGAGGAGGTGAACTATTCTCGTATAAGCCAGTCTATAGCCGTGTCGAGGGAGTCTTATTTGTGCTACGAATAGTATGTTATTTTGAATATTTGGTCAGGGTTACTTGTAAGGTGAAGTATCTTCATGCAAGGTTGTCCTGACAAACCCATGTACAGAGAGACCTTCGACACTCCAGGAAAGTGTCTAGCAGATATGTAAGTTATCTCCAGTTAGTGTGTATGTGTACGTCCGAAAAAAAACGCAGAACTACCGAAAACTACTAAATTTTACATATTCCTTATCAGTATGATCCTGACTGAATTACGCGTGGATCAAAAGCCTTTTTACAAAATAGACAAGATCAGTAAGTGTAGGAAATCAACTATGGACATTAAATGGAAAATGTACAACGAATATATTCATGTATGTTACTACATAACGTAGCGAAACATGGGCACTCAATAATGCAGTAATAAATAAAAATCATAGACTGGCACGATGCAATATGGAACGCATAATGCCCGGCAACAGTCTACGTGAAAGAAAAAGAAACACTTGTATCAGACACGAGATTGTAGTAAACGACGCCATCACCACCACACGAACCGTTAAACATATATGAGCAGGTCACCTTTCGAGATTTACATGCATCTAAATCGACAGAATAGACACCGAGGCAATGAAAAAGACCAAGGCGAATAGAAACACAAACGATCTGGGCAGCCAGCTGTGTAATATTTGACAACGCTTAGCTACGAACAAAATAATGTAAAATAAAACTAGGGAAGAGTTCCTCCTCTAAGAGTGATCAGCCCCCTTATGATGATGATGATGATGATGATGATGATGATGATGATGATGATGATGATGATGATGGTGTCGATGATGATGGGTATGATTATGATGATGATTCCGATTTTGATCTTATCACATCATCACGCATGATCAAAGTAGTCCATGGCTGGTCATAGAAACATTACTTTCTTACTTGTTACCAATCGAATGCTGACGACATTTTTTTCTTTTTTCTATTATGTTGAAGTAGTTGTAAACGTTTACGCATAACCTGTATCCTCGAGTGTCCCCACTTGACTTGATATATGATGACCAATTAGTAAACCAATATATAAAATGAATGTATGAGAGTGTGTCTGTCGGAGAGAGAGATATATTAAACAAAAACGAAGCCAGAAAGAAAGAGATAAGTTTTTAAAGAAATATATGATTATAGAAACTGTTTTTACTCTTTTATATTGTTAGCTATGCTCCCGGGCAACGTTGGATCTCCATGATCGTACGAAATATACAAACAAGCAAGTTTATTCATAGTGGATAAAATAAAGTGTCCAGTCATATATTTCCAGAAAGTTAACAACAATTAAATAGCCCCTCTGAGGAAGACTTTATAATACAAAAGGTGAAATGTTATGGGCGATTGCCAATATGAAGACGACGTTCCAGAGCATGTAAATAATATGAGAAACATATGACAGGAGGATCGGCAAATACTTTAAGTATAGGCCAAGGGATAATATATTTATGTATTATTTGTAATATTCGGACAATTGTTCTCATCTTCGATGTTATCACGATAAAATTTCTAACGAAACCTTTATTAAACTACAGTGGAAGCTTGTTCTTGTACTGTAAATGAAAGGCCAGATGAAGTCGGAAGTTGTGCAGCGAAATATATGTTCACATCACATTTAAATCTGTGCATGTTTGTACATTCGAGAAAACAGGAAGTAGGAAGGGTATTCCAAGGACAAGCGGTTTGATGAAAGAAGCTATCAGAGTAAAATGTTTTGTAGCATATACGAACCTCTACACTTAAGTGGTGGGGTTTTGCTGCCTGTCGGGTTTGTGATGGTTATTTACGTTAGGTAGTACAAGTGTGGTAAATTGGTCCGATCACATTGCGTTTAGGTACTCCTAATACAATCACAGTGATGAAACATTGCGGCGATGAGACAGGGGGATGATACCGGTAGACAGTACGAAACTTATTAGGTTAGATACTCTGTTTTGTACTCTGCCCAAGAGGGAGAGACTAGTGGTTTGTGCATCTAATTTTTCAATTTCTTTAAATTAGTATATTTTTATTATACGCATTTAAGGTTTTCTTTTTCATATTATCTTTACTGCTTTCCGAAATGTAATTTAAACATAAACATCTTCGCTTACAGCCTTTAAAATTTATCATTTGTCTGAAGGCGAAAAAACCTATACTATGTATGAAGTTAGGGAGGGCCTGTGGACGAGTGGTCATAGCACTTGTCTTTGGGCTGGACGACCCGGGTTCGATCCCACTAACGGCATGCGAATTTTCGGGTCTGAAAACTCCCTCTGTCCACCCAGCAGTAAATGGGTACCTGACTAAAACTCAGGGAAGGTTCAAGGCAGCGGATGGGCTCCGCCTTCCATATGCTGTGCCCTAGACACGGTGATTCTTAACAAATCACCGCCGCTACGGCCATGGACAGTGTGCGATGTCGGCAATGACACTCGTGCGCGTCCAGGCTATGCGACCTTTAATTTTTTAGCTTTTATGTATAAAGTTGTATTCTGAAATGTCTTGCTTACCCTACGCATTTACCCAAATAAATTCATTCATGGCTTTCCCAAGAGAATTGATGACAAAAATGTTATAACTTTAACAGGGCTCGAAAATGCCATCACACTCAGCTCTGATAAATATTTGAACCACATGCACTTTTATCTTAATAGACCCTTAAAAAGTTAAACAATTTCGTACTAAACTTTTTAGGTTTTTCCGTGTCCGATCTCTTGCAAATATAAAACGACTGTCTGTATTATCAACCATACATTCATGTATACGTGCTGGTTCTCTCATAATATGGATAGTATATAACTTATTTTTCAACCTGCTAGATACATCTCAATATAGACGGTAGCGATTTAAAATTGCTGAAGAATGACACTAATTCTATGTTCTTTTTTTATTTTCCTCCTCACTACACAATGTCAGTTTTCATGTGTTGAAAATCCAGCTCCCCAGAAGAAAGAACTCTGGATTGGGATACAAATTAAAATTGCTTTAGATTGAAGGATTACTCCTTTGCTAACGAAGGGTAGGAAAGATGAAGAGTATGGTGAGAACAGATATTACATTTTCTTCTAGCCAAACAATAATATTTGTTTAGATATGAATATGCTGATGAACCATCTGTATACTATTAGAAAGTGTTTTTGATGTTCGTTCATACGCAAATAAAAACGTGATTGGTTGAAAGAAAAAAGCAGAGGCATTACATTTTACGATGTCAATAGCAGTATTCGAATATGACGTAAGTTTATAGAATGGTAAAACTGGATAAATGTTTTATAAATTCAAATAAATTCACATAACATAATAACATAAAAACACATTTCGTAATTATGTTTGAAACTAATCAACCATATTCGATGGGACGCAAAAAGTACAGAAATTATTGCGAATTATTTTGAAGCAAATGTTTCTGCTTAAAACATAATTGCTGGTGTTTTACAATAAAACAATACACAAATTAATTCATCGTAGTTACTTACTTGCAGATACTAAGTAGTATATACTTACATGCAAATGTTTAGTAGTACATGTTTTCACAAAATTCCCAAAAAATGTATCTTCGTACTTGCTATAGAGCGATCGATGCTAGGTAAATATGGCAATTGACATACTCTACCAACACAGCTTAAGGAGCGAGTATTCACAAGTTTTGTTTGCATTTCCTTAGACGTTTTGTGTGTACACTAGGATTTGTTTGTCTTCGTAGATCTTTTTCCTCTTTTACTCTCAAATTTCTATATTGCTTTTTCTAACAAGATCATCACTTATCTACACTAAGAGTCACTGAAGGATAAGTGTTAATGAGATTGAAATGATTGCTAGCTAAAAGATGGAGAACACTATGAGAGTAGGAACATTAATCAATGGTATGAAGTGCGTTTCTCATGCAGCGATTACTGATCAGACTTTGTTGCCATTAGATTTGAAGAAGACCAGGCTGTTATCAACAGGATAACAGCGATAGGTTAAAAGCCCTTTCAAAAAAGTGCTGTCCATGGAAATCCCGCTTGCTACTAAGCACACGGAGGTTCAAATAAAATTATACGTTCTTTGTTTTCGAAAGAGGAGTTTTCGCTGTTAATATCTTAATATCTTACAAGAAGGGCTCATCAGATGAAATGAATAGTTTCCTTCTCAATGAAGTTCGCTTCCTTAATGAGCTCCTTGAAATTGAAAACTTACATCAAATGCGTTGCTAAGATCGTTGGGAAAATGGTTGAATCATTTTATTGCTCTAGAAAGTAACTCACTCCTGAAGCAATCATCTGCCTGTATAAGAGCCAGATACGTGCTAAAATTTACTTCCTTTTAGTTAGTTTATCAATTGTCTGAGAAACAGACCCCGCCATAACGACACCTGGCTCTAGTAAATATTATTTCCTAAATGTTAAGATCTTATACTCCCATATAAACTGTGCAAGTGTTTGTTTAGTAGTTTGGGGATTTAGTTAGGCATACGCACACACAATTACCTACTGAAGAGTTTACATTACCTTAGGGAGAGTTTGAATACCTACTAGACCCAATCCTCGAGTCTTACGTCTCTATGTACAAGGGTGTGTAAGGGGAATCTGACATGAGGATATTTCCCCCTACAAGTAAACCCTGACCCAATAGTCAAAATAACATAGTATTCGAACCCCAAATAAGATCCCTCGACATGGCTATTCACTGGCTCATACGAGGAAAGCTGCACCTACTCCAAACTTCAAGTAACAGGAATTAGCTGGATTCGCCACCACAATTATTATTCTGGAATACGGTAAGACCAGGAGATATACTATGACCTAGTTAACTGGTTAATTAATGAGAGGGGCATTTATGTTATTAACTTCTTTACTAACTCAAAGTTTTATAGGTAAACGAGAACATATATAGAATATTGGAATATCTATGTAGCTCATATAGCTCATATAGAGATCAAGTGTTAGCCCCAGGAAAGGGTCCCCTTGATTTTTGAGAACTTCGACTGAAGAAAAATGAAACAGACAATCGCCTTTTATATAATAGACTACACTAGGATTAGTTTGTCTGTTTCTTCTAATATTTCTTTTCTGTTTCGAGTTTACCTATCTATATCAAATTACATTTTCTTTTGTTATGATACTATTTTCTAATATCCATTTTCGAGAGTTTTTCTTAACGATTCTGCCCTTTTGGTATTCTTTCGTTATCTCTTTCCGTACTATTTAGAGGTTCATGGGATATTTTATGGTTGCTTTGCCCCTTCCTCTTATATTTATATAAATCCACCATGCTTTTCGTTTCCACACATTCTGCAATTGACCTTTGTTTCGTCTCTTAGACAATGAGATTACGACAACTTTATTTGATTCTGAATATAATCAGCTTTCTGTAAAACCCTATACTTTGCAGGAATGTCATTTCAGATACGTCGTCGAACTTCTATGAGCGACTGTCAGTTGGTCTGTCAGGATTAAGTTTGAAATAAAATATTTATCTCTAAAAGCGCAGAATGAATGGACGTACCTTTTACAGATATGCACAATCAACTCTATATAGAAGACTGCGTTTGTCTGTAGGTTAGTCGATTTGTCTGTCACGCCAAATGTGAAGTGGCATGTTTATAATTAAACTCGTAGATTACGGTGACGTATCTTATTTAAGATGCGTCCACATATCTCGGTTACGGACTTGTCAGTCACTATTTATTCCCCCTCTACGTGGAAAGAGTTAGACACAAGGTCAGTTTTTAATTTTTGGAAAATCTACCTCTCCGATAAGGAGCACTATAGACTAGAACAACAATAAAACCTCTCTTTGTCTAGAAGGATGTTTTATTTACTGACCGAGCAGAGAAATGGTCAAGTGTAGTATAAAAATAGATACCACACTTTGTCTTTAGCCAAAATAGTCTGTCATGCTTGCTTAAGTATTGGTCTATCAGGCATGAGTTTTTAATTAGCATTCGTAATGTCCGTCTTTCGGTCGTTCCATCGATCCGTTATGCCTATTGCGCAGATTAAAACGTGTCGATCTTATTAGAGATGCATCCAATCAACAATGTGCGCGATTCTATGCGGTATATCTTTCTCTTTCATTCTCGACCTCCCCATATCTTACTCACTCACTTTCTCCCACTCTCTCGCTCACTCTCCCTCACTCTCTCGCTCACTTATTTTCTCTTTCTCTCTTTCTATCTCTCTCTTTCTCTCACTCTATCTCATACTCCCTCTTTCTTACTCTACACATTCTTAGTAACGTACGTGTTTAATCCCTCTCCGGGCTGTATCTTAATCGCACTCTTATCGATGCGGTAACTTTTGCAACTGACTCAATATAATTGAAAAAAAGACAGAAAGCAATAACGAAAAGCATAAAGTCATAAATAACTCTTCAACTAGCGTTTTTGTCAACCTGTTGTAATTTCCCTTGCATCGCTCTACGCACAGATTAACTGGACGTATCGTAAGCCTGTCACTTTTGTTTCTTTTCCTTCTCTATGTTCATTTATTAAATGCGCGAGACGTCCATTTTACACCTATCAGACGTTCAGGTAAGAATCTTGTCGCATTTGAAATCCTGTTACCTCATACGACATTATTAGCTTCAAGATAAGGAAGTTTTCCGAATGTATATTGTTTTTGTTTATGCCAATGTTGTTCATACTTTTGTTTATTCAATGGATCATATTAGTTTTTCTTTTGGTAAACATTTTTGTATTCTTTCTGCTTAAATAATTTGTAAAAAGATGCATGTAAATCTCCCGTAATCGTAATGAGGTTCCAACTCAAAAACGCACTCTTATTCGAAAAACATCGTAAACAACTCTGACAAATTTCGAACAACAACTCTTACTTCCAGTTGTCTAAAATTCGACTTACTGTCGAATTTTAATCACTTGGCCCCTAAGTTAGTAACGCATGCAAATCAATATGAACAATAAGAATGTTACATTATCTACACAAGGGAATATTTTGTAGAAAAAAACATTTGTCATACACGCGAAACATCTAATAAGCTTTGAAAACTGGTAATATATATTATATATTTTTATATCCTATTTTTAAAAAAAATTGTCATTCTTTTACATTCTCAAATATATGCTAAACATTAATATAATGTTACTATTCTATTCGTATGATTTAATGTGCTGATAAAAGTATACAGTTTTGAAAATACATGTATAAAGGAAAGACAAAAAATGTTTGTTTATATATTCCTTGTTATAATTATTTTGTGATTTAATAAATAGTGTACTTTTTCTAATTTTAATTCTCATCACTCATTTCTTATATATATATATATATATATATATATATATATATATATATATATATATATATATAAGCGTCGTTAAAGACCACGGAGTTTTCTCTCTTCACTATCTCTCTTGTCAATTTCTCGACGCGGCGAACGATTCATCGGTTTTCTGGTGTTAATAGATATATAACATAAAATAAAACTATAAATACGGCTCTTAGTAACAATAAAACACAGCCTCCTTAAGACGGTCGAGAGACCGAAAGCGCTAAAGGAATGGCCAACGACACAACGTTAGGTGCCATACTCCACCAATTAACACCAGCAGTCCGACGAATCGCTCACCGCATCGAAAAATTGTCATAAAAGATAGTGAAGAGAGAAAACTCTGTGGTCTTTAACAACGCTTATATAAGAAATGATTTGCTGCCGAAATATACATATATATATATATATATATATATATATATATATATATATATATATATATATATATATATATATATATATAAACATAAACTATGTCCATAGCTATAAAATATAAATATCTCCACTTTCTACTACGATTAAATCACTATAATTATAAGCCATATTGTCAAATTATTACCAGAAAACATTTTCTTAAAAAAAACAATACAATAATATAGCACACGCGAAAAATAATCATCCAAAATAACTGTGATTATAACCAGAATAAACAAAATCACACTACAGACTAACCATACGAAATAAATAAATATGCAATCAAAAATATATCACAGACATAGCATAAAAATATGACCTAATGATCATAAGAAGTTGTTTTTACTATTAGGACAGAGTGGCATAAAAGGAGCTACAACACACATAAAAGGTCGTTTCGAAACATAATAACAAGTTGAAATTATCTCCGCTATATACTTGTAGTGTATATACTGATACTCGACTGATTTCAAATAAATAATTTAATACGTCAATTTTAGCTTTAATTAATAACCAACATTAAACTAATTAATTCGCTAGCACACTTCAACCACTACGCTTGATTTTGTAACGCATCTCGTAACTTCGGCGCGGATAGAATCATAAATAAATAATTCAATTAATTCTGTCACATCCAGTAAAATAGCTTTATTTACTAGATCATTTCGGACTTAGTTAGTGAAGACAGATGCAATTTTCATTTTTATTTCATTTTTTAATTTTATTTTTATTTTCGTTCCAATCCAGTTTTCCCTTTTTAGCAAGGCTTGATTTGTCTTACAGTAAATAAAAATAACTGTGTTCCCTATACTGGTAAACATTTTTGTATTCTTTCTGCTTAAATAATTTGTAAAACGATGCATGTAAATCTCCCGTAATCGTCATGAGGTTACACTGACGGTTCCAACTCAAAAACGCACTCTTATTCGAAAAACATCGTAAAAAACTCTGACAAATTTCGAACAACAACTCTTACTCTCAGTTGTCTAAAATTCGACTTACTGTCGAATTTAAATCACTTTGCCCCTCAGTTAGTAACGCATGCAAATCAATATGAACAATAAGAATGTTACATTATCTACACAAGGGAGTATTTTGTAGAAAAACATTTGTCATACACGCGAAACATCTAATAAGCTTTGGAACTGGTAATATATATTATATATTTGTATATCCTATTTTAGAAAAAATGGTCATTCTTTTACATTCTCAAATATATGCTAAACAGAAATATAATGCTACTATTCTATTCTTATGATATAACGTGATGATAAAAGCATACCTCTCTAAAAATCCATGTATAAAGGAAAGACAAACCTGTTTGTTTATAAATTCCTTGTTATAACTAGTTGGTGATTTAATAAATGCTCCGTATTGAACAAGATGCAAACCACATGAAAGTATACTTACGAATGGGAACTGTAATTCGTCTCTAGCTTTCCTCGATGTAATGAAAAATATACTGTGAATGAGGAGGATAATGATAGCGCGTTATTTAATGGTTTTCTATCTGTTTAATGTTTTTTGTTTCATCATTTGAATCAAATACGAAATTTAAAAAAAAACATTTAGTTTTAGTTTTATTCAATTTGCTGCGGGCATTGATATTTACTGCGTTATAAGCATATAACAATATTACCATTCCGCACGGGTTTTAAAGATTTGAAACACCTAACATTTGATCAACAGGTGTTTTTCTTCAGAATATATTTTGGAATACGGTCACGAACATAAAATCATAAGAGAACCCTTGCTTAATCACGTAAGATTTACTATAAAAACACTCGTTTTGTCTCACTTCTCAATGCCGATATATTAATATGTCTTGCATTGTGATATCCTTATAATAATCTTTTATATACGTATAACACACAATACTTCAAGCAAATTACCTATCCATATATATATATATATATATATATATATATATATATATATATATATATATATATATATATATATATATATATGTATACTATGTATAGAAAAAAATATGATTGGCATAAATATTCATTACGGACTACCCGAACGATAGACACGCAATTCAATGAGATATCATCTCACGCAAAACATATACAATCAGCCGAAACAACTAAAATACTAACAATTAGTATAAAAAAATATATATATATATATATATATATATATATATATATATATATATATATATATATATATACATGAGTTAGAATATTTCATGGAAACACCTTTTACATTTTGAATTAATTTAAGAAAATATATAAAAATTAAAAAAAAAGAATCCTAAAATGTTGGTTTCATTCTGTAGTGATAGTTATCGTTGTCAAGAGTCAATTAGTTGAATTTATATTTTATTTCAGATAGTGTATATTAGTCAGAACAAATTAAATGACAGTTCTATCAGATTTCACAAAAAAGACAGATTGTTGGTGCTCGTACGGAACGAACTACTGTAACATAAATGGATGAAATGGTGGCCCTATCGCCAGGAATTATGGAAGGATACTGAAGCTGCGAGAGGAGATCGTAGATCCCTAGTAAGGATGCTGAGGAAAGAGCAGTAAACAACGTCACCGAAAATTAAAGCAGAGCTTAACCATAATCTAAATAATAAGCAGAGAGCTTCACAAAATTATATTAAATATTTTATTAAAATTAATTTATTTAACATGTCAATGTGTTTCCATTATTGTTCCGAAATTCTGTATATATATATATATTCATTTATACTTGTATAATATCATGAGAAAATATAATATATTATGTAAATATTTTCAGTATTGACTTAATCTATGCTTAATACGTGAGGTAGTAAGGTATAACAACATATTCATAGCAAGTAAGCTTAACAAAGGCGTCTGCGTTTAATACCCATAGGGAATATTCAGGTAAAGTGCAGTGAATCTGAGGATTCTCTATGGGGATGGAACGCGGACACTTCTGTGTATCTTAATTGCCATAAATATATTATCATACCTTACTATATATATATATATATATATATATATATATATATATATATATATATATAGAGAGAGAGAGAGAGAGAGAGAGATAGATAGATATAAATATATATATATACATCTATCTCTATCAATATATATATATAGATAGATGTATGTATTTATATATATATATATCTATATATATATATATATATATATATATATATATATTCATATATATATATATGAGTCTGATTATAAAGGTCACTACATTCTATTGATATCATAATTGGTGAACTGGTTTCACTCCAGGTTTCGTGTTTTAAATCATCAGACCCGCTCTACTACCACCAATTGTGCCTCATAAGAACAATCCTTCCTAGTCGAATACGACATCGTGTTAGATACCACAGAAACATGTTAAACCAAATGAAAACCAGATATATGTGGCATGGACTCTCTTAATCAGGATATATCTGGTTACATCCCGGAGCATAACTCGAATGAACCCATTACCCGCTCTCTTTTGACTCATTTATTTAGCATTTCTGTTTTTGCTACATGTGTTGCTTTAAGCAAATCGATAAATGTACTATTGCCACAGATACGTATCTTTAATATATGTCCAGATTATTAAATACAGGGTGTTGCAGAAATATTTTATAATGATTATATATTTTTTCTTATCTGAAACATTTGAAGTATGTAATTGCAACAGAAAGGTATTTATGTGTGCAACTGGTTGTTTTGAGTGGCTAGATAAAACGTACGGTAGAAAAGCACCCGAATATATGAAGCGAGTTACCTGCAGTTACCTGTATCGTGATGATTCCTCGCCAGATTGAAAACCATCTAAAATCTTAGCTGAAGCTCAGTGTTCGCTTCTTGAGTACATTGACAACTGTGGGATGTGACCTAGAGAATCCTGACGAAGATGTGAGAGTAGGCGTTCTGGTAATATAAACACAGGGAACTTATTTTATAAGCTTAAAAACAAAATGCTATAAGATCCAAGTTAAACAATGTGAACACCTTGGAAAGGGAGATGGAAGCAAGATACGGTTACTATGGAGACATCACTTGACAAATATATGTGCTACTCCTAATGAAATAGTAGGGGCAAAGGCCCACCATTCACTGTCAAGGCCAAAAAGAAACGCTGTAAGAAAAGTAAAAAGACATTGAAAGTTCCTCAGCAAAGTATTGAGTTGCTGTCAATTGTGGTCAAGCGTTGCCTAGAGAGGGTGGCAATCACAGGATTAAACTGGTGTTCAAGCGTGTCTTGCGAAGAACTGTAAAGGTCGCGTGGCCCAGATTAAGTAACCACCTGGAAGTCGTGGGTGGCTTCTTTGAGTAAGCTGTATTTTTCAGTATTGGATAGAGCATGAGACGAATGATTAAATACATGTTTATCCGAATATGCTCTAGTACTGAACTTCTTGGTAATCACATTCTGCAAATATTTATTATATGAAGAAGTGGTTTTGTTGAGGGTGAAAATATCGCCATTAAACAGAAACTTTGAAAAGCGAAGTTTGTCAAAGAAAAAAAAATCCTTCCAAACCATTGCCCAAACTAGAAGATATTTACTTCGTAACGAAGCACTTATGATTTTTTCACCAACACGACTCGATGCGGAACTTGGTAAAATTACGAATATTTTTCTTGCTAATGGATATCCCATCGATACTATAAAAAGCATCATTGCACGTAAACTTGCTTTATTTTATGGTAGTAATTTTATGGGCCCGTCACGTTGCCCTATTTATTTGAAACTCGCATGGTTGCGTTCTGACGGCCTTGACATTGTTAAAAGGATTTCTTCTTGTACTCAACGTTGTTTTCCAGCAACCATGTTGAGGGTAGTTTACACGACTCGAACCTTTATCTCTTCTTTTCGTAAGGATGTTTTGTCAGCCATTCAAAAGAATTCTGTTGTTTATAAATTCATGTGTCAGTGTTGAGCTGACTACGTTGGCAAGACATCCCAAAGATTAGAATTTAGAATATCCCAACACATACCACGTGATATTCGCTTAAACAAGGTGTCGAGATCATCCGAGAAATTTTCAGGCAGAGGAATCAGCCATCTTTAGTACAAATAGTTGTTCTGACAACTATTCCGATGGGTGGTTTTCTGTTTTCCACAGTGCCAGGTCGAACTACTATCTCAATATTATTGAGGCGTTAGTAATAAACAATTCTCGACCTGGCCTGTGTAGACAAAATATTTTGAAGCATCAGTTGGAGAACTTTAATGATTCAAAGCACCCATAACGTTGAGAGATTTACCTTTTATTTTCCTCTCTCAATCGTTTCCTCCAACTGAAACATTTTCCCCTCATATCTCATTCGACTTTTAGTTTTTAATTTACCATTCTGATATTTCCTCTTAGAGGGTCAGACGATAAGGCCTTAAGGTAAATTTTAACAATTTTCCGTTTTTTCCACCCGTCTGTTTCATTGATTAAAATAATGATTTCTCTAAAATGTATCCTACGATTCTGTTGGACCCGAAATGTACTTACGTATATATATATATATATATATATATATATATATATATATATATATATATATATATATATATATAACACCATAATCTTCCCATATTGTATTAAATTATATACTAGGTTAGCTTAGTATGTCATTGTAACCTAACATGTGCGCTGCTTCTTTGAGTCGTCTTACTCTACACCGATTTTTCTATAAATAATTTTTACTTCGTCATATTAGGGTAGATTATTTCCCACGTTGTGAATATAATACTCAAAATTAGAACAGTAGTCTGAATAATCGAAATTATACAAATTAGCAATCCTCATTTAAAATATTCAGAAACATAATATAAAATCACTACGGACCCGAAATAATACGAAAATGGAAACAACTCTAAAAACTATATAAAAAAACTGGCAAAGAATGAGAAACCCCCTTACATTCCTATACAGGTGTTGTGTTCTAAAGCTAGTTCTACTAGGGTAACCTTGAAATTACCAGCCAGTTCAAGGGGAACTTAAAAAATCGCATAATGATTAAGGCATGAGCTCGCCCGGATAGAATCCACAACAGCCCGTGGAAGAATCATCATTTACAAACCAACATCTCAAACGAACTCACCCCCTTCCTGGATAGCATATCACGGACTGATGACAGAATTCACATCCAATAATATTTGGACATATTATATAAGCAAGCATTTAAGGTAGTCAAATCTCGGCAAATAAAGAAGTAGGAAACTCTTAAATCTGAGTACATAAGGCCCCATGCTCACCATTTACTAATAAGAGATATTATCAACAGAAGTAAACGTCAGCTGACTTCCTCTGAGGAATCAGTTGCTGAAAAAGTCTTAACTTTGCCACAACAATCAAGCGGATTCCATAGTTAGACAGATGCTTATAGAATGGCCCATCCCCCCTCTCACTGACATGGGAATCCCCTATGCTGATGCCATCCTTCCGAGTTCAGGGCACTTTGGCTCTAATGGAAAACACCCAACTGCATGTTCTGGGAGTGGGGCAAACAAAAATGTATATTAGTGGATGGGGCTACAAATCTGACCTAACCATCGGTGAATGTAGAAAAGAGGACCATACGATGCAGCACTGCCATGTCTGTCCTCTACTGCCCAACCGATGCAACTTGAAAGATTTTGCAGAGTCAATAATAATGCAAAGGGGTGCGTAGAAAAATCTGAAACTGTCGTATAACAACGTGCTTTAAGGATATGCTAGGAAAGAATAAAGACTCATCAGTGTGTACCATACAGGCAGGTTTAACTAGATGCAATAGGTTTGTTGTATCTATACATAAAACGGGACCACTCATACTCACTGATAGTATTTTGTATAACATGGAAATATATGTTCTTGAAATCGGCAGAAACAATTGTGTGAAAGTAATATTGGTTTTTGAGAAGATATGAAATGCTTTTTTTTAATGGTAAATTCAGAGTTTTATTCTTACACTATTAAGCTACAAGAATCTTTATGTTGACTAAAAAAAGTTATATAATATGCATATATATATATATATATATATATATATATATATCTGCATTTAAAATCACGGAAGGGTTGATGTGTCATCAAAAACTAAGTGGTATACGACAATATCATTAACTGAAAACGTAGTTTCTATGAAGATAGATCGATATTATTGTTCACTTAACGTTATGAAGTTTGAATTCATTGGCAAGCGTATGCGTAGAGTATTCAATATGGCGTTCTCCAAGGAACGATTTTCCTTAGGCCAATCTGTTTGATGTTACGCAATCGAACTGGGTCTTTCATGTTTCTCTCTTTCGCATTTTTAATGCTCTTTGTTTTTAAATACCCGACAGCTCTAATGAAACGATGTGTTCCCGTGGGGATTGAGTATTACATCGCCCAGAATATCGCTTAAGTTTCCTACGGTCACTTTGGTAAATCAATTGATTGGATTGGAGCCAACTCCTGCACTTTACATCTTTGCAACAGTGCCAAAAACTGTCGGAATCCTAAAGGAAACATGCTAACGCTCTTTTCACAGCATGTATCCTTTTTTCCTGGCTTCGATAAACAATTACATATTAGTTTCCGAAAAAAAGTGTGTGCAACCGTGCTCAATTATTTTTATGTTTCTCTTTAAAATTATGACACGATAGTAGCCTTTCTAAACATATAATTATTTTTGTACGTCAGTTAGTCCGTTGTTTTCACTCTTCTCTATCTGTCTCTTTCTCTCTAATCGTACGATTAGCTAAACAGTAATCTCCACACTGACGATTCCGCCAGAATGAAACGGATACGAATGTGTATAATAATAAAACTTATATATCAAACTCAATGTCTGTCTGTATGTATGTATGTATGTATGTATGTTTCTTTTGTGTGTGTGTCCGATAGAAATAAAGCGAATCTAAATAAAATCTAAAAGTGTATTCTAATGTAAAATTCACCGAGAAAGTTCATCTCTAAATTCACTCCTAAGGGAGCTATAGGCAGATTTCGTCTGGGGGTTGATTATTTCAGCTAACTTGTGCTTAATTTCAATTTAATTATGTATTTATTTTAAAAGAAAACAATTATACCATATAGTCTATTTTAAAACAAACCTATACCCCCCAAAAGTTATTTCCTCAAATTCAACCGGTTTTTTTTTGGTGGGGGGAGCATATTTTTTTTTAACTAAAAATATTTTTTTGGTGGGGAAGAGTAAACATGTTTGGGGGTTGTGGAGAGTAAAAAAAAAATTACGGGAAAGGACATTTCTTTCTTTTTAACTAAAAATATTTCTTTCAGTTGGGGAGAGTAAACATTTTTTGACGGGAGGGTGGGGTGGAGAGTAGAAAAAACTTTGGGGAGGGGTGGGAAACATTTTCTTTCGTTTTAAACTAAAAATATTTCTTGGGGAGAGCAACAAAAGAAAGTTGGGGTGGGGGTAGAGAGTATAAAATACATTTTTGTGGGTGGAGGAAATTTTTTTTTTACCTAAAAATATTTTTGTTTTTTTGTTTTTGTTGTTTTGTTTTTGTTGTTTTTGCATGTATTTTGTCAATATTATTTTTTTACTCTCTTTAGCGCCAATTTCGATGTTTTTTATGTTTTTTGTTCTTTTTTATTTTTTCATGTTTTTCGTCATGTTTTTTTGTTTTTGTTTGGCGCGAATTTTGATGTTTTTTTGTTTTTTTTGTTTTTCATCTGTTTTTTTAAATGTTTTTTGTCATTTTTTTGTTTTGCTTTTTCGCGCTAATTTTGATGGGTTTTTTATAACTTTTTTTGGTTTTTATATGTTTTTAAAAACATTTTTGTGTTTTTGTTATTTTTTTATTTTGCTCTTTCGCGCCAACTTTTGTGTTTTTCGTGTTTTTTTTTGCTTTTAATCTGTTTTTTTTTCATGTATTTGGTTACATTTTTTTTGTGTTTTCGGTCATTTTAAACAGGGCGCCGGATCGATATACATCCAGATCTGGACGCGTCAGACGATTATCCGTCGAAGTGTAGAGGTAGTGTAGTATATGTTCTATTGTCATGATACCATCCTTCCAGGTATTAGCCCTCCTCTTTTGAGAGGTGTGGAGTTAGTGTAGTATCTATTCTGTTGTCATGATAAAAATCTTCCCAGGCATTCACTTCACCTTTTTTGAGACGTGTAGCCCCTATCGAATACGTTTATTTCTTCTTTTTTTCTTCATGGACAGGGGCACAAAGGCAGCATATATGGCCATAGCCCAACACTTTACTAACGACCACTCCTGCCCCCGATCGGAATTCATAAAACTCTTAGTAAAAATACCAAAATCTTAGAATATAGTACTAACAAACAAACACTCCATATATTATACACCCTATATATATAAACAATAAAAACCCTAATTAATAGAGTTAGATTTATTACCTGATTACCTGATTACCTGATTAACCTCATTCCCCTGAAGATTGACCCGGATGGGTCTGAAAGTACTTCGGAGACAAATCCAAACTATGGCCAATTCATCAGCCAATTCCTCTCCGAAACTAAGATCCTGATTCGGACTATTGAAAGGATCTACCAAAGGATATCTAGACATGAACTGTCTCTTATATTCCACTATATATATATATATATGTTTCTAGACATATATATATATATATATATATATGTTTCTAGACATATATATATATATATATATATATGTATATATGTTTCTAGACATATATATATATATATATATATATATATATATGTTTCTAGACATATATATATATATGTATATATATATATATATATATATATATATATATATATATATATATATATATATAAGTTTTGTTACCACTGATCAAGTCCAAAAGTCACTCGACGATAAGGGTCAATAAACTGGACCGATTGTCAGCCAAAATTAATGCAATGAATTTAGTTTGATTTTTTATAGGAAACTTCTTGCTGACATTAGATTTTATGCTGTTGTAGTTTACAAAGAAGCAGTCCCACCATATTGAGTTTCACAGCTCTGTCGATATCTATTCATTCTGAAGCTAGGAACGTAGAGAAAACGTGCAAGTCTTTTTTCTATTCTGTGAGAAAAATAGTGTAGAGAACTAAAAAGCTTACTTTGAAGTCTAGTTTGAACACTATCTAGGCATAGAGGAGTGTTCTGAACTATTTAACTCTTATATAGGAAAAGGATTTCATCGAGATACAAGTACTTTCTGAAATGGTCGAATGATCCCACTAGTTTTCCAGCAACGTAAGCAACATATCGGATGTAAGCCTCACATTTTAGATCCGGAGGATCTTGTTCAAGTGATGTACTTCTAATATATATATATATATATATATATATATATATATATATACATACATATATATATATATACATACATATATATATATATATATATATATATATATATATATATATATATATATATATATAATTATACACCATTTTGTATTTATCAATCTCCCACAGCGGTAAGATTTGCAACAAAGGCAGGAAAGTGGAATTAAAACGCAAGCGCCCGAGAAGAGGACTCTGCCTTATAAAAAATGCTTCGGCAGCCCCATCAGCATTTCTTACTAGGGGTTCCTCAGGCAATGTACAATAACCTAACCCCTTCTCAAAGTCCGAGAACGCAAAGTCTGCGGAATGGAGGCCGAAAGACCAAGACGGCATCTGTCTAAAGAATGTAGCATCCATCGAAACAGATACTACACTCTGATATTAGCCAAAAAGCGAAGGAGGTATATCTTAATTGTATAAATTTAGTAACTTTTGACTGGTGACAAGGCTTTAGTACAATATAAATTCAGAGGGTGTCAATTTTATCGTGCAATACTTCATTTTTAAGTGAGCACATTGCAGCTGTAGGGTATTAAAAATCAAGGAGAATCCACAAGTTAAAAAGGAGGAACATGAAAGAACCAGTTTTATTTGCATAACGTGAATGATCAAACATATTAGCGTATATATCGCGCATTAGGCAATTCATTCAAACCACTTAATATAGTATAGTAATGATATCGAACAGTTGTTGTGGATAGAAATATTTATTTAACATACTAGCGGAAGGAATGTGTTGGAGATATAAGAATACCCGTCCTATGAAGGCCGGAATTAATTTTTCAAACAAAACACATTTAAACGATTATTATGTCCCTTTTCTATAATTTAAAATAAAAATATAAGTATATTTAATCTTATGTCAAAAACATTTAATTTGGATTAAGATCAATTACATGTTTTTGATTCATTTACAATTGTAGGCTTAAGTTTTAGGGGGTCAGGGTTAGGGTGTGTGCTGTTAAAATAGAAATTAAAAGAACTTCGCTTATTTAATGTCAAAAGAACGATCGATCACATTGCACGCACATCTGAAATATTTCAATTTTTTAATTTGAAGCTGTGCTAATATTATGACCTCTAAAACTATCTAGTTTTATGATTTAACAAAAATCATAGTTGTGTGCCTTTTCCTACAGAGCCCCCACCCCATTTAACCTGTTTTTCATGAAACTAAATTATACAAAATATAATCTACATTATAACCTCTAAAACATTGCAGCTTTGTTTTAAAATTTATAATGATCAGTTCGTAAGTTCGGAGTGAATTCTCTTCATACAAATATATTAACCTATACATATACCCAACTTGATATTGATTTGGATTCACTCTTCTACATCTAATACAAGTGCACAGATATATATATATATATATATATATATATATATATATATATATATATATATATATATATAAACTTCGAGTATATAGCTGGAAGTCCTTACAGATGATTTTGTAAATCAATTGTTCCGATTTAAACTAAACTAATTCCTACATTTTTCACTATTCGCCAACCACTTCCAGAATTCTTTTAAAAATCCATTACAGATTCAACATCGCATAATATTTATTTCATTTCTAGTTTCAATAAACAATAATATATTGATCGAATCATATTCCGTATAACTATGAGTGATTTATTTGATTTCCTTTTCTCTTTGAAGTTCAACTTAATTACTGTAACTATTAATCTTTTGATCATGACTATATCTCGAACTATATAACGTTAGGTATGTCTGATGTGAACTATATTTAGTTTAATCTAGTTGTTTGAAATACAAGATTAGACAATTCAAAATGACAGAGATATATAACAGAATAGTAATTTATTAGAAACTTACAAATAAATAAATATGCAAATGAGCAATATCGAGATTTGTTTGAGTTTGTTTGAGATGCCTATATATACGGTATTTCAATATGGTCTTATATCATCAGAATGAAATAAGCCTACTCGGTGTTGATGTTTATATAGTTAGGATATATTGAAAAAACTTTCGCATGTATTTATTTAGAAGGTTTAAAAGTTGATAAAAGCCCTACCTGAGACTTCAGATGTTCATCATTTTGGGAAATATTAATAATTGGTATCAGACATCAATTAATATATCTTGATAATCTATCAGTTGCTTTTAATTATTTTAAAATGATTTTATCTGGTATAATATTGGAAACACCTTATATTTGAAAATTTTAAATGTTTTATATTTGTAATGAATTTGATCAATAGTGATTGGACACCAATGAAGCATAATTCTCTTAATTTCAATTTCTTTTTAAAGAACCCTTTTGTTTGAGCCTTAAATTTTAGACCTTTTTATAGAATCACACTTATACAATTGATTTTAATTTTCGTAAAGTGATATTAAATTGGTGCAAGTATGTTCTGTTCTAGAAATACATTTTAACTGTTGTGGGACGGGTATTCCTCTAGTATAGGCATAAAGGAAAAGATTTGATAAATGTAGTCTTTTATTTCAGTTCTAATCATGCGCAGGAGCAAGATCCGGAATTCGGTTCCATTCTATGGAATCATCTTTGTCAATATAAATTTAGTGTTTTAGAAATAAATCTAAGACACCTGAGCAAAGTAACTTATGCACGGACATTCAGTGTGTTCGTCTCCATAAGCCGGAAAGATGTGTGCAATCGGGGGAAGCTGAAATGAATAGAGTCAGACGGATTAGACAATCGGTGGTGAATTAATCTTGATGAATTGATCGGCACTAGGTGGCGTTCACCTGATGCAGTCTTTTCTCTTCAATCCTTTGTCACGAGGCAACGGGAGTGACCAGTGAGCATTCCACATATTTAACAGACGACCTTTTATTATGTTTCTCGGAAAGTAAGACCTAAGTTGAATAGAGATATGAATATGACGTACGACTAAGTGCCCGGCCGAGTGTTCAGTTTGCACATCAGTCAAATACGTTTTGAAACGCAGATAAATCAAGCGAAATGAAGAGAAGGACGCTCAGATAAAAAGAGACATGAATTAAATTTGAGTCAGACATGACATCATTCAATGCGCTAGGCAAACGATGTCACGTGACTGGCGACACAGGTCAGGATAACTTGCAAGACGGGAAAAAGCAAATACGTCAAGCAATGTAGAAAAGTAGAAAGTGGACCTTGGGTTTACCCTAGGCAACCTCGTGACTCTCGCTTCCCTTATTTTGTTATTTAGTCCTCACATTCCATGAGCGATGTTTCTGACAAAGGGGGGAAATTGCTCTTTTCTGGGTCGGAATCCATCTATCTCACACTTATTAACGGCTACTTTATGATTTGTAAGTAGACAGATGTGACATAATGCCGGAAGGTTAGGATTGAAAAGGCAAGCGCCCAAGAAGAACAATACTATGGCGAACAAAAATGCCTGATCATCCACGTCGGAATTTCCCGGTACGGGCGCATCAGGCGATTAGCAATAAAGTAATCTATTGTCAAAGAGAGAAATTTAAGTATAGAGTGGGTGACCTCGTATGCTTGCACAAGACCATAGTTCAGCCCGAAAGCAAAAAAAAATACCCACCAAGCCGAAATCGCCCAGATTTAGTCAAACTGATGGCCGAAGACATATCCTTGACCAGGGCGATATACTGTTAGGTCTTTGGACTCGTGAGCAAAGCTCAAACCAATGACATGCATCGTACTTTCTAGAACGTAATTATTTGTAAACAAACCAGTCTGTTCACATTTTAAATTAGTTAAATTCAGAGAACTATTCAGTTTTAATTTTTTTACATTTATTCAGTGAATGTTTTTTACACTTTGAAAAACTTCGTTCGTGTTCCCACCTTTTAAAATACTTGTGATTGGTCGTCTGTATCTCAGTACAGACAAATTAGTCTCCGGTGAGTCATCAGTAAGTTGCTTGAATCTTTGATAAATCAAGACGTTGTCAATCACCTCAGCGAAAACATTTTACTAAGTGACAAGCAATATGGATTTTGTCCTGCAAGGTTAACAGCTTAAGCGCTAACAAATATCACAAAGAATCAGGGAATCTATTTGTGGAGTTCTCGTTTTCAGAGCAAACGTTTTTGATATATCAAAGGGATTTGATAAGGTTTGACATAAAGGTCTACTTCACTAGCTTTCTAGCTATGAAATATGTGGAAAGTTCTTCTCAAACATCAAATTCTTTCTTTCTGATAACTTTATAAAAGTATATGTTAATGGGCAGAAATCTGAATCACATAGTATCTACGCTGGCGTGGCTCAAGGATCTATACTGAACCCAACCCCCTTCCTGATATTCACCAATGATCTCCAAGATCCCATTCTAAGATCATTCGTCGACATTTATGCAGATTAAAGAAACATATATGCAAGCACCTCGAAGAGCATTAATGATCAACATCTTTCTGATTCTCTCTGTTCTGACCTGGAGCTCGTGATGAAATAAGGACAATGGTGGCTTTTTACATTTAATATGTCTTAAATCAAGCTTCATTCCTCTCATAACTGACGCTACGATACTCACTCGATATCGATATCTAACTCCTAACGCAATCATGTACATGAATACAAGTCAAATAGTCCCAGGATCGAGTACTGTTGCCAGATTTGAGACAGAGCCGCTCAGAGCACCCTTTCCTGCCTTGACAGAGTACAAAACCCACTTCGAAACCTATTGGGCGATGTCGTCTTCTATTCCCTATAAGCTCTGTCGCACAGAAGAGATGTTTCTCGTCTTCCTCTGCTCTATCGTTATTTTCATAGTAGGTGCTCGACTAAGCTTTAATTTATGTTATATCCTAATAAGATATCCACAACAAAAACTCGTCTAGCACCAAGCATTGTCAATTATTTCCCTTTCTCCCCCTGTGTCCATAAAACTAAACGGAACTTCCATGAGCAAAGTGTCTTTACTAGAACTGCATTTCTGTGGAACATAGTACCACGGGGTTGCTTCACGACTGACTACAACATTGTTGTTTTCAAATCCAATGTAAAGAAATATTTATTGAACTGTCCTCTTAAATAATATATTTCTGACCAGTTACAACCATTGTTATTAATTCCCTCGATTACCTGTTACACTCAATAACCCTTATCTTTAAGTCGCATTTGACCTTTGATAACCGGTGACACGTTATGTTGATTTTTTTTGCTTGTTTTCAACCTTACTTGCGTGTCATTAGGCACATATGGTGACGTCACAAAATGTTGAATAACATGAAGAAAGCGCGAATGATAAAAGGAGAAATGGGAGAACGTTAATGCCATCAATCTTCAAGAGAAAAAGAGAAACATATTATAGAGAGGAAGAAGAGACGGAGAAAGAAGAATGAGAGACCAACAAATGGGAAAGAGAGAAAAAGAGGGGGATATAACAATAGTTACCGAATCTTTTTTGCCATGAATTCGACCGCTGACACCCTGACAAATATTCTACTGAAATGAAATGTGAGAAATATTTACAAATTGATGTTTAAATCCTATTGGAAAAATGTCAAAGAAATCTAAGGTATCCAATTTACTCTCTTTGAATAAAACTGAATTAAAGTAAATATAGACCACATTACAAGCACTAAACCATAGCGACTGTAAAGTTAATTACTTTAGGAGTAAATGCTTTACTTACACATATATTAATATATACACTTACGTAAGTTTATATTAATAGAGACAGAGATAATTATTGCGGATTAAAGAGAACATAAAAATGAGAAAGAAGAAGAAAATAAAGAAGACGGCGTAATGAGAATGCAGAATTGTGAGACATTGATTTTTAGTGACCTTTACGCAGAGAAGGTAGTTGACACCTATTTGCTGAAGGTCACAAACAATCAATGTCTCATTTTCTTTTATTCAACTGTTTTAAATTATTCATCTCTCGGTGATAAGGTTTCAGGAAAAGAGCGACTTAATTTAAAGTTCAGCGACATAGCAAGTGTGAATATTATAATCACAACTAAACTGGTAATTTCAGTGTCTTATCTCTTTGTCGAGTCGTCAATCGGCTGCATCACTACCCAAAATAGTGTAAATGCCTGGTTTTGACGACAGAATCGATTGTGTCACATGATAAATAAAATATCGGACCTAATCTGAGTGATCGAAAAGAAAACATAAGAAAAGGTCACATCACTTTCCATATATATATATATATATATATATATATATATATATATATATATATATATATATATATATATAAAGTCGCTGTATCACATCTCTTCAGTGCGGCTAGACTAGCATCCACCTTACGCAGTTTCACCCGACGCTCGTACATAATATCTATGTCTCCATATAAACCTATACCGCCATTTTTACTATGTCTGTTAATTTACAAACAAAGAGCCTATATATATATATATATATATATATATATATATATATATATGTATATATATAGTCATCCACATACAGACTTTTTCGCTGTATCACAGTTCTTCAGTGTAGCTAGTTAGTGACTCAAGCCAGGCTGAGAGTCGACGCCCCTACCCCTGCGCTATCATCCGACACTGATTGAATGTAAGTAATATCTCAATGTAACCATTGCAAGTGCCGGGACCTCGAATTAGTTTTACCTAATGAGCTATTCCTTAAAGCTGATGGCAGTTGGCGATATCTTAAAAACAAGCTCTAACCAGGGACGGAGCTTCATATAGTCATCCACATACAGACTCTTTCGCTGTATCACAGCTCTTCAGTGCGGCTAGATATAAATATATTCATATATATATATATATATATATATATATATATATATATATATATATTTAATACGCAGACTTTCTAGATTTTAGCCTATCAGATGTTATTTTTTTAACTCCAGAACATGCATAACTATGCTATAGGAAGTTAGATTCCAGTTACTATTGTTACATTTAGGTCTTTATTTAAGATGTAGTTAAAAGGCGTTAGACTGTCAATTTTTAACGTATCTGAAAGAATCGAAACTTTAATGTGTTACTAAAGTTTTTAGCTACTTTTATTGATTTCGTTTTACATATCTTAACATTGGTTGGATGAACCGTATTTTAGCTTATATATGCCTGGGTGTGTGTGTGTCATAGATTTTTAAACTCAAATTATTTTCTCTCTCAAACACAAAATTTAATGAAAAATCAATCTCATAATTTACCTGTTTCTTTTTTCGCTTCTTTTCACGCTGATCGTCCCGGTGATTCCTTCTTTATTTCTTCGTCAGAATTCGTCTCCGTTGCTTCTTTCGTTGATATCTGTTTCCCGGTCTGTGATCATCTGGGTGGTGTGTCTGTGGATAGACTTGTTTCTTACGACAAAAAAGAGTTCAAGATAGAGATGTAAAGGTTCAAGGAGACTTTAATTGAGCTTCACCATGTTAGCAACGCCGAGAAGATAGTTCCGTGATATTTAATCTTCTGAATATCTTACTTATAAGGTTACTAAGTGGAGGATAGTGCTATACTAGTTAAACAGGGCAGGGGGAAGGTCTTCGCTGCCACTCGAGACGTAACTTAAAGTTTCAACTAATCGTGGCACGACTACTAGCCTCAAAACTCCACATCACACTGATGAAAAACTATCGCTTTGTCACAGTCACAGGTGTGACGTCATAGGCCCTTTTCCGTCAACCAATCGCATTGCAGTATTCACACTCGCTCTGCGTTCAATCCACGCTGACCCCAAATCATTAATCTCATACCAACTTGTCAATTCTGTTATATCATGGAGAATCATTCACCCACAAAAAAGATGTCAGTTTAATTCGAACGCAATTCATCAATTTCATTTAATTAACAATTCATTCTAGCTAAAGTAATGTTTTCAAAATATAGGACCGTTCACTAAGTCTATATTCCTTTGTAAAACGCTCTAATTATTTGTCACTCAGACAACAAACATACAGAGTTACATATCTTGAATTTTATATAAGTACAAACACCTTTAGAAAATAACGAACCAACATAATTTAACTCACATCATTAAAGCATGTATATATGTAGGTTAAATATAAAAAATAATATTCTGTTTACTCTCATGGATGCCATATTTCTTACTATTGTTTATATATATATATATATATATATATATATATATATATATATATATATATATATATATGCAGAAGGATGGAAAGGGATTAGAGAAGCAAAAGCCAAATCAAAATTCAATTCAATTGCTCAGAGCTAGGTATATTCCGCAAAAAGGCAATTTATTCAAGTTAAATTTTCCTTAAGCCAGGCTTTTCAAAGATCAAAATCTCAAATGCGACCAGTAGGCAGGGAGGGAACGAGTAAGGGGTGTGGAGGAGGAGAGAGGAACGGGTGCGAAGGAGGAGAAAGGGAACGGGTGCGGTGAATGAGTGCGGTTAAAACTTAGAGTGTGATTGTGGGGGGTGAGTCGCATAAAGTTGAAATTGGATGTTAGCGCGAATGAGGGTTCAACTAGAAAAGGGAAAGAATCGGTGGGGGTAAGTCAACGAGTGCTGGGAGGGAGAGTTAAAATACCAGAATGTGTCTATGAACAGAGTTCAGGGTTTAGTTGTTTAAACAGATGACCTTACTTATAAACAATGAGGCAAAATATATTTGAAGAGTAGAGCTAGAAAAATGAATATTAAGAATAAGAATTAAAAATTGAAAAATTAAAAAAGTAAAAAAATAGAATTAAAAATAGAAATAAGAAAATAAAAAATGAAAAAGAGATAATAAAATTAGTCTTAAGCTCGCAAGGAAACTTATGGATTGACCGATAAAAAAATAATAATAATAAAATGAGGGAAAAGTCGATAAAATTGGAGCTCGAGAGTGAGTATTAGAATAAGGAAAAAGTAAAAAGTAAAATAAACCTCGAAAGGATATTCGGAATGGGAATCCCCAAGGTGGTTAAAGATATGGGTTGAAATAAAATATGCTGGTACGGGACGCTAGTGCTTTATGGATGTGGGAAAATGAAACTTTGAAACAAAAAAATTTTCAAAAAAGGTATATGGAGGTTGATTAAGAAAATTATTAAATAGGTTAATGATGGCAGAAAGAAGTAAGAGACATACAAGGTTAAAGTAGTGACAATAGATTAAACCAGAGTGAGAATGGAGATGTCAGTTAAAAGTAAATATTATGGGGGTTAAAAGATGTAGAGCGAGGGCGGGTTGGGGGTTGAGCATGGTCTGAGAGAAGTGAGCGAAGGGCGAGGTAAACTAGGGGGAATAATCGAGGCTATTAAAAGAGTGAGAATAATTATTTAGAAGTAAAAACAGGAGGGGAAAAATAATTAGAGTGCATTCGGGCAGAGTTTTGCCCTCTTTTTCTTTCCCTACAACTTTTATTTTATTTTTTCAAATTTTAAATCTTGGCCTTTGCCAACTTATCTATCCCAGCGACTTCCTCTGATGATAAGATTTTGATCTTTGAAAAGCCTGGCTTAAGGAAAATTTAGCTTGAATAAATTGCATTTTTGCGGAATATACCTTGCTCTGAGCAATTGAATTGAATTTTGTTTTGGCTTTTGCTTCTCTAATTCCTTTCCATTCTTCTGCATATCTACCTGCTCTATCCTGGATATTGAGCTGTATACTCTTCACAATAGGTTTTACCTTTCCTAAAAGTTCGCTTTTAGTACACGACTTTATATATATATATATATATATATATATATATATATTTATATATATATATATAAATTGATCAAGTTGAAATGTGTTAATAAAGAGAACATAAAAGCAAGTGTTACAAGTGTACTCAATACCAAGTAGAGCATTTATAAAAACAAAGCACCCTACACGCGGTGACTTCAAAAGATACGCTGCGGTTATGGAATCGACTTAAAGATATGTGCAAAGCGTGCTTTCTCTGATTTTATTCATTTTTATTCTTTTGCATTCATGTTAAAATGTTGCAAATTGTCGATTTTTGGTTCTCTCGTTTTTGTTAAGACTAACGTCTGTTTTTAGCTCTTGCATGGTAGGGTTAACGTACGTCAAAATGAAAGAGAAATAATATTAACTGTTTTGATTAATGGACAAATATATACGATACCGTCTGAAAAATAAAACTGACCAACCCCCGTCTGAATGGCTACTGCTAACAAAGCACCCTCCACGCGGTGACCAGGTCACATTAAAAGATTCGGAGCGGTTAAGGAATCGACTAAACATAAGTGTTAAACCTGATTTATCTGAATTTATTTTTGTTTTCATTGCATTTATGCTAAAATCTTTCAAATTGTCGATTTTTGTTCTTCTCGTTTTTTGTTAAGCAAAAATCTATTTTTATCTCTTTCTTAAATATTTTTATTCCAGGTATTTTCATCTCGTGCCTGAACACACTTATTTCCAGTCTGTCGTGTTTGCTATTCTGTGACATATCAGGTCTAGTGGCAACGCCATTTCAGAGGTTTGAAAGAGAAAAAAGTAAAAGTATCCACTAGCAAATGTAGTAAAATAAAAAAGGAAGTCCAACCCAACTTCAATTAAAACACACACTAGCCTCACATTTGCTATAAAGACATACTAGTTAAGACATTTAGGTATCTTTCTCCGCACGGGAAATAAGACCGCAATATAACCAAAGCATACAGGCGAAATTTAAAAATAGCTAAGTTTCACTTGTGTTTGTTTTTTAGCTGTCTATGTTCTTTAATAATCCATATATTAAAGTTGCGATGGCTACTTCTTACTTAAACAATATTTTTCAACCAGGTAATTCAATCTGTAACGCAACTTCTAAATTGCCTTTTATTATGTAATAGCTGAATGCACCCTTGTCGGACCAAGAACAAAATTAGATGTAACTCTCCCACTTACTGTAATTGCCGGTAAAATGTACCCAAAATACATTTTGCTTATAATAGGGGAACCTATCTTCAGTCCTTTATCATCTCTAGAAGGTGGTTACTAGACTTATTCTATCCATCTATATATATATATATATATATATATATATATATATATATATATATATATACATACATATATATAATATTTTTATACTTGCAGGGGCAACGGAAATACCTGACTAGTACACGGTCGCAGGCTATCCCCCCGGTGTGTTGGACCCGTAGACCTTGTCAGGTCTTCCATCTAAGAGACGCAAACTCTGATAATAAAACGTTGCTACTAACCTCTTACGTCTTGGTAGACAACCGTTGGGAAGGGAGGTCTTTTTAGTCGTAATCGACAACCTTCCTAGAGGTAGGATCTCGAATAAAATAACCGGTTTGCAAATCTATAATCGCTTAAAGAGTAGATGGTCTCTGCCTATTGTCCGGCTTTTGCACCCTCTGTCAATGAGCCATGCGCAGATGTACCAGCGGTTTGACTCCCCAAAGGCAACCATTGCCTGACCTTGTTTCCTGACTAGGACAATGAACATCGTCTCTCTTTCTCTCTATCTGGGTAACTTGGGGTCAGTTTTTTCGTCACTAAGTCTTACATGACTAGTCTGGATCGCTCTTGTTTGCGACATGTTGAGGGTACAGGTAAGACAGCTTGTCTGGCTGCTGTTTCCGACTGACAGTACAGAACTTAGGTAGCGGTAAGAACGGCTGCTCTATCATCAGTTGTATAATACCGTGGGTAGCTGTATGTGCGATGTCGCGCATGGAAATTGGCCTTACAGTTATCACCTATAGCTTTCCCGATGCCAAAACCCTCATGGACAATATCACGACTACTTTATCTTAAAACAAACATGTCATCATAATATAAAAAAATCAAACCTAAACCAGACACCCAACAAAAACATATTTGCTTCCGCCTTTAAGTATCACATTCACTAATACCGCGGGACTTAGAACAAACATCAACAACGTAGAAACTGTTCTCTTGACAAACTCCCCGGGTATCCTAGCACAAAGTGAAAGAAACTTTCAAACTTTAACCTCCTCTTGCCACTTTGACATGACTGACGTCATTCCACTCAACCGTAAAGACTCTGACAAACATGCAAGGATCTAATGCATCCCATCGTGAGGTGCGGGGATAAACCAGCTTTACTGACGCAGTAGGTAACTCTTAGTATAATTTCTCTTTAGCTCACTCCCACTTTCAGACTGTCGCTTTACCAACCAGCCACCCCCTTGATTGATATACCAGAAAACCTCACTTCTAATCCTGTTCTTGACCTCACTGCCTAAGGCTTATGTGAGGAAAGCCACTAAACCGCTCGAGAATGCTGATCACATTGTGGTTATGATTGATATATCCCTAAAAACTCGTCGAGAAGCTGATGCGCCGTTGCTCAAAACGACGAGATACTACATGCAGGCTGTTTTTTCGTCAATCAGATATCACATCAGCGACGCCCCATGGAGTGAAATATTCTTACTCCCTGCTAGTTAGTGTGCAAATAGGTTAACCGATTGGGTCAAAGCAGGCATTGAAGCCTATGCCCCCATGCGAAAATTCTACAGCAAATCCCACTCTCCTCAATAGTTCACCTCGAAATATGCAGCTGCCATTGCTGAAAGGCAGCAAGCATTCCGACAATTCGGCCTCCATAAATCAACTGCGAATAAACAAATGTGTAGTCATGGAATAATTGTAAGGCAGTGATAGATGAAGCAAAGTGAAGGTATAAGGAGATAACCAAAAACGGATTTAGTCACATGAACAAGATACTTACGATTTCTGGAAAATCTACAATAGTGTGGTGAACAATGGACAATCATGACATCTGATAATTCTGAACTACTTGACCAGCGTGTCGCTTCAAACTCCACTTTGGACTCGGCAAATAACCTATTCCTATTATTCCCATTGCGGACTGAAGCCACACTTGAAAACCTAGTCAGCACCCCATCTCAGTTCAGGGACATCATAAAAAACCTTGAACACCTCCAAAGCTTGGGGGATTGATCTTATACTTGTAATTGTAATACACAAATGCTCTGCTGAACTGACGCCTGCCATATCTAAACTCTACAACAAATCCTTTGCTGAATCTTGCTGATAGCGGAAACATAGCTCTGTGATATCAGTCTTCAAGAATTCTGGAGATTGAACTAACTCTCAGAACTACCACCAAATCAGTTTACTTCTGATCTTTTACTCCTAAATCAATCTAGCGATAGTCAGGCATCTAGTTAATGATAGACGTCTTTCTGACCGTCAGTATGGATTTAGACAAACACAATCTTCTGCAGATATTTTAACGGTAATCTCTAAACGCATATACCATACCCTGGGTAGGGAGGGTGAAGCTATCGCGGTAGCGCTTGATATATCCAAAGCCTTTGACAAGGTCTGGCATAAAGCGCTTCTCATTCAAATTCGTTCATATGGTATTACTGGAAAAATATTTAATATAATAAGATCCTTCCAAACTTAAAGCAAGATCAATGGTGACCTCCATGGCCGTTCATCTAAGTAACATGACATAAATGCTTGTATACCCCAGGGATCTATCTGTAGACCTTTATTGTAACTAATTTCATAAATGGCTTCCCTGATGACATTGTATCTTAGGTAGGAATATTTGTTGACGACACCACGCTATACTCTCGTAATGTGGACAATACAAACGCGTACATATCTGATGCAATGGTAAAATTCTTAGAAAATAAACTCCAGGTTTTAGTGGATTGGGGTCATAAATAGTTGGTAACTTTTAATGACGAAAACACAAAACTCTTTTCTTTCAATAACTTGAAACACTTCTTCACCCACCGATTACTATGGAAAACTACACCTTATCTGAGAGTTAAACGTTCAAGCTCCTTGGGCTCATATTCACAGATAACATGAATTGAACTAAATACATTGAAGGCATTGCCTACACCTGACATTATTCTGTATCTCTACAAAGCCACCATCTGTCCATGCATAGAGTAGTGTTGCCACATCAGGGCCGAGACATCATCCACTAATCGATCCATCTTAGACAAGGTCCAAAAAGAGTGGTCAACTTAATAGCTCCCTCACTAACCACCAATCTCCAGCACTTGTTCAACGCTCTAATGTTGCATCATTGTGCTTGTTTTACAAATATTTTAATAGGTTGTGCTCTGATCAACTAGTTTCTCTAGAGCCTCCTAGACACACACAGACACACACACACACACATATACACATATATATATATATATATATATATATATATATATATATATATATTCACACATGCCAACTTGAATACGTATAGTTCTCTCTATTTTCCCATCAATTACAAAAGCTCTATTTGAATACGCAATTCTCTGATTGGGCATTTAAACACGTATATGGCATTACTAGTTTGCAGTAATCTGTTGTCGGTCGGGTCATTTTTTACTAATACATTTGTGGTTTTAGATTTCTAATAATAAATAATAAATCTAATTTCAAAGTTATTAGCTACGGGGGAAATGCGTATGTGTATACTATTTTTAATTATTTTTCATCAACTTTATAGTTGGCGTGCATTTGGTTGCAATAACACAAGTTAAAGTTATTATTATTAATATTGTTGTTGTTAGAGGTTTTTTTTATTCATGGCGGTTAGGGAGCGTTTTATTTGTTGGTCAACTATACGTGTTTCAATGCCCTATCAGAGAATGTGTCTCTGCAAACAACACGTATATCGGCATGACTAGAACTAGCATATCACGCCGACTAACTTGCCATCTCGCCTCCCCTCAAAGTTCTATTTACCAACACCTGATAACACATAGCATCCCCAAAAATGAATTCAAGAATATTTTAACCAAGAACACGGTCATAATAGAAGCGTTGTTTATTCAAGTAAATAAACCTAGTGTGAACCATGCTCGGTATAAGGGGGCGAAGGTATGTTGTAGTGTTGTTGAAGAGGTATTGTAATGTTTTTTTTTAAAGCGTCTTCTTACTAAATTCACCAAGATGACCGACGTCGGTCGTAAACGTCTGCGAAACTATGGCGAGTTTTTATACAACATGGACGACAATACAAAATCAGTCACGCGACAAATCGAAAGAACGAATCACAAAATAAATAAACAGAAGCTGTCGCTACTGTTTAACCAAACATGCATAAGAGAAGGAATGCGTCCTAATTACACAAATATATATATATATATATATATATATATATATATATATATATATATATATATATATATATATGTGTGTGTGTGTGTGTGTGTGTGTGTGTAGCGAAATAAAGAGAGAGCGAGAGTGAAAGAGAGTGAAGTATTCAAGTAGAGGGGATAAGTATAGATAACTAAATCAAAGTGATAAGTATTCTGCTCGTGCAATATTCCTTCTTCCCTCCCCTGCCTCTACCTTCAACACCAAAAACGATGTCTCTACCTTCAACACCAACACGATTTACCAGAATGTTTATCCATCTAAGTTTCATTTTGTAAAGTGGTCCGTCGAAACTTGATGTCGCATCTGAAACATGTATGCACATATGTAGCTAAAAATATTTGTATAAATAAATGAATGTATGTATAATAAATCTCTCCTTGTTATCCCTGGAGTTCCATTTGATTATTTACTCGGAAACAACAATACATTTACTATATATATTTTAAAGTTGATTTTTTTTTACCTCAACGATATCAAATTATCAACAATATCTACCTTTCTGATCATACGATTTTATATGTTAAATGTGTGTTAAAGTTGATGATATACATATATATATATATATATATATATATATATATATATATATAAATATATATATATATATATATATATCTCCCAGATGTGTTCACCCAAAACTGGAGAAAGCATATGGCAATTGCACCGTCTTTACATTAATAGTAAACAACACACTTAAAACCACAATCGAGCTATAAAATAAAATCGTAAAGGAAACCCAGAGTGATGAAAGTAATTAGTATGGAATTCAGTCCGCTTACGTGCGTGAAACTCTTGTCTACACTGACGATTCCCCTAACTATGAAACGTATACATATGTAGATAACGCAATAATATATATGTTAGGTTGGTGCAAAAACAACGGCGTTTCTCACATATGTTATACTTATATATATTTTCTGAATTAATTCATGTATAATTATAGGGTTGTTATAGGTCATTTTAAAGCGCGTCTCTTGCTCTATCACATCGTCTACTTCGTTTCCATTTTGAATATATTTATGTATTGTCTTTGCAGGCTTTTTGACAGCATGGGCAAAATTAAAATCCGCACGGCATAATTTTCCAGTTAAAACTAGGTCGAAAAGCTGCCGAGATAGCCCGTGACATTAATGATGCGTTTGACCCATGAACCACTAATGAACGTAGGGCACAAAGGTTGTTCAATAAATTTCGCAATGTTGACTTTAGCTTCGAATATAAAGACGGTCCAGGCTAACCGACTGCGGCTGATAACGAAGATCTGAAAGTCTTAATTGAAGCCGATCCTCGCAAAACCACACGAGTAGTTGCTGATTAACTCGAGGTCCACCACTCAACAGTCGTTTACTATTTGAAGCAAATAGAGAATTGAAAAAAGCTGAATAAATAGGTGCTGCACGAATTGAACGATAATCAAAAAAAATAGTGGTTTTCAGGTGTCTTCTACGCTCTTGTTGCGCAAGAGAAACTGCCAATTTCTTCTTGAATTTGGGCGAAACGATTACGACAGAGAAGTACTGCAAACAAATTGACGAAATGCACCAGAAGCTCCAATGTATGCGCTCGAGATTGGTCAATATGAAGGGATTAATTCTCCTCCATGACCACGCTCGCCCGCATGTTGCACAACTGACCCTGCAGCAGCTGAACGAATTGGGCAACGAGACTCTGCCTCATCCGCTATATTCACCGGACCTCTCGCCCACCGATTATCACTTTTTCAAGCATCTCGACAACTTCCTGCACAGGAAATACTTCAAAAGACGAGATGATGCCGAATCGGCCTTCAATGACTTCATCGCTTCCAGAAATCCGGATTTTTATGATAATGGAATAAGTAAACTTGTTTCACGTTATCAAAAATGGGTTGATTCTAATGGTTTTTATTTCGATTAATAAAATTTGGTATAAAAGAAGGTATGGTTTTTTTAAGTTGGTCGTCAAAAAGTGACATTGTTTCTGCACCAACCCAATATATATATATATATATATATATATATATATATATATATATATATATATATATATATATATATATATATATATATACATTTATATATATATATATATATATATATATATATATATATATATATATATATATATATATATATATATGAAGAGTGTGAATGCAAAACACAATCAATCGATGTTCTTACACTCACTAAGTAACTAAACAATTAAAAGTACAACGCATATACATTCAAGACTTCTACTAAAAGCTAATTTTAAGTGAAAGGAAATAAAAGTTATGCAGTTATAGAATTGCGATTCGATATAGTAAGTAAAGGACGTGTACTTGAAAGAAAGAGATCGAAAGACAAATCTAACTTATTCAATGCCCCTATTCAATAGCTTCCCAACAACGATAGAGTTAGACACTAGGTCGGTTCTTTAATGTGGGAAAACCAAACTCCCCTCAAAAGGGGCACTCTAAATTGAAACAAACATAACATTGGTCTCAATCTAGAATTATTTCTCCCTCACTGACCGATGACAGAAAATACGAAGTGTCGTGTCAGAACAGATACTACACTTAGCTTCTAGCTAAAGGGTCAATATTTGCTCTAGGGTCTTTCTCAATCGCTGCTGTATTCCACCACCAAAAAGGGTGAAAATAAAGCATTTATCTCGGGTTTGATATCTATTTTAATTAGATTGTTTTCGGTCACATATATATTTTCCCGGGTGAATATTCTTTGTTTTGCCGTCCAATGGAATGCTTCACATAAACTAACAGTTCTGGCACGCACGGGGATTTCTTTTCGGTTAAGGACGAGTCTTAGAAAATCGAATGCGAATGCAAATATTAAAAAAAAAGGTCAAGTCCTAAGAAATGTATTGGTTCGTTTTTTTTCTTGTTTTCTAATTGTTTTTGGTGCGTGTAGCCATAACTAGATTTTTTCTCGGTCGATGGGTCAGTGACGTTTGATTCAAATAATATTCTCATCGTAAAACGGCTGATTGGACGCGTCTTATATATTTTATCAAGCCTCTATCAAAAAGTCTCTGCTTGTATGTTGATTCCTAACGTTAAATACTTAAACAGACCTTCCACCCGTCTGTCACGCTATAGTCTTTTTTATTATTTGGGTAACAACTTAATTGAACTCTGCCTCAAGAAAACCCATTGGGACAGCAATGGAATGACTTGTGTCTGCATCACATACGCACATAGTGAGTTTTTGAACACACAAATTATTTAAATTGACAGGACACAGGGTAAATTTTCATAATAGTAGTTTTAAGTTCAATTCAAAATTTAATAAATATTTGCACATTATCAAATTTTCTATTGATTATTTAAGAATTATGAAACAGTAAAAATATTTTTTTAAATTTAAATTGACTGTGTGTTTAAACTTAACTTGGGTTTCACAAAATCAGATAAAAAGAAATCTAGGTTTTCGTAAACAGCGTTTATGTTTTCGTGAACAGCGTTTATGTTTTCGTGAACAGCGTTTATGTTTTCGTGAACAGCGTTTATGTTTTCGTAAACAGCGTTTATGTTTTCGTGAACAGCGTCCGCACACTTTCACACTACACTCCCCCGGGACAGGAATTCTCTCGCTTACCTACCACGTACGTCCTACCATGGTGTAACCTTCCGTACAGATCAGCCTAACCGCTAACGTTACCTCTCATGCAATTTCATTTTCTTGCTTAACTAACATTACGACGTAAATTTATTCATATATATATATATATATATATATATATATAGTTGGGTATAAGTTCGACAGCCTGTCTGCCTGCTGTTTGCAACTGGTAGTGCAGAAAGCCAAACTCTTAGGCAACGCTAACAACGACTGCTCCATAAACAATTGTATAATATCGTGGGTAACTTTATGTGCAATGTCGCACGTAGAATATGGGCATATATATATATATATATATATATATATATATATATATATATATATATATATATCACAGGTTGCTTTCACAGGCACAACTCCGGTGAGAATGTTTCGACTAATAGTCTGATTATGTGAGCTTATTGGCACGAAACAAGCACCCATTTGGCCGCTCCATCTATATCTAAAATAACAATGGTTATACGAAGTAAAAGAAGCAAACCTAAACCAGACACCCACCAACAACATATTCGCCTCCGCCTTTGAGGCTAAAATTCACAAATATCCGGGGTCGAAGAACAATATCAATGATGTAGAAACCCTTCTCTTAATAAACTACCAGGATGGATGATGGGCGCACTCCTAAAGATCTTCTTTACGACGAGCTCGCCCCAGGCTCCAGAAAAAGGGGTCGTCTCCATCTCTGCTTCAAGGATGTTTGCAAGCAATATATGAAGGCTTGCTCAATTGACATTAATACATGGGAAGCCTCTGCAGCTGACAGACCTGCCTGGAGGGAACAGATACGCCAGGAAATGATCATCAGTGAGAAGATCCTCCACAATGAAAACGCTGCGAAGAGAGCTAGGAGAAGAGCGAGCCTACAGGCAGACCAACAAGCCGAGGTGACACATTATACGACAGCTTTTTATGTAAAGGCTGTAGTAGACCATGCAAATCAAGAGTTTGTCTCTGCAGTCACACAAAAAGACGCACACAAAAAAACACCCCGATACAGTGCTGATCCATAGTCGTTACGACTGACGGATGCCAATGCAATACACACGCACATTTGTATACTTGAATCCCCTTTTATTCAGCGGTAAGTCAGTTTATGGAGGTGCTAAGTCTGCGATATCTTGGATTTAGTGGGAATTTAAACTGCATTTCCTTTCTTTGTTTAAAATGACTCAAAACTTCTTTAGACGATATATATATATATATATATATATATATATATATATATAGAGTAAGATAGATAGAGATAGATAGAGAGATAGATAGATATATGTATATATATATATAGTATATATATACATACATACATACATACATATATCTATCTATCTCTCTCTCCCTCTCTCTCTCTCTCTCTCTCTCTCTCTCTCTCTATATATATATATATATATATATATATATATATATAAGTCAATCTTTAGTTTTTTACTGTGGAATAGAAATATATATGTTATAAGTTAGAGCATTCAAAATAAGTTTCCATAAAGTTTAGATTCTTAAAGGAATCTAAGCCATCGCTTGAAATGTTATAATTTTAAATAATCATATTTAGTAAAAGTAAATAGGGTTTGTTCATCGCCATAATAACATTTTGTATTACAATATATATATATATATCATATATATATATATATATATATATATATATATATATAGTATATATATATATGTATATATATATGTATATATATATAGATATATATATATATATATATATATATAAATATATGTGTGTGTGTGTGTGTGTGTGTGTATTTTTATTAATTTATTCACGGTCTTGCAGCGGCTATCCGTATTTGGACTTTAGCTTGACCCTGGTGGTTTCAAAAAATAGCTATCGGATATGGTTGCAATCCTGAGTCCGATGACTTAGATAAGAATGCACGCCAGCGCACGCTTTTCTTTACGAGGAGACTACGTATAATCAGGCTGTCTTAGGAAGAAGTACAAAAACAAAAGAGAAAACCACGCAATCGACAGCGGTTCAAACGGTTCAGATGCTCATCCACAGATTATGGAGTCTTGATCTTCGCATCACGTGATCGGGTTTACCAATCAGAAACGAAACAATCATAAATCAGCTAATGTTATTCTGAGCGAGCTTACCTGAACCCGTGACCCTCGGTAAATTGAGAAAAACTGTTTCCGCCTTCGTCTGAGTAAAAAGAGAAGCAAGATCAATATCGATTTATATGTTCAGAAAAGACACGTATGGGGGAATTTATTCGGAAGTATAAACTGTTCCTTCCGACATTTACATTCAAATATATTTAATAATTACGTTGATGACTATATTATAGCTAATACCACTTTGTTGGTTGAGCACTGGGGGAAGTCAAATTGCTAGAAATTATTAGCGATAATACAAATTTCTCCGTTAAAATGAACGAGTACGTTCGGGGCTAATTTTGTTTTATATAAACTTTACGATTTAACTTACCCGTAGCCCGTTGTCGATAGCCTAACGGTCAGAAGTGCCGCCTGTCGAAGAGAACAGACGAATGTGTCCGTCTAGTTACATTGAAGAATTGTGATATAGCAAAACAGTTTTTTGTGGATGTCAATATGCGGATTTAGTTATTAACTCAAGCATTACAACTCCTTAGAGGCTGTAGATTAGTGTTAGAATAGTACCGCTGTGATGGGAGTACAGTAGAGAAGAATAATTCTATATTGTTAACAGTAATGCTTGTTTCTGGCGATGACGTTTTTGTATATGACCTCTATGTATAAATGACTAAACGCTTTTTTAACACACACATATCCACACACGCATATATATATATATATATATATATATATATATATATATATATATATATATATATATATATATATATATATATATATATATATATATATATATTCGGGAATCACGTGTTATTTACTATATTAATATGGTTAAATAAAAATAAAGAAAGAAAGAAATCAATATATTAATGTAGTAAATAACATGTGATTGCCTGAAAAAAAGCTATCATCCCTATCAATATCTTAGCACTATGACATTTAACGATAACCATCCTGTGTAATCGATCCTAAAGAATCAGAAAGTACTCGGGTAAAAAGCGAGTATTGCGGATACATAGAAACAAAGGAATACACCAGGCAATTCGATCGGATCTAGAAAATCTGTGTAAGTAGAAGTTGTCTATCGTATTTAATGAAATATGTTTAAAGGTAAGCCAAAATAAACATACACACACACACTCACACACACACACACACACATATATATATATATATATACAGGGTGGGCCAAAATAAGGGTCCTATCTTTAAATTGGAATAACTTGAATTTGAATAACTTCCACAAAATAAAAGTTAAACTCACCAAACTTTATGTGTGTGTAGACTGACCCTTCCAAGATTTTTTGAAATAAACAAAACAAATTTTAGCCGAAAAACACTTCTTAAAACTTACAAAAACTAAAGTATTGTTTTTTACACTGTTTTGAGTTTTTTAAGCAAAAATAATGTTTTCTAAATGAGGGTGCGTTCCTTAGGGCTAATACAGCTCATGCTTGCTTCGGAAGGGGTCCTTTACTTATTCTAAAAAAAAAAAAAAAAATCAATAAATAAAAAAGTTATGAATTTTTAAAAATAGGACCCTTATTTTTGCCCACCCTATATATATATATATATATATATATATGTATGTGTTCTATCTATTTCTTCTATGTATACATACGTAAATGTTTATTTGTATGTTATAGAAAGCGGTGTGCTAACAGATCCACATTAAAATCAGTTTTAATGGGTCTTAATTGTTTTAATGAATCTATTGTCTTCATTAAATTTCACTTCGACTCTTTCTCGGATCTCTAGGAGCAATTTTCAGTTAATCCATAACACCAGAATATACATTAAAACATACACAAAGGAAATTAATTGTTTATATATTTTCATAAAACAACAATGAAATTAAAAAAAGGAAATGTATTTAGAAAACGCTTTAAACATCAAAATATGTTTTTATTTTTATATTTAAGATTACAAAATTAAAGCCGAAAAAAGAATTGGATCCATACAGCATTAAATAATTTGAATTCTCGTCGATTCCTAAAATACATTCGCTGTTTCATAGCTGTAACCAACGTAGTTTTTATCCGTCTTTCTGAAGCTGCACAGTGCAGCTATATATGCCAGGCTGACTATGGACGGTAATTTTATTTTATTATTTTCTTTTTAGTTTGCTCTACTTTTCTTTGTGACCAATATAAAGAGAATTAATTTCGATGAATATTTGAATGCACAGAGGTAAATCAATCCATTTAAAATCAAACTAAAGACAGGCCCATTAGGGAGTACTCTGTTGATTGCAATAGATATCTTTGAATGTGTATTTTCTGTAGATCAGCCAAAACGCTCTGACCCCTTAGTCTCCATTGACGATATATATATCATGAAAACGACTTTACTTGTCTAAAAATCATTTTTAAAAAGTAGAATAATAATAAAAATTACTCCTCTAAGGTTTAATTTTTCCATACTAAATGCTAATATGTAATTAGTATTGGTAAATGTTACCATCAATTAATTGAAATTCGATTGTGATAATTTCGAGTTTCTATAATATTGATAGTTTATGCTAGTCGAAATATATATATAAATGGCCCACATACATGGTTTGGACAAAATAATAGAAACACCTTGTGATTTTTACATCATTTTTAAAACACCTTTAAAATTGAAAACATTACTAAAATGTTGATTTCAATTTTTATGAGTTAGTGAAATTAATTTTTTATTTCACGAAGCCCATATTAGTAAGACCAATTTAAATAACGGATCTATCATATTTCCAAAGAAGACATATTGTTGGTGCTTGTATTACAGGTGCTTCTGTTAAGGAAGTTGCTAAGAGGGTATCCGTATCGAGAGGAACTGTCTCAAAGGTGATAACAGCCTATGAAAAAGAAGGGAAACATTTTCCTCTAAACAAACTTCTTGAAGAAAACTGACGCTGTCTGAAAGAGATTGCAGAGCCGTTGTAAGGATTGTGAAGAAAAGGTACAAAACCACGGCACCAACAAAATTACAGCAGAGCTCAGCAATCATCTGGATAATCCCGTTTAAACAAAAACTGTTTACCAAGAGCTTTAAAAGGCTGGATTAATGAGAGGGATGGCAGTAGAAACCCACTGCTTTCGAACACAAATGTTGAAAAATGTTTAAAATTGCGTAGAAACACCAGAAATTGGTCCTCAGAGCAGTGAAATTATGCAATTTTCTCTGATGAATCATACTTTAATTTAGATTATGGCTGTGTGTATGTTTGAAAACAGCCGAAAAAAAGCATTGAATCCAGACAGCCTTATTTCAACTGTTAAAAATAGAGGTAGATCGGTAATGATTTGGGGGCTATAACTAGGAAATTCGCTGGTCCTATAGTTTCCTTGCATAGAAGAATCAATAGCCAAGATTATTTAAAAGTTTTAGATGCCCAAGTCTATCTTATGGGCAGGAAAATGTTTCAAGACTGAAATGCCATATTTCAGGATGGAAATGTTCCTATTCAAACCTCAAAGGTTGTAACTAAAGAAGAACATTTAAGTGAGTAGTACATCTAATCTGGGCATCACAATCCCCAGATTTAAATATCACTGAACATTAGTGGTGCATTTTAGAAAATAAAGTAATAAGCCAATATCCTCATTATCTCTCATTATTGAAACAACTAGACATTGTTTAAGTTGAAGAATTGTACAACATTCATTAAAATTGAAGCGTTGAGAGAATACATTCCAAATGCCATTCAATCAGTTATTTATGCAAAAGGGGCACTATACCATATTTAATAAATCGATAAAAAATCCAGGTGTTTCCATTATTTTTGCAACCTCTGTATGCCTATTAATTATAACCTATAAATACTGTTACAAGTTATTTTTTGTAAAATAGAAACTATTTTAACTTTTATCTTTTATCATTTCAATTATTTAATTTTTATTTTTTTTATTTCTATATTTTATATATGTATATTATTCTATGTTATATATATATATATATATATATATATATATATATATATATATATATATATATATATATTATCGAAATCTACCTCTGCTTTATAACGCACTTATACATTTAAGTAAATTAGTTAACGCATTTATAAATTAAATTTACGTTTAAAAAAAGTATTGTCTATATTTTAAATCCGTTAAACTTAATTATCTCCCTTGTATTTTTTTTATTTAACTTTTAATCAAACTCAGTCATTTCCACTTTGGGACATTTTTCAGTTACTGCTTTTAGGATCGGTATGGAAGTGATAAACACCTGATATTTGCATTTGTGACTATTTCTGTCAGATATGTAATTGCACTATAGAATCTTTATTATCATTAAGCATGTTTTCGAAACTATTTCTACATCTTTTTTAAAGTAAAATTAGTACAGTCCCTTCAATCTATTATGTTTCCTAATGATATTCCTTCAGTTGACGAACCTCAATTATCTCTATTTTTTAGTAAACCACCTGAATTTTCTATTTATTTTACATACTTTTTGAAACAATCGTAAATCGGATGAAATTTCTTTTCAATAAGTTATTGTAAAATGATATAAGAATATATATATATATATATATATATATATATATATATATATTTACATATATGATAAAATGGTATCTTCATAAGTATTTTTCGAATGTATTTTAAAGAAGTTCTTAGTACGATATATTTATGCTCAACATTGAAAATAGAGCATTTTATTGTTGAATTGAAGTTAAGATACTAATGTATATATATATATATATATATATATATATATAGCTACAATTTTATTTAATACTTTCTTTATATTCTACAATATAATAGAAAAAAATGTCAAATAGTTCTCGTTGAACTTCGCTGTTGCTTCAAAGGGGCTATATGTCGTATTTACTTAGATCCGATTCTCGAATCGTCGTCGTCCTATACTGACTACTCGTGCAAGCTTTTCAGTCGCTGGTCGCTAATATTTGTACTGGGTTTTCTTGCCGCTGTGACTATTTGCGCTCCTTTTTCTTCTGCAACTTTTTGCCGTCGGGTCTGCTATAGTTTGTCGTTCCTCTCCGCCGGCGTCGTTGTCTCATTCTTAACGGGCTGTTGTCCTCGCTCTCTTAAATCAATTTAAAAGATTTAAAATTTAAAACGCCGCCTTTATTTAATTACTTTAATTGGCCGACCTAAACGAGTCGTTGATTGAGAGAGAGTTTACGGTAACTTACTTCACTAGTTAATATTCTTAATTAACCCAGAAAGAGGAGTATTTAGATTTACTAATTTGCTCTTAGATTTTCGTCATTCGGAATCCTTCTCGTACACTTGCATTTTTTGTGATCTTGACTCTCTCGCTTCCAAGTCAAATCTGATTCCAAACCCAATTCAACGTTCCCACGCACACTCTCGTCCTCCAAATCTCGCGAACAACACGCAGGTGTGATCTCAACTTTGACATCTCGTAACCCTCAGGTTACTCAACGTCGACGCGCACCGTCGGAAAACACATCGAACTGAATTGGACGGAATGACTTCGTCATAAATCGCGCAAGTCAAACCCGTCTCAATTAGATGCGTCCAAGCCATTATCTAACACATGTTGTGTAACCATTTTGACGCTTGGCTGTATACAAAATAAAAATCAGACAAACTAACAAACTCGACTGAACCCCCAGATTAAAACGTACGTAAATTTATACTTGATAAAAACATGAGCCAAATTTTAAACTGAACTTAGGAATACTAGTATCGATTTGAGACATATAATCAACAATTTCCAAAATATATTAGAAAATATATAAAAACACAATTATAAGAAGCTATTTATGAAGCAGATGAAACCCAGAACAATCACAAAGAGGATAAAATTCAACAATGAAGAATTTACAAGATGTTACAAAAAACAATCGATCGCTTAAAATCAACTATGAATAAACGAAGCGACAATAAAATCAGCCAAGCTAAACGTAGATGACAAAAAGCAAAGATCGAACCGTTCATCCCTTTGTAGATCACAATAAAAAATTTCTCATTTACAAGTCTTGTAAATTATTGAACTGTACACAGACAAATATAGAAAAAAATAATCAGCAAGTATTTAAATATGATCACAAATCAAACACATATATTAAACCCACATGTTTAATTTTCCACACGTGCTTCCCCTTACCCCAGTACTTCACATCGCCTCCTCTTCTTGTTGGATACGCAACCTATCATTGTACTCGCTTACACTTTACTCACTCCTACTTACCTGAAAACTACTCTTTTCCGCCTCACAGTTTATCTCTGACTATTCTTCTCCTTGCATACTTCACCTACCACTTCCTCTATTAAAAATGTATACTCACATTTTCCCACTGTCTCTATATTTTACATTCTTTCCCTTTTCCTGTATTACTCACCTCGCTTTGCTGTATGAAAAAGCACTGTTTACTTTTCAATAAATGTGATGTACTTAGAATGATCAAGGTCGTGTTAATCGACCGAAATAGCTTAAATCTGCTTTAGTAATAAGTGTGTTACCTTATTCTTATAAGTCTGTAGTTATACTTTTCTGCTATTCCATACACTAAACATACCATACACTAATGTGTTTTAATAATATTCTCGTAGGAAAATAATATAGCAACATATATAGTATAAAAATATACTAGTAGGAAATGCTACAGCAATCATACAATTTATTAATGATATTGATAAAAAATCCAGAGCAAATGTACCTATTACTAACACAACGCTTACATGTTTTCTGTCATTTACCATGTGCTTAGCATCAGCCAAAATTGCAATGGACGGTGTTTTTCCCTCCTGTGAAACACTATAACAAATCAAATGTCAACAAGTACTTGTCATACACCGTCCAATTAGTAATGACACTTTAATTACAGTAAGTAATTGCGGCTTACAATAATTCAATTCTATTAAAACATCTGTAAAAAAAATTGTCGCGGGACTACTTCTCAGCTGATTATAACTTTGTCATTTCCAAATCCAGTGTCAATAAATCGCTGTCATGAACCGTCACAAAACTAATTAAACGTCGTTCATACCCTTGATTATTGTTAGTACTCCCAGTGTTCATCATCTTTCCTCTGGAATTTATTCCTGTTTAATTAACGTTTTTCCTTGAGTAGTTTCTGGCCTTGATAACTGATGACTCTTTCAAGTAAAACATCTAAAATTAATTTTACTTTCGTACAGTTTAATAAAGAGGCTTAAAGAATACGGCACAATTTATGCATTAGAAACACGATATAAATATTGCTAAGAATCATATAACACATTGTAGAGAATATATACTGAACTATAGCAATAAAGAAACAGATAAAACTGATGAAAAGTTACACTTTTATGTGACGATCGGCTGTTAAAATTAACTTAACAGATGTAATTTATTAAAAAAACTGTGGATGAGTTAAATAAGAAAACATTCAAATGAATTTCGTACGTTTTAGAAAAAAGTAAAATCATATCTAGTTATAATTTTCAAATGATGTAATCAGTCTGCACCATTTTTCAAACAAATCCCTACTTTTACAAATTGAAGTGTATTTTGTATTTGTATGTGGGCCAGTGTATTTATTTGTGCAAATAAATTTAAATGTGTGTGTATGTCTATGCGAATGAGTGTATGTATTTGTGTGAGCAAATTTAAGTATGTTTCTATTTGTATGCAGGTGGGTGTATGCATTTGTGTAAGCAACTCGAAGTGTATTGGACTTTTTTATGTGGGTTGTGTATGCATTTGTGCAAGAAAATTCAAGTGTATTCCTATTTGTATGCCGATGCTGCATGTATTTTTGTAAGGAAATTTCAATGTATTCGTATGTGCATGCGTGTGAGTGTATGTATCTGTGTAAGTACATTCAAGTGTATTTGAATTTGTATACGGATGGGATATATATATGTGCAAGCAAATGCAAGTGTATTTCTATTTTCGTGCGGATGAGTTCATGAATTTTTGTGAGCAAAATCAAGTTCTGGATGGTGTATGTATTTGTGGAAGTAAAATCAAGTGTATTTCCTTTTTATGAGGATGAGTGTATGAATTTTCGTAAGCAAATTCAAGTGTATTTCTATGTGTATGTTGCGTGGTGGATGTATTTGTGTTAGCAAATGCAAGTGTATTTCTATTTGTATTCGGGTGGTGTATGTATTTTTTTAAGCAAAGGCAACTACATTTTTATTTGTATGCGGCTGAGTGTATATATTTGTGTAAGCACATTCAAGTGTATTTGCATTTCTTTTTGGTTGGTATTTGTATTTTTAAACTCACTCAACTTAATTTGTATTTGTATGCGGAGGTGTGAATGTATTTGTTCATATAAACTCAGGTATATTTGTATTTGTATGCGAGAGTATGTGCATTTGTATGCGGAAGCGTGTATGTATATCTATTAACTTTTATGTTGCACATAATAGCAGACCCTCGCTCATATATTTATTCTGTATATTTTGTCACTCTTCTGATTTCCACTCTCAGCAATAAGGAAAATACTAACCCCGTTTCGCACCCCGTCACTGAAATACAAACACAAACTTATTGGCCGACATTTTATTGGCTTTTACATGTTAATATTCTATCATATTTTGTAAATGGATCCGGGACAAAATGGCGAACATAAAACATCTATAACCTTTATAATCATTTCTGATGTTGTCAAAGCCAATATAAAAGGATTTTAATACTGCGCAAGAAAACACGCGCTTCTTTAAGCTGAAACGAGAATAAATAGCACTTAACCGATTAATTTGTGCTCTGAAAGGTTTACACTGCCTGTGCGAACAGGTCATTATATCCATTCAGGCTTTTAAAGGTAAACTTTACAATTTTATTTATTGAAGTAAAAACTGGAATTTTTTAAACAGAACAAAGTATAGTGAAGATATAATAAGTAAACATTTCGAAAAATGCAATGACGTAACAACTTTCAAACCATAGTAGAGAAAAATAGACATTTCTTTTAAATCCACGGAAAATTTAGGCTAATAATGTATAAATTATTAGAGTTCAATATATAATAATTCAATTAATGTTCCGATTATTTTTCAAAAAACAGTTTATTTTTTATGTTGTCAGATCTTGAACACATCCAGAATGCCAGCTTTTTACTATTAGGTTATCATTTACTCAGGCTAAGAGCAACTCGAGGCTAAAGGTTTATGAAACGGAATGATTTTCAAGCGAGGGATGAGGAACACTATAAGAATATAAATAAGATCAAAACTTTGATGATATTTAATAACAAAACTTTGATGAAAATTGATAAGAAGATGAGCAAGTTGTAATCGAGAGTGAAGCTATTTCCGGTAATGTGTTCCACGGACGGGAAGTCCTTACCAACAAGATTTGCCCATGGAAATGCCAACTAGTCATTAGGGCGAAGAAAGGAAATCCATGTTCTGTTGGTATAGAAGAAACGTTCTTGCTGTGAATGTCTTATGAAGAGGAATCAAAGATACAAACACCTTCCATGAAAATAGCGACAAAATAGGGAGAGACTAGCAACGTCTTTCTCTGAGAAACGGCGTGTAGATCAGTCCCATCAGATTTTAAAGTCGATTTTGTACTCTGGCAATGCAGGAATGCGTGCGCTGTGCGGCACCTCCCAAGATGTGACAGCAGTAGTCCATCTGATGACATATCTGACAATTTTATAATTAGAAGATTGAATTCAATCTGGGTCACCCTGGACCTGAAGCAATTTCGATTTGAAGTTAATGCGTTGATGAATTCAAATGAAGATTATATAGATACTCAGATACAGAATATATTTGATAAAAGTAGTGAAGAGAAAAGTACTTTCTTTAGTAGTAGAATGATAGAACCGTTTCTCAAGCAAATTTAGCAACGACTACTTGAGAAACCTGATGTAATCCTCAATGTTAAATTGACCTTTTGTCTAACCCTACTGCAGTAGGGGAAATTATAAATAACACATAATTCAATAAGTTCCTGGCCTAATATGTACATTGCTCATTAATATAAAATCCATGGAATATTCATGAAGCATTGCTCCATGAATCAAAAATACTGCTCCAGCTAAGCTATGGTTTGATAAGTGTTATTCGGACTTTGTTCCGTCGGAAACAACCGTTAATAGGTGGTATGCTGACTTTAAAAGAGATCGTAAATACATATATGGTGTTGAAATTCGGCAGTTGTCCTGGACAACTTAAAAAGCTCCACACACTCGTTGTGGCTGATCGTAAATTGATGTTGCCTGAGATAGTTAAAATATTGAAAGTATACAGATACAGAGTATTCAGCATTTTGCATGCAAATTTGTTAATGTGTAAGCTGCGGTCAAAGTGCGTGCTGCGTTTATTCTAAAAGTCGATTAAAAACTACAACGCCTCGATGATTCAAAGCGTTTTGCTATTGTTTCAACGTAACCCCAGAAAAAAAAAAATTTGTGTAAAATATATCCATATGTGACAATGGAAGAAACATGAATCAGCCATTTTACTCCTGAGTCAAACCATCCGTCAATTGAGTGGACAGCAGCAGGTGAAAGTTGTCTAAAACCACCGAAGACGCAAACATCAGCAGGTAGGGTTTTTGCCGCCGTATCTGTAGATAGGTAATGTATTTTTTCATGAATTACCTTAGGAAACTATTATAGTGTTATGTTTCTCTACCCTATTTCAAGAATAGATTGACTCTTGTAGAGACTATTAATAGAGTTACGACTAAGTAGTCCGGTTTGCATTCATTTGCCGTTCGTTGACGTGGACGGTACACGGACTAGTTTAGGATTCGATCTAACCAATCAGTCCGACAGCGATTGTGCTATTTCAGTGGACTTTTATCTTCCGGTCTGATGTCTTGTGCTGGTTAGTCCGAGAAGGTGCACACTCCCATGCCTATCCTCCCCACTTTGGGATAGAGCTTAGTTCATTACTAACTGCCCGAAGTGTTCCGAGCGGGGAATGCCGACGGGACTGCCAAGGCTATGTTTACGAGACCAAAGTGCAGAGCAAGTCAGCGCCCCTAAAGAAGGCTTGCTCTGTTCGCCTTTCGACCTTGTGTCACATCTTCCTGCGGTGGTAAGGAAGTAAATACTGTCTAAGCGGCAGTCATTTACCGTTCGTTGGTTGTATAGATAACAGTGGAGGATCTTATTTCGACAATCAGTCCCGTAGAAACTGGGCCATTTCGGTGATCTTCAATCTGTCAGGCTAAGATATTCGTCCTAGATAGTCATAGAATGTACACCCTCCCAGGCCTTGCCTTCCATCTTCGGAGTGAAATTAGTTTATTCCTTAACTGCCTGAGGCGCCACGACCGGTGACCCTGACAGGCTTGCCTAAGCTATTTTTAAGAGACCAGAGTTCCCTTTCTTTAGGGGCGCTTACTTGATTGTTCCCACCTTCCGGCCTTGTGCCACATCTTCCAGTGGTGGGAAGGAAGTAAATACCATAATGGTGACAGTGATTAGTGGCAGCCATAGCCACACTATCGGACGCAGACTTTCTGTAACATCGTATTATGTACTTCCGTTAATATACTCTTGTAAATATACTACTGTGCTGTCTTAATTATTATTGGTAATTCATAGTCAAAAAAGAAAAAAAAACATCAGGAGCGAATATTATATAGCATTAATGGTGTGTTTGAAATACGAAATCGCCAAAAAGCGTACACAAATGAAGAAGATAAAAAGATGAAGAAGATAAAAAGTGCTTCTTCCCCAAGATAATCCATCCCGACACAAGTATTTAGCAACACTGGCACAACTACATGAATTGCACTTCGAATTGCTTTTGCCAACATCCTATTCTCCATATAAAGCCGTAGGCATTATTGGTTTTATGCTGACTTCAAAAGAATGCCACAGTAGCGCCAATGAAGAAGTGATACCGAAAACTAAAGCGTATTTAGAGGCCAAAGTCAAATCTTTCTACAAAAAGGCATTAAATTGTAAGAGAATTGTTAAAATCACTGTATTATCCTTTGTTGATGAATAAAGTCGAGTTTTTACTAAAAGTCGTTGCTTTATTTGTTAGGAACGGTGCTTATTGAGTAATGTGTTAACCTTACATATTGAATGAAGGTATTATAAAAACAAGGATTTGTTTTCATTATTTCTCTTTTCTCCTTTTTCTTTCTCCCTTCTTAATTTAACAGATACAATATATCTCACGTGCAATTCCTAAATTATTTTTGTTCGTTTTCGTTCGTTTATGAAGTCATTCTTTCTTCCCTTTCTTTTTCTCTTTCCGTCAACTTGTTCCCCTTCGTTACGTGATCCGGTTGCATTAACGTCTCCCAAACCTCCTGTAACTCATTCTGCAAAGGTAAACACTAAAGACGACGAAAGAAGTCATGGACGTCTTTTTTTGTTTGCTTTTTATTTTGTTTCTGAGAGCCACGCATGCGCAGACTCTTTTGCCGCCTGTCACTCCTGTTCGACCCTTTCCCGCGCAACTCGCTTCTTTCCGTCTCTTCCAATAAACTTCTTCCTCATCGATCTATTCGTAAACTGGCATCTTTCGAACAGTATAAGAGGAAATTAAAAAAAAAACACCCGTGTATAATAATAATAAAAAAGTATTGACAGGTTTGATTGATAGTTTTATCCTAGAGAAATACTAGGTTGTGGAATGATCAACTGCTACTCCCATGGAGCTGACGTCTATCTAAATGTATACAGAAACGGTTCTTTATTGACTTTTATGGCATTTTTATTTTTACTATCTGTGCAGGTGGCAATTCCAAGGAGAGCTATCATAATATGTTATGTAGGTTGCGCTATACATAACTCAGAGCCACCATTTTTATTCGCATCTGACTTGCATGCGTATTATTGTGTGACAAAACATTAAACACTCGTATAAATTAAAGATTGATAGAACTGATAACACGATGCAGTTAAATATAAACAAACAATTTTTTAAAACATATTTTTTAAAAATATTCGCTACTCGGCGGCTTTTATTCTTTTTCAATGTATAACTTACATCACATATATTTAATATTTAATCTGTAGTTATTAAAAAGACGAATAGCTTTAATTTAATTTACCTACCTTTAAAATGAATGAAACTGATATTTTCAGAGAATATTTTGTAATTAATTTTATTTTATTAAATCACTTTTATTTATTACTGTAAATATCGAAAAAGCTATTGCATATATATAAGAAAATAAAACAATCATATTACAAATGAAGACTACAACATAATCCTTTTAAATACTATATATATAGTATTAAACGAAGACCAACACACTATTTCAATACCTTATTTGCATAACTATTTTAAACAGTTGATGTCTGTTCACATCGCATTAACATTTCTTCATGTAGTACAAGAGAAACAAGGTGCAGGGAGAGAATTCAAAAAGAAAGCAGTTGAGGCGGAACCTTGTCGAGTAGGAAGCTTTCCGACGTCTATGGACCTCAGGTGGGTCTAGAGTGTCACACGTGGAGCTTGTTCGTCAGAGCGCATTCTATTGAAGTACTTGTAAAACAAGCACAATGATGCAACATTGTCTCAATGGGACAGGGGCTAGAACTTGGTTGAGAGTGTGCGACCTGAGAAGTAATGTAGGCAAAAGAAACAGTAAATGTACTTTGGGTTAAGTATGGGTTTCCTGGAAGTGGGTGAGGTAGGTTGGTGTCGAGTGAACACCTTACTAAAGGGTGTTAAAGGAAGTTTAGTGTTATACCCGGTATCTAGGTAGGTATGCTAGTGAACACTCTACTATTACAAAGATTTTTATATTCATTATCTTTCATCTATTTGTGTGTATTTCGCAGCTTTATAGCAAGTGTGCATTTTCGCTTTTTTTTGTTTGTCTTCTTGCCATGTCTCTGTAAGCTTCATGTCTACACATATTTCATCTCAATCTCCATCATACTTTCTTTGTGTAAACCGTTTTCTTTATACTTTTTAAAATGTATCCCAAATACTTCAACGACAAGAGATTGTATTATTTGGATTCTTCGGACGATTATTCTTAGATTGATTATAAGATTCACAACGTTGCAGCATATGTAACCTTCGAACTTTCTTTAAAAGCATATGACAGAACATATAAACCTTTTATTCGAACGGGAATATTTATGCCGATCTTCAAAATATGTACGGAATTCCGAACAAAATTCTTTTATTTAATCTACGGGGGATTGATTGTTCTCATCCCGTTTACTATAGCCGAGTAAAAATGCTAATCTATACTATTTTTTATTTATAATCGCTTATAAAAAAATGTAACATCCGGTTTAAAAAAATGTCACTCAGAAGGGATTTTTTACCGACGCGTTAAACTATTACACCAAGAAGAGACTGTGTCTATCAGTTTTTTATTATCGCGGTCACAGCTTATCAAGGCTAAACATTACTCGAGAATAATGGTTAATCAGACGGAAATACATTCCAATCGAAAGATGATGAATACTATGGGACTACTAACATTTATCAAAGATATTGACGGCGTTTGATTAGTTTTATGGGCGTTTAAGACGGCAGTTTATTGACACTGGATTTGAAGACAACCAAGTTATAATCAGAAGAGAAGTAGTCCCGCAGTAATGTGTCCATATAAATTCTGTCTCAGGCTAGGCACAACAATTGAGAAAGGTATATCTTTTTTCGTTGCGTTAACAACACGAGTTCTTACTGCTTATGTTTACTAGGAGAAACCAAAGACGGCAGCTCAGTTGAGCACTGCCCATTGAAATTACGATAAAGAGGCTAGCAATGGCTGTTTGTGAGAAAAAGGGTTGCAGGTAAGGAATTCGAGATCATTCCACTAGATATGTCATTGTTTAGTTTGGCATTTGACATCTACAAAGCCACTGTTCGCCCATGCATGGAGGGGTTAGCCATATCTGGGCTGGTGCATCAACTAGTCTCTTCCACTTAAACAGGGTTCCCCAAAAGAGCCTCCAACATAATAGCTCCCACACTGTCTACCATAATATAGCCCCTGTCCCACTGCACCAATGTTGCATCCCTGTGCTTGTTTTACAAGTATTTTGATAGAATGTGTTCCGACGAACTTGCTACTCTGGTGCCCCCTTCAACGTAAATAACCCTTACCAACAGAAGAATCACACCCCTGTACTTAAGAATAGCCAGTTACCTGAAAAAATAATAGCCTTTTTCTTCAAATTGCTTGCTTTTGAAATTCTCTCCATGCTCCCAGTTTTTTCGACCGTACAAACATGAAGAAAATCAAATATAATGTGGACATAGGTCTGGCTGCACAACTCCCTACTTAGGATGTCTCTATGATATAGGTCTTTTATTCACGATAGCCCCTTATGTTTCACTGGCAATGTGCCTTGTTTGGGGTGAATATAAGTAAAAATCACACACAAGAACATAACATGTTCGTTTTTTATGTCACGTCTATGTTTAACTAAGCAGGTTTGAATTTAAAGATACGTCCACCTGTCATTATAACTTCAACCGTCAGTCGGCTTGTCACGCGTTAGGCTGAATAATATAACAGTCACCATTAAACGCGCAGATTAAATGGGCGCATCTGAACAGAATCCGTTTTCCATTTTCTGCTGTCCAATTTTTTATTTCGTTTTTCTTCTTTTTCCCATTAATTCGTTTTCTTCCAAGTTTGTTTTCAGTTTTCTTTCATCAATTCTTCTTGTATTTGATTTCTCTAGATTTTATTTTCGATTTCCTGTTTTTCTATTCAGTTTAGTTTTCCACCTTTTTTGCGCTTCCGTCATTAATCAACCTATTTCCTGTTTGCGTATTACGCTATTCGGTTAGCACGATATGAAACAGTGTAACCAATGGTGGATCTTATGTACAGGCTGTAAGGTTGCAGACCTCACAGATATAATATGACGAATAATGCGCCTCTATCATCTATTCATTTTATCAATAAAACACGAGATTCTAAAATAAGCAGATGCATTCGTATATACTTACATTCGAGACGTGAGTATGTCTGTCTGTCTTGTTCTCTAATTATTAATTTACTTTTGGGCTATATAACGTGTGGCCATGACTAGTTTTAAGCTGGGAGTTTTATTAACGTAATTTAGTTTAGACAATACGCTGTAGAAATCTGACTATTTCACGTTAGAATTCGGTCGAACAAGACTACATTAAGACTATAAGAAGTACGAACCTAACTATCTTTAAGATATAAGATCTATGAAACTAACAAAGTGTTAGTTACAAGATTTTGAATCTGACAACTTTTACATTATAAGAAGTATAAATCAGGTTTCATTTAGGATCTCAAATATTCGAATCTGACTACATTTTGGCTTTAACATTTATGAAATTAACTACTTTTGGGTTGAAAACATATGGCCGTAATCATTATAGTTTTTTGTAGGTCGACAGATAGCATGTCAGTCCGATTGGAGCTCTGAAGTATCTCCCGCATGTAGGGCACCTGTGCGATGATTCTGTCGCAGAGGTGCTGACTGCTCTTTCTTTCCGAATAGCACGTTTCTTTTTGAGTTCTTCAAAGCGTGCACGTTCAGCAATGCTGGCTTCTCTGTCGCTTGCAGTACGCCAGGAACATCTGTTATATGTCAAATATAAACTTTGACTTTAACGCCTATGCAACTGACTAATAATTATACGTATGAAGCTAAATACACTTAAGCTATAAAACGTATAAATCTGACTAGGTTTTAAATGTAATAAGTATATACCTGACAAAAGGTTGACTATAAGATGTATGAATCTGGCTAGCTTTAACATATAATGAATATAAATACTATAGATCTGACTACATTAACACAAGAAGTACAACCTTAACTACTTTTAAGTTATGAGATCTATAGAGCTGAAACATTTAGACTAAAATGCTTTCGAACCTAACTACGCTATAAGATGTATGGAGGCGACTAAATTTAGGCTGAAAGACTACGAACCGAGCTACACTTAGGCTATAAAACTTATGCATCGAACTAAATTTAGGCTATAATATGTACTAGCCTGACTGGTTATATGCTATGAAATCAATGCACTTGACCACATTGAGTTTGAAGATGTATGTGTAAACATAAAAGAGATGGCATGTTTGGTCGATTGCATAGTTGCAATGCATGCAAATGACGGAGTTGCTACACTTGAGAGATATAAAACTGAGAAAAGATAACTAACCCAATATTTGGTCGATATCTCTGATTTAAGATTTTGCAATCCAGAATTTGATTTCTGTTAGAAATAAGTGTCTCTTTTAATGGGAGACGATGCTGAGAGCAAGATACTGGAGCAAAACAATGACAGGCTAAATACAGGACCCCGGCACAGTGGGTGTTTAATTTACTAGATTGTCAGGAGATTAGCCTATTTAAGTGTACGCTGGCTTGCTATTATCTAAAGAGATCGTGTCTTGTGTAGTCAGAGGATTAATGCCTTCTTATATATCCCAGCAGATAGTCAGAGGAAGTCAGTTTAGTTTTCTGGGTTTCGACAGTCAGCTGGGTTTCTGTGCATCTCAATACAGTTATACCCGTGGGCTCTAAGACATCGGGCTTGTGTGTTTATCTGGTCGGGCCAAAATGTATCTTTGCAATTCTGAGATTCAAGCGAATAAACTAACAACATTTCTACATTCCATCAGAATAAAACTGTGTTAATTCTATAAAACGGGAAGTGCGAGCTCATTTGAGGAGAGAATGAAGTACTGGTTGGTACGAAATATAAAAGTGCAGACATGTGTAGAACTTTCGAAAAAATATGATGGGATAAGTCCGTATACACTATGTTCATTTTTAAGGATGTTACGGCCCCTTTTCTAACATATTGCACGAGAAACGGCGAGTCACAACTACTTGTAATGAATTTGGGATTGTTATTTATTTCCTACAATACCATCTCACAACAGATGCATTCGTGTATATATATATATATATATATATATATATATATATATATATATATATATATATATATATATATATATATAATTATTAGTGTTATTTAAAATACGACTTTAATATACTATTTCCTTAGTTGGAATATACTCAGACTGACAATCTCGAATGTACTGTTAACATATTTCCTCGGTTTTCTTTTTTTTTTAAATAAAAGCAAAGTGTATCCCTTTTCCTTTTTATTTTAAATGTCATAAAATATAAGTGAGACACGTCACGATTTTCCCCTGTACAGTCTTGAAGTATAGAAGAATAACCGCATATATCACAGGCTACTTAACTCACCTCTATATTAGGCTTGTTCACTCGAGCGTGTTTTAGTAATGTTTTTATTATTTTTCTCCAGTTAACATCAGATATTATTTTTGGCCCACCATATCGACTCTATTCAAAACATACTCTATATAGGTGGTAGCAAAACTATTCCCCCTAACAATTAAGTACTGCCACTCCCAACATCGACAACGGGAATTAATATACAACGTCCACTTTTACAAAATATTGCCCGTTATTATTTCCTGTTTATCTGCTATTAATTCTCTACATAATACAAAACATCATGCACATATTTAATTGACGCACCCGCTAAATCCTCTGAATTTCGAGAATATCGGATTATGTTTTTTTCTAACCATTACGTATACATTTATAGTAATTCCAGTTGTCAGATAATACAATAAAGGAACATTGTAATTTCCAGCATTTCCTTTTTCAACATGGCGGCTACAATCTATTCAACAACTCGACTTCCGAATTAAGTCACTATATTCCGAGATACGCGACACACTTTATAAAGTGCACAATTTTTGAGTCCTACACTTTTCACACGCATAATATCCAACAATTGGAAATAAACATCGATTTATTTGTATAGAAACTCCATAAAACGTGTGACTTGTATGCCCTACATTCTGTCGCCTTACGGCGGATCGTACGATTACACACATGCCGGCAACTGACTGGCGTCGTTTACATGAACTATTTTTTCGTAAATTTTAAACTTGCCTCCGTTGAAAAAAAGTTAACAGCGTAAATCCAAGGCGAAGGGGTCTATGATTCAATCAAATTTGTCTCACAAAAGTTTTTTTTTACATTGTTCAAATTCCGGCTACGAGGGAGGGGGAAGAGAGGACTATGAGCTGGATTTGTATAAATCAACGTTATCATGTAGTCATTTAAACAGAAAGCAATGTAATATGTAGTACTTTAACTATTGCCAATTCAGATGTGACGTATTTGCGTTCGGTCGGATGTTGACAAATTTTAATTCATTATTTTCTATTTCTCCTCAGCAACGCCGAGGAGGGTCCAGCTAGTAAAATATATAACCCAGTTCCGTTCTGTGTCTGTCTGTATCCCTTCCCTATATCTCTATCCATCTCTCCTTTCCTCTCCCTCTCTCTCATTATATATATATATATATATATATATATATATATATATATATATATTTATATCTATATTCATATAATATATAGGAAAGTATGTTCTTACTTTTTTATTAACTTATTTCACAACTGAAAATAATTGTTTCTACTCATTTCTCCCCCGATTTCCTTTGTTTTAAATTCATCATTCTGACTTTACTTCTTAGAGGTTCAGATCAGAAGGCCGGTAATAAAAAATTAGCAATCATCATTTTCATCATCCCTCTTTTCATTATTAGTAAAATAAATAGTGTTTCTTCTGAAATATATATATATATATATATATATATATATATATATATATATATATATATATATGTGCGTGAGTAAACATGACAAAAAAGAAAAACAGTAAGTACAGAAATAAATCATCTAGATACGACTTTATTCCTGTATTTAATTTGTTTTTCCTTTTATCTTTTTCACACACACCATTTTATGATATATCATGCATTATATCTTCATCTATCTTTCTTTCTATCTATCTATCCATTGATCCATCTATCTATCTATATATATATATAAAGAAATTGACATTTTTAAGGCACGCTTTAAATGTATATAAGTAAAATATTTTTGAAAATCAACACATGGTGCAATTTAAATAAAGAAAATTATTTATATATTATTTTTGTTCAAGCTTTCGTTGTAAAACAACTTTGTCAGACGAGACTTTCTTATAGTTTTTTTTTCCTTCAAAATGCGGAAGAAAAGTTGTTTTACAACGAAAGCTTCCAACACAAAATGAAACAAATGATTTTTTCATTTAAATTGCACGATGTGTTGATTTTCAAAGATATTTAACTGAAATACATGTTCATGCGTGCCTCAAAGGTGTTGTAAATTTCCTTATTCCGAAAGAGCTAATCTGCACATAGCATCGACCTGAGTCTACTTATCCTAAACTCTTTTAGAACTTGAGGTGTTCTTCTGCCTCTACCGTGATTTGACCCCTCGGGGTAAATATCATCAAAATCAGAAAGAAGAAGAAAAGAAAAATAAACCATAAGAGAGTCTCGACTGACAAAGTTGTTTTACAACGAAAGCTTGCAACAAAAAATTAAATAAATGATTTTGTAATTGAAATTGCAGCATGTGTTTTTTTCCACAATATTTCACTTTAATATATATATATATATATATATATATATATTCATATATATATATATATATATATATATATATACTAGACGGGCCCGTGCTCCGTAATGTAACAATCGGGCATGAGCCCGTCTAATATACATATATGAATATATAAGTTATGTTTTGTTGTTGTTATTGTTGCGATGATAACAGCTTATGCACGGTATCTTATTGTGGCTACGAATCCTGCCAAAATCAGCTCCACTGAAGATCACTAGATATGTATAAACAAGTGTACGTTGATAACGTTTATCTATGAATAAATGTATACGTCACTACGCAATGCAGAAAATGCATGTAAGGGAGTTCACTCTCTCATAACTTAGGAAGTGAATCACCATTAGACAGCGTTCATGAGCTGTCACTATAACAAAAACAAAACAAGCGATGAATAATCGTACATATTTAAGGCTAGGATCAATAGCTCATAGGTAACATTTCAGACCAAATGGTCGGAGGTACGAATCTTGCCAAAGTCGGCCATACAGAAGAGCGGTAGATACCTGAAAACACCTGTACTAGAATACTTTTATCTATAAATATATATATATATATATATATATATATATATATATATATACATATATATATATATATATATATATATATATATATATATATATATATATATATACTTGTTTTTCATCGTGTTTGCTTTGTTTTATATAATTAGCACCGAGGAAAGCTATACCAATAAATACATGCACAGGAGCATTTTACATATATGGTAGTATAAGCAGAAACAAATGCATGCTGTAAAAAACAAGTTTTTTTTTAGAAATTATGCAAAACTGTCCTTCATAACATTACATATGGTATAAAGGTAAATCAAAAATATCATATACAACATGGTCTAGCCTAACACTATTGAGCTATTACAATTGCTTTATGTTATAAAATTCATATTTGAATATAAAATTTAAAATAGAAATATATATGCAGAGATAAAAAGAGATAGAGAGAGATAGAGAGAGAGATAGAGAGAGAGAGAGAGAGAGAGAGAGAGAGAGAAAGAGAGAGAGAGAGACAGAGACAGAGACAGAGACAGACAGAGAGAGAATAGTAGTTTGCTGGGAATTATAGTAAATGTATTTAGAAGGCTGAAGACAATTCAGAGAGCCGGATTGATGAGAAGCTGGATAGAACAAAAATAAACAATCGAATGAGAGGTCTTATAACTATTTATTTGTTTTCCGTTTTAATCTTGCATAAACAGCAACTATATTGCTAAGTGTGTGATTTCCAGATGATAATTAGAAATCATTTGATTTTCTGGAAAATCTTCCCCTCATCAAAACTGGGCACAAAAGAAAAGGTTGCCTGCGTGGCATTCACTAACATGGGTGTCAGAAAATACATAGAATCTATCTTAGTAAATTCCACACAGTCGGGCTGTTCTTAAATTAATAAATTGTTGCTAGTTCTCTCTTTCGATTGTTTATTTACTTATCAAATTCAATGACAATACATTATATGAACAAATAAAACCATTATTTGTGAATTATTAATTAATACGTCCTATGAGCATAAGTACTATGACGTACTCATTCTATTAGATTCTCCTGGCGCGGTTGCCTCTCAATTTTTATATCCAGGTTGTCATGATATTCAAAAGTAACGTTAGGACAATTAATCGGAATCGGGAATCAGAAAAATCAGAACTGTTTGAAGTATCGGAATCGAAAAAAAATTGTATCATTATTTTAATCCCACAGACGTTTATTTTAATTATTATTTTTTGTTTTTGTTCAAAACAAAATTTTCCATTGATGATGCTAATAATAATATGATAAATATTTATTGATTTTAAACTCCTAGTAAAATTAAAATCTATATAGCACCCCATCCACAAGTATATTTTTACCTTTGAGAAAATATATGCACATACTACAATGGTGTTTACGGTAATCCGAAAATTAAAAAAAACAACTATAAAGCTAAATATTTAGAGATTTAAACAGCATGCGAATTGGAATATGTAATTTATCGGAATCGTGAATATAGAACTGGATCAGTAAGTTTTTATGAATCGGGAATTTAGAACGGAATCGGTAATTGTATCACAATCGGAAATTAAAAAAAAATCATCCTATCACTATTCCACACCTGGGGAACGTATAAGTCATTATCTAGAGATTTCAGTTCTAATTCCGGTGTCAGCACTGGCGCTTTTTCTTCGTATATACACATCTTATGCATTGCACTGTGTATTGATGTCAAGTAACTGTTACAGGCAGGAATTTAATTCCACTCCATTTTAGATCTTGCATTCTGAGTGTTTTATATTTTGATCTTTATTAGGTCCTTCCTTTTAAAAATATTTCTGCGTATACTCTATTTCTCTTCGGAATAAAAATATTTCATTTAATGGCGCCCTTAAAGTGCAGTTTTACCCTCAAGGTTTTCGAAATTGGCGCATCGACCGTTAGTTTTCGTAAAGTTATTTAAAAAAAATGAACTTTAGATACGAACATCCGCAACCGTTATAGAATGTACAACTTTCATCTATATTTAAAACTTCTTTATTGCACCCAAATTATTCCATTTAAATCCTTAGCCCCACTCACATTTTTGGTATCTATTTTTGTTTCTTTTTCTGTTATTAGGAATTGATATATATTTTTCTCATTCTTTCGTAATCATTATTTCTTTCTCTAAATTTTAATCTTTGTGTTTTCTTTTGCCTTCACGATTGTATTTGTATATCTTTCTATACGTATGAGTATCATTTAATAAATGAGGTGATCTGTGACCTATTTGCTAAGAGCAAAGTGTAGTATCTGCTATGCCCCTAGACTTTATATTTTCTGTTCTTGGTCAATTTTATATTCCCCTCCACATCTAGAGTGGCCGGTTTAGAGATGAACTGAATTTTCTCCATATCGAAAACCGACCTTGGGCGCACGCGAGTAGGGACTCCTTTTCATTAAGTTAAGAGACAAGCGTAGTATCCGTTCTGCCACTAGACTTAATATTTTCTGTCCACGAACAGTGAACGAGAGAAACTTCTGAACTCAGACAATGTCACTCTTATTTATAATCCAGAATTAGCCTTATTAGAAGGACTTGATTTTCTTGAGATTAAAAACCGACATTTGGTTTTACTATGCGCTCGTTGGGAGCCTAGTAAATGATGAATCACATCTCACACACGTAAAACCATCTCTACTTTATTTTTCCAAAATGATCGCGAGCCTGTGAAACACATTTCTCCATAAATAAAACATTTCTTGTATTCATTCAATGTAGAAATATTTGTACTCGGGTTTTAACAAGTCGTCGAGGGTCTCGTTCACCTTCATCATCGCATAAAAACTGTGTTGCCTCCCAAAATACTTTGAGAGAGACAAATACGTGGAATTAAGAAGGAATCCTTTACATTTTGAACCGAATCCTATGTTAAACCCAGCGTGCTAGATTGCTCAATTTCTGCTAGCCATGATATTTTAGAAGACTTAAATAAGTCGTAATTATATTTTGACGCCTAGACTATATATGTATATAGTCTACATAGAGAGAGAGAGAGAGAGAGAGAGAGAGAAAGAGAAAGAGAGAGGGGGGGAGTGAGAGGTGTATTAGTTGTGACCTAACGGGCTATGGGTCCATTTAGTATATATATATATATATATATATATATATATATATATATATATATATATATATATATATATATATATAGTCTAAAGAAGCTTTGAGTTATTTTAAACAAAAAGACAAAAAAAAGAAAAATGCAGTTTAAATTCCCAAAGAAACTAACTAAATCCAAAATAGTGTAGACTTAACATTTGTTGGAAAATTCATAAATAAATAATATATAATAGTAAGTAAATAAAATAAAAAGGGGGATTAAGTATCTAACAGTGAAACAAAAGCAGGAGACCTTAACGTAAGCATCTAATATCAACACGGGGATCTTCAGCTGTTTACCATGAAACTGTTTCGGAGATTTAAAAACAGGACAGTTATATGCATGGCTCTCCAATGGTACAGATAAAACTACCATTTCCCCAATAATTAAGTGTCGAAATAATTCAGCTTAAAATGTTACTTATATATACATAAATAAATAAAAAAATAATAATAATAATAATAATAATAATAATAATAATAATAATAATAATAATAATAATAATAATAATAATAATAATAATAATAATAATAATAATAATAATAATAATAATAATAATAATAATAATAATAAAATACTATCTAAACACTAAACCTACGAACCATTCTGCGATATGGTAGCTAGAATAAAATTATATAGGAATTAAGGTTGCATTAAAAAAAAAAAAAAAAAAAAAAAAAAAGCTTTAGTACCTTTGGTACCAGAAAGGCAAATAGATATATGGAGACGGGCCCGTGCTCCGTTATGTAACAATCGGGCATGAGCCCGTCTAATATACATATATGAAAATATAAGTTATGTTTTGTTGTTGTTATTGTTGCGATGATAACAGCTTATGCACGGTATCTTATGGTGGCTACAAATCCTGCCAAAATCAGCTCCACTGAAGATCACTAGATATGTATAAACAAGTGTACGTTGATAACGTTTATCTATGAATAAATGTATACGTCACTACGCAATGCAGAAAATGCATGTAAGGGTGTTTACTCTCTCATAACGTAGGAAGTGAATCACCATTAGACAGCGTTCATGAGCTGTCACTATAACAAAAACAAAACAAGCGATGAATAATCGTACATATTTAAGGCTAGGATCAATAGCTCATAGGTAACATTTCAGACCAAATGGTCGGAGGTACGAATCTTGCCAAAGTCGGTCATACAGAAGAGCGGTAGATACCTGAAAACACCTGTACTAGAATACTTTTATCTATAAATATATATATATATATATATATATATATATATATCTGCATGTATATATATAGTACATGTACACACACACAGACACACACATATATATATATATATATATATATATATATATATATATATGTGGTGGGGTGCGCTTCTAATGTAATGTTATGCATACTTTTAATTTTGAGTAATAGTTTTTAAAAAATTTAAATAAGTATAACACGACAGGGACATCGAATTGAAGGTCTAAATTCCAAATGTGCGGTTTTGTTCTTGGATAAAACGTAACATACACACATATGACAACTTTGCTTAGCATATGTTGATATATATATTTTTTATGTAATTTCATCTCGTTCTAAATTTCTTATATTCTCGAATCCAGTCTCTTTCTAGTTTAAGCCAAAACCGTATTGTATTCTTCGTTATCTACACACACACACATACATACACCTTCGCTTTATATATATAGATATATATTTCTTATATATCCGTATATCTTTCTTAATTTTGATTGTTTGTTACTTTTTCTTTGTCTAAACGAAAACGCACTGCGTTCTTCATCTAATTCGACTTTACTTTTTTATGTACTAACGAGTCAGCCTTTATGAAGGGCCAACGGCCATTCGGAAATAAGATTTAACGAGTTTGTCAGCAAAGCAGTAACGATGTTTGAGACTGACCATAATCTGATTATTTAACAATATGGTTCAACAAGAATTTGTTAACATTTGAATTTAAAACGACCATGCTGTAGTCAGTTGGGAAGGAGCTCCGAAATATTGTGGTACACAGACGAGTAATTCTTGGTAAGAAAGCTTTGCTTACAGAAATTCCGTTCAGTTTTAGGTACACAGAGGAAAAAAATATTTACATTGGTTGTAGCTAGACGTGTTTTTTGTGAGTGATTTACAAGCGGAGCTGTTGCTCGTAGCTCGCTCGACCAGATACTACGAAAATAAGGATCAAATATAGAAATACTAGCAACCTCATTTATGTGAGGAAAAGGCTGTAGGTAAGAGAAAAAGGATTTCCTTACTAGATTTTGAAGTCGGTTTTGTACTCTAAGGCAGGAGAGTGTATTCTGAGCGACCCACCCCCAGATGAGACATTAATTCATCTTAGGTCGTATTTTTAATATATTAAGGAGTCACCGTTTATCAAGGCCCACATTCTACTCAAGGATAGGGTTAATGAGGGTTTTCAGGAAACGGTGTGACAACGTGAGGATTGGCAACGATATAGTCTTAGTATTTTAATAATTTTTGTTCATTTTTATTTTTCTTCATCTGTTTGATTCCGTTTATGTATCATTTTTTTATTTTAAAATTATCTCTATTTCTATTATTGACTTCTATTTTTGGCATTATCATTTATATATTATAACCATTCACTTTATTTCTACCGGTCTTTTAATTTCTAGCATTCCATTTCAATTTATTATTAATAGGCTCATCCACGCACGGCTTCCTCAGCAGCCTTGGTATGTTAATGACACGGCTCATCGGGGACCGTCGAGAATTGAGTTGGCTTTACAAATGACTTTCCATCGTCGCTATTCATAGAAACGACTCGAGCCTGCTCTCGGCCTTGCAAGTCAGCAGGGCCTCCGATGAACCTTCCTGATACTTGCACGTTGCTTTCGAAATAAAGAACATGCAAATAATTAATTTATTATAATTGTTAGTTATCTCTATCATTCGGTTTTCTCTTATTCTTTAATTTTTTATTAATCTCGTTATTTACATCATCTTGGTTACAGATAGTCATTTACTTTCCATAATTCTCACTATTTCTATCATTCTCATAATTATCGCTATTTCTCGCATTTATTTCATCTATTGGAAGATTTTGTCGCTATTTCTATCATTCTCATACTTAAAAATATTCTCTTAGTTTCCATAATTATCGCTATTTCTATCATACTCATACTTACACATATTCTCTTAGTTTCCATAATTATCGCTATTTCTCGCATTTATTTCATCTATTGGAAGATTTTGTCACTATTTCTATCATTCTCATACTTACAAATATTCTCTTAGTTTCCATAATTCTCACTATTTCTATCATTCTCATACTTACAAATATTCTCTTAGTTTCCCTAATTATCGCTATTTCTCTCATTTATTTCATCTATTGGAAGATTTTGTCGCTATTTCTATCATACTCATACTTAAAAATATTCTCTTAGTTTCCATAATTATCGCTATTTCTCGCATTTATTTCATCTATTGGAAGATTTTGTCGCTATTTCTGTCATACTCATACTTAAAAATATTCTCTTAGTTTCCATAATTATCGCTATTTCTCGCATTTATTTCATCTATTGGAAGATTTTGTCGCTATTTCTGTCATACTCATACTTAAAAATATTCTCTTAGTTTCCATAATTATCGCTATTTCTCGCATTTATTTCATCTATTGGAAGATTTTGTCGCTATTTCTATCATACTCATACTTAAAAATATTCTCTTAGTCTCCATAATTATCATTATTTCTCTCATGTTCTTTATCTGTTACTAGAATTCTCGCTAATTCTATCATTCTCTAAACTTTCCATGATTCACACCCTTTCTATCATCTTCGTTACTTCTATCATACCAATTCTCTTATTTTCCTTTCTACAATAATTCTAACAATTTATTGTCTCTGCATTTCTATAATTCTCTTTCTTTGTTTGCACTGCCCATTTTATTTTGATAATTTTCATAACTTAAATCATTTTGTATATTTCTTTCATTTCCCTTATTAATATGATTCTCATATTTTCTTTTTTATCACTGTCTACCAAGATCCAGCCGCTGTCCCATCGCCGCAATCTTGCATCTCTGTGCTTGTTTTAAAGTACTGGAATGAAATGTGCTCCGACGAACTTGCTGAAATTGTGCCCTCTCTACGTAAATGAACCTGACTAACTGGACAATAAGTTAAAACTCACCCTTTCACTGTAGATATCGTCAGGTGTCTTAAAGACGTCTTACTTTAATAACATCTTTACTCGAATCCTTTGCTTTTGGAATACATTTTTCTACCTTCTGTTGTCATGACTGTACACACATGCATGCATTTAAATGTAACATAAACAACCATCTGACTGAACAACTCCCTATTTAACGTGTCACTATAATTCACAGTCAACCCTTATATCTCAGTTCCAATGTGCTTTGTTTGAGGTTAATCTAAGTAATAAAACTATAATTCTCTTTATTTCTTTAATCATCTATTAATCTACTATTCTCTTTATTTATATTCTTCTCTCAACTATCTTCATTTCGATCTTTATATTAATGTATATTATTCTCTTCATTTATAACATTTTGCTTATTTATGGCTATCATTCTTTTTATTACTATCATTCCCTTTTAATATATTATTCTCTTTATTCATATCTAACATTCGGCTGATGTCTATCATTGTCTTTATTTCTAACATTCTCGTAATTGGAAAATACGATGAAACTCTTGCAGATATCATACTCTTTATTTTATAAATCTGATTTCTATCATTGTTTTATTCCGTCATTACTATCATTTTATTCATGTAATTTCTTTATTTATTTTCTATATTGTCTCCGTTCTTCTTTTTAATATAACACTTTCCGCTACAGTTCCGCCATTGTTTTAGCTTTTGCTCTTTCTCCCTTATCTCTAGGACGAAGAATAAATGCTTAATGTATGATATAAGTATGAACAAAGACAAAGGAAAAAGAAAGAGTGAAAAACTGGTTGTAATTCTCTTTTAAGAGAAGGAAATAGCCTTAAACCAGATTTTATATTTTTAGCCGAGTATATTGGTCTTTCACAACCGCAAAGAGGAAATCAGGATGGGTTTCAACATGGCGACTGCAGGTAATGCATTCACGTAAAAATATAGATGCATACAAAACTACAAGAATATACACCCAATCACAAAAATATACACACGCAGCTGGGACAAAGTGCGATTGCCTCCAACCAAATGTTCCTTGTAAAGAATACATTGGTGCTGTAAAGAAAGTTCATAATGGCTTAGATCATAGATACTGCATATAAAATCGATTTGAGTGCACGCAAATAAATACATACATCATGTAGCCATACACATATACAAACAATATACCCTCTCTCTCTTCCTCTCTCTCTCTCTCTCTCTATATATATATATATATATATATATATAAATGCATATATGTGTGTATGCATAACATTTGCTAAATATATATGCGAACCTACTACTTCAAAGACAAACCCAAACACGCTCAATTATATATATATATATATATATATATATATATATATATATATATATATATATATATATACATATTTTGGTACAGAAAATGAGTACAATATTCGTCACCGTCGGTTTCAAGCTCGGAAAGTCTTAGCCATCCGGCTCTCTTCAGCTTCTGTTGTCATCTCTTTTGGAAATGTGAAATCACATGACACTCTCGTTGGGACGCGTTATTTGCTCAGTGTGTAATGTATGTTTGTTTGAATTTAAATTTAGTGTAATGAAACTGTTGAGATTTAAAACCGGAGGAGATTAGGAGAGATATAATAATATAAGATTAAAGGGAATAAAAAAAAAAATAAAAAAATAAAAATAAAAATAAAATTGAAATGTAAATAAAATTTGAAATTAAAACATAAGAAATAAAAAAAATAAATAAAAAGATAAAAAAATAAAAAGGTTTCTATGTAATTCCCGTGAGCCAATTTTATGAATTTGTATCATTAAGACGTTACTGTTTTGGGTTTGAAGGTGTGCGTTCTGAAAGGAAAAACCGTTAGTTGAAATCGTGTTAAAATTCTTTTAGACAGTCCGGAGTAATTTTAATAAAAATTTGCTGGGTCTAAGGGAGGTAATTTAGTTGGAAAATAAAGGTTTGACGTCTAATAACTGATAAATAAATTAAATATTTTTGTGAAAGTCGAAGTTTTTGCTCTTGAAATTTATGTGGATACGGGCTGATGAGGTGTTTGTTCGTATTTTTTAATTTGTTTATATTAGTAATGATGGGAAGAAAAGGGGGGAGTAGCTAGACATGTTGTGAATCGGTCAGTCCAGTTTATGAGTAGTGCTTGCCTCTTTTGGATACATCCCTTAAAGCTTTCATCTCGAATATTCAAACAGGCTGTATTCGGATCAAGGATGGCTCTTGAAATGTGGTATTTTTCAGCGTCACATAGAGGACATCTGTACCAAAATAAATAAATATTATGCTCTTAATTTTTAATTTTAATTCTTAATTAATCGAGCACTCTGCTGGGATTTTTCCTACTATATTACAAAGAAGTTATATATATATATATTTCTATCTCAAGAAGAACATTAACTTAAGGTACTCTTAATATTAACCTCGAATTCGAGTCTATATATTAATTACTCAATTGAAAATATTGTTCCTTCATATATACTGATGAGCCGCAGTAACGGCCAAACACAATTCTGTGGGTAACTGTTTCATCTATAAATATATGTATATATATATATATATATATATATATATATATATATATATATGTATGTATATATATATATATATATATATATATATATATATGTATATATATATATATCAACATATATATATATATATATATATATATATATATATATAATTAAACAAATGTGGATCATAATTTTAAAACATATTTATTATTAAATTATTATTTATAGCTCTTTTTCGGATGGTCACCTTTAAGAGAAATGACATAACCCGTATAATCTAAGCTAAATGCGAAGTTTCTGTCCGCTTTATATGACATACATAGGGCTTGTTTCCTGTCTTGTCATATAGCTCTTGAAGTTGGTCTATTCGCGCTGAGGTTTTAGTTACAAGAGAATCGTGTTCAGGGGTTCGAATTGTTCGACTGGTCGAACAGTTATCTTCCAGACGGATGTTTCAATAAGGATTAAACGTATTCATACGTTAATAATAATTACCAAAATATATATTATTAAATAGGTATATATATATATATATATATATATATATATGAGTTACCTAATTTTACTGATATGAAAAGTATATTGTAAGAAACGAAATATAAATTAAGGAAAAGTCGATGACTAAACACCGAAAAATAGGAAATAAGTATTTTAAGTCAGGAGTATTAAGGTCAATAGTTAAGCTAGCGCTGAATGATTAAAATTCTATTGACCTACAAAAAGAATAATATATATATATATGTTACACATAGAATATACTAAGATCATAGTTCTATTAAAAAAAGGATCTGATTTTGATAATAAGTACTGATAGTAATTTAGGCTCTGCATGCCTAGTTTTTCCATTGTTTTTGTTTTGTTTTATATATTTAGCACTGAAGATAACCCCACCAAAAATAGATGCACAGAAGCATTTTACGAATATGTTGATGTAAGCCAAAATAAGTGCATGCTGAATAAAAAAACAAGTTTTTCGTGATGATGTGAATCTGCTTTTCTATAACATTGATATGCTATAAAATTAAATAAAAAATGCTGGAGATAACATAGCTATTGAACTATTACAATTGCTTTATCTTATAAAATTAATATTCGAATATATATAAGACATTCTAATTATATAGAGAAATCCATATATATATATATATATATATATATATATATATATATAGGTGTGTAGTTGTGTGTGTGTGTTTGTCTGTCTGTCTCTCTATTCGGGTGTTGGTGGGTGTATAATAAATCAATAATTCGATCCGGCCCACTGATTTTTTATGGCCGAATTAAAGATACAAACTACTCGCATTTTCTTTTTCAAATCTTTTTTCACTTTTCAGAATTATATTTGTAGCTGTTATCCAAACGCATTTTGAATATATATATATATATATATATATATATATATATATATATATATATATATATATATATATATATATATATATATATATATATATATATCCGAAAGAAACAGCAACTGACAATAGCATCGCTTATCAAGGCGCGATGGCTGCTCAGGTATAAGAATTAATGAGATTCTCAGTTGATTACTCTTGGTGTTTATGCATATATATATATATATATATATATATATATATATTTATTATTTATTTATAAATATTATAAATATTATTATTATATATATATAATATGGAGCCGATAGATTAAACAAAACCATATATTTTTAATTGAACCTACATATATAAATGCTTTAATCATGTGAGTTTTATTTTTTTATTTGTTTATGTCCTCTAACACTGTCTTTCGACTTTCTCCCTGACGAGTTGTACTCATAATTAATCCAAGATATGTAACTCTATATGTTGGTAGTCATGACGAAACGGGGTGTTATGATAAATATTTAAATAAATAAAGACCTAGTTACTCTAATCTAAACTCTCTATTGTTTATTTATTTATACTGTTTATCTTTTTTTTAATTTCTTAATCTTTATATATTAGAAGGATCACAAATAAACTTTTATTTTGTTCATTCGATCTCTTTACTTGCATATATCAGCAAATCCCTGTAATTTCTATTTCTCTCACAAAGAAACATTTTTAAATATATTTATATTGTATGTTTTTATTTATTTATGTTTATTATTTCCAAATACAATGCTTTTTCTTAAATCTTACGCGCTTTTCGCAGCAGAATCATGAAACATGCATTATATTCTATCTTAACGTTGGTGCTCATCCGCGAAAAACATTATTCAGTAGCAATAAGAAAACAAACATCAATCCAAAGACACGAGAATAGACGGTAGAAAACGTTTCAAATGAGCCATTTACAAAGGTAACGAAAAGTCAAAATACATAAGCAGATACATGAACAAACTCACATGAGAATTCGTGACAAAATGCATGAAACACCCACAAAATACAAAACCTCTTTCCAAAACATGAAACGACACACACACACACACACACCCACACACGCACATATATATATATATATATATATATATATATATATATATATATATATATATATATATATATATATATATTAAATATTTTCTTTATCGCACAAAACTTTAAAATAGCATTGAAGAGACAATATTTATTATTCATAATGAATTTAAGAAATTAAAAAGATGAAAGGGCAGCTGACCGGTTTCGTACCTCGCTCAACAGAGCCAAATATCGAGGTAATGTATAACAAATATAAAAAGATGCTATGAGAATTATAGCGAGGGAAAGGGGTAAAAAAAAAAATTAAAAATCAAAAAAAAAAAAAAAAAGAAAAAAAAAAGTTCAGTCAAATAGAAACAACATTAAGCCCGAGGAGATTTTCTCTTTGTTTGCAAAGAGAAGGTCTCAAGGACTTAATATAAATTGTTTCTAAGATCTTGAGATGATAAGGGGAGTGCGACTTACTAAGAATGAGGAATAAGTCGACACTGAATTTAGAGGCACAGGTGCGATTATTTATGAGATGTTGACCTATCGACGAGCCATAAGTATTATTCATATCGTCAGTTGGTAAATAATTTCCATTGCGAATTTTTGTGGGCACGTGTTGTTTGACCCGGATGTCCAATCTCTGTGACGTCATCCCGACGTAGTGCATACTGCAACTACATTTAAAAAAATAAATAATGGAATTATTATGGGGGAAGGACATCTTTTCGAATAGAAGTTAAGATTGGACGAGAGGAAAAAACAACACGCGTATTTGCAGCAAAATAACATTGTTGTACAGACAAAGAGATTTGTTTGGCGAATCTATCACTAATATTACCAAGCCAAGGTAGGCGAAGGTAAATAGGGCATCTGTCTACAGAAGCTGGTTTGCTTTTGTAAAAATGTAATATTTTTGTTTTAATCGTAGATTGTACAATGTCTAAAGGATAGCCATTGTTACAGAGGGTCTTAGTAATAAATTTAATTTCTTCATCCAGCTCGGTCTTCGAACAAATCTTTAAGGCCCTATGGGTAAGGGTCTTAATAAGATTAAATTTTTGTTTTGTGGGACAAAATGAGTCCCAACGAGTATAAAGACCAGTGAAGGTAGGTTTCCGATATACTGATGTTAAGAAACCACAGGAAGCTTTATTAACTAATACATCAAGGAATGGCAGTGAAGAATTAGTTTCCTTATCAATGTGAAATTAAGAGCTGGATGAATATTGTTAAGGGACGTAAAAAAAACGTCCGCTTCCGTTTCATTGTTGAACAGACAAAAGGTGTCGTCAACATAACGAAAGTAGATATCTGGTCTATTTGGACCAGATAGGAGACCTTCTTCATGGAAACCATATATATATATATATATGAGAAAAAAGAAACAATGTTTCAGACAATATGTAAACATAAAAATGGAATAAAGGATAAGAAATTCAACAACTAACAAAAAATAAACTCAAAAACTCATGTTGTATAGTTCATCCGAAATATTTCGGTCGTTAAAATACGGCCATGTTCGATCCTCTTCTTCATCTTCTTTTTCTTTCTCTTTTTATAACATTCCTCGCGTTCCTACTCCCTTCTTGTTGTTCTCTGCACGTGACATTTTCTTCCAATCGCGTTCTTTGTATAAATTTGAAAACTTTTCTGTTTTGAAATAAAGTTTACCAACCGATCGCAAATGGCCGTATTTTAACGACCGAAATATTTCGGATGAACTATACAACATGAGTTTTAGAGTTTATTTTTGTTATTTTGAATTGCTTATCCTTTATTCAATTTTTATTTTTACATATATATATATATATATATATATATATATATATATATATATATATATATATATATATATGTTTGTGTGTCTCTGTGTGTGTGTTCCATGGATATAATAGAGAGAGGTTTCTGTTTGTTTTCATTGTTTCTTTTGTTTTTATAGACATGATATATTAACAGTTAGAAAATTCAAATTATTTGAAATAAGGGACTTTTCAATAAATCTAATTATACCTAGAGGGTTTTCTTTCGATCCCGTCTTGACTCACTCGGGTTACAGTAACGATCTCGATCATTACTTACCAGGAATACAATTCTAAAGTCAGAACAATATATAAAATGGTGGTATTGATTTTGTATTAGGAGTTTTATAATAATATCGATAATCCCTAATTAAAAAGAAATAAGGAATCAAGATTAAAACAATGTTACAAATGAATGAACAAAACGTCACCATTCTATGTATATAACGATTAGATATGAAACGGATTAAGATTAAGTGAACGATGTCATCAATATAAGAGACTTTACTTCTGGATAATTTAAATGTAAATAATTAAAACATTTAAAATGTGTAAAAATCTAATAGGAATCATACAATAGTTTCCGTAACAGACGGTCGCGTAGATAATGGTGAACGCAAGAATTCCTTCAGTACGTTGGAAATGCGACGCCACATATTTGTAATATCTGAAAATAAGTAATTTCGTTACCATTTATTATACATATATATATATATATATATATATATATATATATATATATATATATATTTATGTATGTATGTATATATTTGGCCAGTATTTCTTGTTAAACACAAATATGTCAGATTACGTATGTTTGGATTTCTTTGTGTGAATAAGCCGAATCAGGGTATTTGTTATGATGAAAAATTGGCCGATAAATCTGCCAGAATCGTTGGTGTTCCAAGTACTTTCGAGCGCCTCCGGCTCCATCTCCAGGAAAATAAGGTGAGACCATAGAGTTACTCTTAAGTTTATGCGAGAATAATACTATTAATACGGCTCTAAAATTAGATTTATAAACATTTTAGAATGATATCGCTAGTATTAAAGTTGATTCTTTTTATGACTCTTTGTTTGGTTATGATTCATAACGCTTCTAATGTATAAAAGTTTTTTTTTCATTAGTAGTATGTTCTCTCTCTCTCTCTCCCTCTCTCTCCTTCTCTCTCTCTCTATATATATATATATGTATATATATATATATATATATATATATATATATATATATATATATATATATATATACATACATAGATGTGTGTGTGTGTGCGTGGTGTGGTGAAGAAAAAATTCCATCCATCGTTTCACAGATTGCAAGTAGGGGTACGGCCTTTAAATATGGAGACAGCCGCTGATACCTTGGTATCTGGTTAGCAACCTCTGGTCCACGCTTCATATCTAGCTCATGTATGGCTCCAAGATGTAGTAATGCACTCGACGGCCACACACAGTACCAGGTTTCGGTTGACCTGACAAAGTACATGAGTGCCCCACGCAGTGGGTTAAAAAATCCATATGTCGTTAGGGGTAAGTTCATGGCGGTCCAAGGACCAAAGGTAAATCATTGGAGCATGTTTCTATTAAGGTTGAGGAGCAGCTGATGCACTTCTGTAAGCTATGGTCCATAACTACAATCCTAGACAGATGATCCATATTGACGGGCAATGGCAGGAATTACCCGCCTTTTAAAGACTATGCCTAGAAAGATCAACCCTACAAAAAAACTTCGTCTTTTTCTGACGAGCTGATGACATTCTATATTTCTAGCTTGTGTAATCAGTACGAACTAGATGGGAATGCTGGTAACTGGGAAGCGTCTGCATCTCTATTTTTTACTCCTTGCCTAGACAGAACTTGGACTTTAGATGACACTCCAGTCTATCGAGTTCATCCCGGCGGAGCACAGCACGTATTAGAGGCAGTTTACCGCTTATAAGCTCTGACCAATGGCGTAATGAGGAACGTCAGGTGCCTATTTTCAACTGTTTGAAAGGTATTACCGCCTAATTGGAAAGCTACCGCCCCTTTCTCCAGCTGGGCAGCCCCCGGCGCATACGGTGCCTTCACGTGCCCGTCTAAACGGTTTCATCTGAGTTTGTGGGGCTTGGCTAAAAGCGAAAAAAATAGATGCATCGACTACATAAATCACTAAACAAAACTTATACCAAATATTCCAGCTCGTAAACTGGCAACCTAGAATGTCAGGCCTATGCTTACTAGCATTTCAGATGATTTGATAAGCATTAATGCCTTGAGGAAAACTGCAGTTATCAACAATTAACTCCACAGACTAGAAGTCGACATTGTTGCACTGCAAGAAATAATCCTCGCTAAGGCCGCTCGCTTGCGCGAAAAATATTACACATTATTCCGGCATGGTAAACAAAAAGATTAAAGGAAGAAGCATAGTATTGTCTGTCCTGCTGTGAGGAATAACATATTTAAAATGGTAGAACCTCCTACAAACGTCTCTAAATGTATATTCACACTGAGACTCAACGTCACGATTTGCCCTATCACACTTATCAGTGTCTATGCCCCAACTCAAATGAACACCCCTGATTGTAAAGATGAGTTCTATGTGAGTCTTTATACCACTCTCTTTAAGCTTCTTAATTAATCTTACTCGGCGATTTCAATGCTCGAGTTTGAAGCAGCCACAAAGCTTGACCTTCCTGTCTTGGTAAATTCAATAGCGGGAAAATTGATGAAAATTGGCAGATATTTCTGGAACTGTTCACACGCTTTCAACTGCGTTTCCAATTCATTCTTTGGGTAGAGGACACAGCACAGAGTTCCTTGGAGACATCCACAGGGCAAGCATTGACATTAGCTTGATCTTGTGTTCATACGCCGTGCAAATCTCAATTCTGTCAGAGTTGTCAGATCTTACCACAGCGCTGACTGCGATACTGACTATTCGCTTGTCTGTTTCAAAGTAATGTTCTCACCAATAAGTAGTCATTGTCAAAGGCTTAATTAAAAGCCCTGTCTGAATACTTCGGGCATGCAGGATCCTATCTTGTGTCGCAGTTTGCAGAGGTTTGCGGTTTGAATCGGCTAACGGGCGATGGCAGACTATGAAAGGAGCAATGTACAACTGTATCCTGCCTACCTGTGGAAGCAAACAAGCTAAGTTAATTGACTGGTTTAAGACAAAGTCCAGGGAACTCAGTCCTTTTATCGACAGAAAAAAGCAGAGGCAGTGCGATTACTACAGCCATCAAAATCTGCGCAAACTAAGGCCAGCAGGAAAAGAACCTAAGCAGATTGACAGCCGTTGTGTCAATGAATACTGGGTTGGGCTTAGCCATCGCATTGAAAATGCATCTGCCACAAGCTACATCAGAGCCATGTATGACGGAATAAAGGTTACTACAGGTTCTACTTAGAGCAAGCCTGCTCCTTTTAACTCCTCCTCTAAAGAAGTTATTACTGACAAAGGTAAAGGAAAATCGCACAAGAACGAGAGAAATGTCTATGTCCGCACTTGCTGCGATGAAACGACTCAGTGTATTGCATGAGCTCAATGAAATGCTAACAATCACTGAGAGAAACAAACCATAGACCAGATTACCCTTACAAAGCTCCAGATGATGACGAGATTCCCCCTGATCTTGTCAACCAGTGTAAGACAGTCATCCTGAAACTCATATATGATATGAGAGACACAAGAATGTGTACTCTCTATAAGAACAAAGGTACTCAGCGTTACTGCAACAGTTATAGAGGCATATATCTCCTTAGTATTGTGCGCAAGGTGTATGCAAGGGTACTACTTGTAAGGTTACAGGCGCTTGCTGAACGTACCTATTCTGAGTCTCAACGTGGCTTCAGGGCAGGGAGATAAACAGTAGACATGATATTTTTATTGAGACAACTTCAAGGGAAATTCAGTGAACTAAATATGTCGTTGCAGATTGCTATTATGGATCACACAAAAGAATTGGATACTGTCAGACGCGAAGGGCTGTAATTGACACTTTCTAAAATTGTGTATCCTCGAAAGCTCTTGAGTCTCGTAAGATCATAACTCTAGAATATGAAAGGGGCACTAACATTTGATGGGAGCCTGCCTGAACCAGTTAGCATTTGCAATAGAGTGACACAAGGCTGTGTTCTGGCCCCAACCCTTTTTGGTATCCTTTCTTACAATGCTCTTGAAGCCTGTTTTTGGTGATGCAAACGAAACATCCTTCTTAGGACAATATCTGATGAGTGCTTCTTTAACCTTTCCAGACTCAGAGGACAAACTACGGTAAAATAAGCCATGATAAGGGACATTCATTATGTTGATGATGACGACACTGCTACTCACACTGATGAGGAACTTCAATTTCTTATGAATTGTCTCTCTGTTGCCTGTAAGTATTTCGGCCTGATCATTAGATTCCAAAATACCAAATGATTGTCCAAGTGTTAAACTGACTAACCCTCGATCACAATTCAAAACTATTGTCGTTGACGATTTTCCATATATTGGCTCACACATCTCAGAATCACTCTCGTAGGATACAGAAAGCAACAAAAAGAGTTGGTAAAGAAACAGGGACCTAAATAAGCAAAGTCAACGCAAAAATGTCGGTCTATAGTTCTTCCATTTTAAGCATCCTGATTTATCGGCAATGAGACATGGATACCCTATGCTAAACAAGAAGAAAAGTTTCAGATATTCCATCTGAGAAGCCTGCGTGTTATCTTTTGCATCATATAGAAACACAATGAGACAGATGTTGAGGTGCTTAAAATAGATGGTCTGTGATCCATGTACGCACTGCTGAGGCAACACCGACTGAGATGCTTTGGTCACGTTCACAGGTTGACTGATGGTAGGATTCCCAAATATCCCTTTCATACAGAGTTAACAGAAGAAGTGAGAGACCATTGTAACCCTCTTCTAAGATACAAGAGGTCTACAAGAGAGACATGAAGGCCCTTGACACCGATTCGTCATCTTGGGGTAGTTTTGCCTCTGACAATGATGACTAGAAAACACACTGAAACGAAAGCTTGAGATGAGGGAGCAAAAAAAGATGACGAAACTTGCTGAAAAGCGTGCAAGGCCGACATTAAAGGCCAAAGCAAGTGATCTACCCTCCTCCTTCATCTGTGGCAACTTTTGCAGATATTGCAAGGTCTGCATAGGCCATATAAGTCACAGCAAGACATGCCTAGTTAGTATGCCATTTGGGCCATTGCCATTACTGGAAATACTTTGTAAATACTGAAACAAACCGGCTAGATCTGCAATTGTCATTAATAGTCGGGCACGAACAGCGAAGGCAAACTACTATATATATAAAGATAGGAATGTATATACAAATACAAATACATTGAAGACATTCCAGGGCTGCTTAAAATAAAGTGGGCTCCCTCTACCATGCTTGTAAACTTCTCACCCATGACACTATCCTATATCTCTACTAAGCCACCATCCGCCCATGCATGGATTAATGTTGCCACATCTGGGCTTGGGCATCATCCACTAGTCTCTCCCTCCATGACAAGGTCCAAAATAGAGTCGCTAACTTAATCAGTCCCTCACTATCCACTAAGCTCAAGCCCCTGTCCTATCGACGCAATTTTGCTTCCTTGTGCCTGATTTACATGTACTTCAGTCGATTGTGCTCTGATGAACTTGCTGCTCTAGTGCCCCCACAACGCAAATTCACTAGACAAACCCTACGATCTGCCAAATCCCATCCATTCACTGTGGAAGTCTCCAGATGCCGGATGGCCTTCTACTCCATAAGCTTCTTTCCTCGTACTGCTGGACTCTGAAACTCCCTCCCTTCTCCCTATTTTCTCTGACGGTACTGAGATGCAGAAATTTACAACTGAAATAAACAGAGATCTCGCTGCACAGCTTCCAATTCAGGAGCACCCCACAAAACTCTCACCCTTTTTCCCAGTAGCCCCGTAAGTCTACAGTAGCGGCCTGCCTTGTTTGGGGTTAACTATGTTGAAAATATAATATATATCTATATATATATATATATATATATATTTATATATATATATATATATATATATATATATATACAATGTAATCTCCTCAAATAACAAAAAGGGATAAGCATAAATTTTGGAATATATACTCTACAAAATACGGTAAGTAAGATGGGCACATTATCGTTTTTTATAAATGTTCACATTTAGGGAGTTAATATATATTAAGCTTTTTTATTATTATTTTCCTTGAACAGATCATTATAAAATTTGGAATATATATTCTCGACAACACAGGAAATATGTTTGGAATATTTTGTTTTTTTATAAACTTAACCAGTTAGGGCGTGCGCCCACCCAAATGCGCACCTGCCCAAAACAAACTAACTGTTAAAATAAGTTAGATACAACACATTTAATACGGAAAAAAATGCTCTGCTTCAAATTTTAAGTCATATTAAGTGATATATTTTTTCCACCGAAATTGTGTTATATAGTCGTTTATTAAAAACACGTTCTTTTTAGCAATCATCTTTGAACCTTCTCAGTATACTGGTGCGCCGGCGCTGTTGTCATCAACGCCGTCGCTAGCTATATTTAGCCGTAATCGGTATCA